>CM068838.1:5790933-6153433 GCA_028554795.2 Sinohyriopsis cumingii | reverse complement strand
TTTCTTACGCACATTCTTACTGAGTACACAAGTTCTACTTCCGAGTAAATATATTCCAGGGAAAATTTCATAAACTCTTTTTATATAGAAAGCTAGTCCATTTTCAAACTCTATTTTTTATGTGTATAGTTAAGACAAAAAATTATTGATGCATTATACTGCAGGCTGATAATTTAAGTCTGTTATGTTTTACAGCTTTGAAGATTCGCTCTCTTTCTAACATGCGGACTAGATTAGTAGTAATCTTTTTGGATATATATTGAAAAGGAAAATCTAAATAATATTGTTGTTTCATCTTTACTTCCTTTTAAACAGTCTCAAGCATTTAAAATGTAAACAAATATTCACTTCCTTACATACGCCCCAGAGATGAAAAAGTCTCAAAGGAAATTGTATCAAGATGTAACTCATTTAACGTTACGTCGCAGTCAGATGTTGCTGTCTGTGAAACTTCTACCTTTATAATGCATGCGTTTATCGTTTGATTCCTCAGTAATATTGATAGACAGATTGAAAGATCTCCCACTATGACGTGCTTCTTAAAAATTGATATATGTTATCAAAACATTTAAAAAATCCGAAAAATTGATATGTTAGGAAACCCATATTTTTAAACATCAAGCCGTTACTGGATTTTGTGTAAGTTTGATGTAGTAAATTATTGACACTGTGGAATGTCGTATCAGCTGGGAACGAGCTCAACAGGTCCGCGATTTATAACTTTGTGTTCTTCAGTTCCTAGGGCTTTATTATTTAATGTAGTTTTGACTATGATTCAGCTCTTTGTGTGCAGTTACCATACTCATTGTAGTTCAAATACTCTAGCCGTAGTTACTGTTTCTTTATCATATGTATACAACTGTGTTGTAGCTATTAAGAGCGCCAGGTTCGTGGTACTAAACACCTTTTTTATATTAAAGACCGAATGTCTCTTTAACGTGCAAAAAGTAATATCTGCCAAATCATGTGAATAATACTGAATCTTGAAATACATTGGTTATAAACATCGTTAGGTACCATTGAAACTAGATGATATCGACGTTTCATCACATTGTCCGCCATGCATGCAATTGCTCCGTCGAACTGAAGATTCTGGCAGTTTTTCACATGAGTTCGAATTAATTCGATTTTGATCGGCGACATCCGATATTCGATTTTAATCGAAGGCTGGAACACAAGATTTGTCGACATCACCGTTGCGAACATAAAAATCTCACAGCTCGCTGTCGGACACGATATCTGATCCGTATGTGATAAGCTATTCTCATTTTGTGTTTCCATTCCCGAGAAAGGACATAATCTCGAGCTTCTTCGGGGATTGAATCTTTCGGTGACGCATTTGACTGTATGCTGAATATTTGAAGAAGGCTAGCGTCAGCGGTAACTGTCTGAAACGTAACAGATGTATTATTGATCAAATCTGTCCATTTTTTTTTTAAATTGGGTTGTCCCCTAAGTGTGTATACGCCACATATTGTAATTCGGATAACGCTGACTAGTTGTAAATTTTCCTGTTCAGTCTAAATTTATAATTGTGTGTCCATAGTGTACATTCATTTACCAAACACAGTAGCAAGGTCCAATTCACCCATTATCTTTTTCAATGTAATTTAGATACATTTCGAGTTCGTTTTTGATCGGAGGTCTAATGGATCCTGTTTGAATAATATCTGAGGTTTGTCGAAATGGTTTTGAAGCCAAACCAATAACCATTTGAATAAGAGTTAATATTTGGATGAGAAGCCCTTGAGTTCATACCTCTGAGGGCATGACTGTTTTTCTTCTTTGCTTGGATTATAGTCGCATGCGCCACGTGAACATGCGAGAATGGTGTATTCTCACTATAGTTGAGGTTCTTAATTCATCGTGAGGGAGTTTCATCCCTCACGCGTTTATGCACACAATGTGTGCTTCTTAATTACGTCGGGCATTCGGTCAATGAAACGCCAAGCGGCATATATTAATTTTAAAATGTATGGGAGTCGAACCATGCACGCACGCATTGATTACATCCGGAATCACAATAAGAAGCACAAAAAGATAAATACCCACCCGTATGGAGCCTCCCAGGTTCCTTGCAAGCATGATCATCGGGGCACCTGATGAATTGACATGTGCGAATCGACCCACACACTCGTCTTGGCTGTCAGAGCAGAAAAGAGAGGCAAGGACTCGCATGGGTGCCAAAACCGTCAGTTGGAAAGTTAATGAATCGCCGTGGTGTACTGGAGTCAAATTATGCTCATTTGGCAATAGTGAGCATTTCCCTATTGCTAGTTTGATGTATGCTACCTTGTTAATTAGAGTGAAACCACATACTTAATTTTCGAACCACTTTAACGATTTTGAATTTCGTATGCAAAGTGTACGTTCCAGGTTCTAATAAATTGTCTAAAAAGTGGTCTCAGTGACCTGAAAATTTCGTCTGTCCGGTTACATATTTATTGGTATTGAGTCGGTGGATTTGTTATCATATTAGGTTAAGCTGGTATTGCCAAGAAAAGCATTACAGCTAAATAGATACCTACGAATATATAATATAACTGTAGCCTTAAAAGGCATTTTGGAGCAAACAAGAAGACTCGTTTGAAGCGATCCGGTGGCTAAACTGTTCCCTCTCGCTACTTCTTGGTTTCCCAGGTTCCAATAGGTAAGCCAGTTGTTCTATGTGGTCTCAATTCCGTATGCCCCGGTCAATCTGATGCATATTAGCGATGCCAACGTAACCTGTTTAGGCCTCTCCGAAATTGTCTGGTATTGCTGACTGCTGTACACCATCTTGCTATGTTACTGTGTTCTCCTTTAAGAAGACTCTTATGATCCTCTGCTAATTGATTCACATACAGCATTATGTTATTCAGACCCATTTTGATTCCTTCAACAATAACGTATTGGAATGCTTCCTGGCACCTTTTCATTTGTCTTCTTCTCGGCTTCTGCTTCGTTCCTCTCTTTGATGGTGGTTTATGTTTTGCGACGCTGGTATGTTGTTTTCTCTGGTTATCGGTCACGAAGTCTCTCGGTGTTGTTGTTGTTGTTTTCTTCCACCCTCCTTCTTCTCGACTTTTTCCCCACTGCTCCCAGGTTAGTCTGTTTAACTGGAGCTTACCTGATGTTAGTTGGGATCGCTGTCTCAGTAGTAGTGGTACCGGTTAACTCCGCAGGTTGTACAATTTCCTCATGTAATCTGGGATAACACTGTTTATTGGACTCCGATTCGCCAAGAGTCGGCGTACTTCGCGTAATCTTTCCCCTTCTTCGAGTTGGCGTCGTCTTCCTTTCTTCCATATGCCGCTCTTCCTATCTCTTTGATTAGTTGTTTTTCAGATATTAAGCCAAAGCTTAAGGATATTCACTTCAAAGCTTGTTATCTTATTCCTGCTATGTTCGCCACCGACTGGTCGATGCGCCGTTTTGTATGTGAAATGCATGGACTTGAATGAATCCATGACTTACAGAAAATAAAATCCGAACACAGAGTACCATAGGGAAATCCAAGTACCTAAAGAATATCATTCTTTGATTTTTCCAACAGAATCCCCTATTATGATTTGGAATGAAAAATATATAGCACAAAGGTAGAAAGTTTGTATACATACACTCTAGGGTCGCACATATACA
Source organism: Sinohyriopsis cumingii (assembly GCA_028554795.2). Lineage (NCBI taxonomy): Eukaryota > Metazoa > Mollusca > Bivalvia > Unionida > Unionidae > Sinohyriopsis > Sinohyriopsis cumingii. Next base: position 6,149,812 of record CM068838.1, on the reverse strand, counting down.
CTATACACCAAACGAAAACCTCTACCCACTAAACACATGTTACATAAGGGAAGGGGATTTTAGGTTTCTTTATGGTGTAAAAAGACAGACATATATACACAAACATACTAAACCATATTCTGTGGTAATACTTTTTAGTACGTCTCTTTCATAGAGATTTCTGTTCTTCGTTCATTTCGACGTGATGACGATGATACCTGTAGAATATATGTCGTTGTTGTAGATGCCTTTCATAGAATACGAAGCAGTGTGTCCACCCAGTATAGAAAACAAACCAGAACAAAACATAATGCACGTTATTATACCGTCTGAAAAATATTTTAAGACCATCGGCAATTGTATGGTACTCGATGAATACACTTTTGCCAGCTTTCTCCAGGCTTTGACAAACAGATCCTTGAAGATCGACCCGATTCAGTATTAAAATAATATACAACGGAAAATTTTAGTGTTACTGGTATTGGTAGGTGATTCTTTTATTCGTTCTGTTTGGTTTTTAGTATATGCAAGATTCAGTGTCTATAATTTCTCAGAGAATGTCCTTTCTTTCTCATTCGTTCTATTTGCACATCGGTACTTTCGTATACATGTAATATTTCATAATGTTTCGACTTCTATCAGTGATTCTGATATTGTCTTTAATTACGTGTTCACTTCTTGCACTGATTCTATTTGAACTTCTTTTCTTCGATTATACACTGGCATAGTCATCAACTTTTTTTATCAATCACGTACATCTTTCCAGTTGTAAATGTGTTAGTGTAACAAAACTAAAAATATAAATTTATTGGTAGGTATCGAGCGTTGGTAAAGCTCGACAACTGTACTCTTCACACTGAGGTAAACAACTTGCCTTCATCATTTTTGTCAACACTTTTAACATAATTTGTCCTTTGTTCACATATATAAAGTTGTATGATCATCATATCTTTTTAAGGGTAATGTCCATAAATAATCACAAAAATCAGTTTTCATATAATGTCTGTTGAAACATCAGTAGTTTAAAAATTGAGAAATGATTTTAAGTTTGCATTTCATTTTGATCTTGACAAACTCTCTATAAATCGGTCACCGCACCTCCAAAGGCAGATTCTGAATGCGGTCTTCTGTATAACCATTCACAGGAATGTCCTTTTTGTATATGTTGGAGGGAATAGTGTATATGTTGCCAAACTGAATGTGCTAGAAAATCTGATAAATTGGAAGGGATATTAATGCTATTGGCAAACACGGGAAGAGTGCGGGCAGCTCGAAAGATTTTTTCACGTCCTTTTGGTCTTTAACGGGGTAACAAAAGAAGCAAAATTAAATTAAATCCGAAAAATCCTATAACGTGATATCTTAAGTCAAATATGAACAGATTATTCTGAACGAATGTGCTGATATATCAATATCCATGAATGGTGAAATGCCATCAGTATTGATGTATCACAATGACAATGTCCAAAACTCTTTTGAACTGAATTCACAATAATCCCGAAATGTTGTTGAAGTCCATATCGTTATAAGAACTCTCTGTAATTCCATTAAATAATTTAAATAAATGATATCTCTCAGACTAAATTTAAAAACAAAATTGCATGCTGAACAATACCTGGAAGTATGAATACTAATATTTGTTCATGTCACTTCTTATATGTATGTTCACAACTATATTGTGACTATGTCGCAATTCCTTCATTTCCATTATTTCTCAATACATGACTAATATCGAAATGCAACCCATCTGTCGCAATGCTATGTCGACCATCAAATCAATCCTCAAACATATAAACAGTTTAATTATTAAGGCCGAGTTTAAAACTCGAACAGTACTATTTAAAGCACTAACAAAGTCATCAGTCATGGGAAAATGTCAAACATACAATATAAATATAAATAACATACGAATCTTACTACAGCAGGGAAAGTGAAATAATATGTTTTTTTCTGTACACTTGTCAGAATTATCCTTAAGCCACGGAAAAATCAGGGACTTGAATACCAATCTCTTGCATTCAAAGTAATTAGGACAATATTCTAAAAGATGTGATGCTTTCTTAGCTGTGTTTAGGCTGCCACTTCAGATTTTAGCTTTATAAATTTCACCGTTTACGTGTAATCTGTATAAATAATCTTCAGGAGCTAATGAGACACATTATATTTTGGTGGATCTTTGAACTCATTGGCAAGTACCTTGGCTAACACTTCAGTTACCTTAAATAGCCATCATTGCCTCCTGCTTCGCTTCTTCCGGTGTCTCCTCAACAAAGTGTGATCGTTTTATCTGGATTCCAAATTTTATTTGACTGCGTTTTGGATACGCTTATTCTCTATGTAGAGAGAGAGAGAGAGAGAGAGAGAGAGAGAGAGAGAGAGAGAGAGAGAGAGAGAGAGAGATGCTCACCCTAAGGATACACAGTTCTTTCAGAGTTAAGTCTCTGATGATGAAGACAGAATAATCAAATTCGATCGCCGTTTAGATGATAGGTTTACAGTGTCATTACAAAGCATACCTCTGAAAGGACCACGAACTATAGATACTTGATATATCTGTCCAGAGAAAGAACATTGAGCTCCAGAATGTCCATAAAGTGAAACCAAAGGAACGAGATAATTGTAAAGATACATGTTATCTTTGTCAGGAAAACGGGCATTGGTCTTCCAGGTGTACAAAGATATACGTGACCAAGCAGGAGAAGCGAGGGACGATTTTTCATAAAGCGGACCCACATCTGTCAAGAAAAATATGCAGTCAAGACAACTAGAAGACAACAATACGGAAAATACAAAATCAATGCCGTTGAAGAAATTGAACAAATACACAGACGGTAAAAATAATAAAGAAGACATTTGTTTCGTGATATGAAAGTTTCATGAGCTACAAAAAGAGACTATACCATATAAATATAATTACCTCTCTCTCTCTCTCTCTCTCTCTTGATATTGTATAATATCGATACGATACATAAACAAACGCTTAAACAAACACTCATACAGGCATTAAATCAAATTGAGAAATGGAATGAAGCTTTACTTGATTTGACAATCATTGATCAATATCTCTTTTCTTATAGATATAGATGGCCTTAAAAACATAGGGAGGGGGAAGTATGTTTGTTAAACCAATTTGTGGATTTGACACCATCTTAACTGCGGTGAGCGTGGATGCAGTGATGTAATGTATGGAAATCTTGAAACATGAATGTCTCTTTTTCTTAATTTAGGTAAATAAGTCTGATAGATTTTCCGCTGATACTTTAACTTCACCAAACTATTTTGTAGCAGACTGCGTTTTGTTTTCATGCTTCTTCTGATGACCTTCACAATACGAAATTTTCCTCTCCCCTTCGTCTTCGTCTTGCTTTATCCTTTCCATTTTTTCCCGTTGTTGAATAAATACTTATACTTCTTGCTGACGCTACAAACAACTCTCCCATTCTTTCTCGTGTCAGTGTTCAATCAGTGCTCGAAGAATGAACACTGATTCCTTACATTATTAGGTTTTTACAACATGCACATCGGTATTAAACTTGTTATTCGAAAATTGTTACTTGTGTTGCAAAAGAAGTCGAACAAGTTCTAAATTGTCAGCAACAACTGCCCTATACGAGCAACCTTGAACCTCCTGATGGCATTATTTGCACCAATGTGCTGTTGTTTTTTTTTAAGTTATTACGTAGATACCGATTCCACTGAAAGAACACAACTATTAGAATAAAACGAACTGTTTATTTAGAGGAAAAATTAAGAGCGTTTGTTCTGTAACATATGAACCTAATGTAGATATCATATTTCTTTTTCCTTTTTTGTTGGGGATTAGAAATGTAATACACAGCTTTAGGTTTATGCTTAGATCACTGTATATACTACGCATACATAATCCCAGACAGTTTGCCGAAACGATAAAAGGCATCTGCTTTCACACAGGATTACTAGAATCAAAGAAAGTAATTACTAAATCAACATCATCATAAAACACGTTGACATTTGAATTATGATTGGGGCTACGTCCATTCAGCCAGTTATTACATCACAACCGTTGAGAACTAGTGTGAGGATGTCTGTACGTGGGATGGCGAGTGGGGGTGTCTGTCGAGAAGGTTCCTCCTTTTTCAATTAAACATATTGCACTATATATTCATGACACTGTTCGACCGCCACATTACATCCTACCGGTACCTGCATCGGCCCCTAAAGGATATTATCTTCTCAGATTTAACTGAATATTAACACAACGAAATAGATCTTCGTTCCTGCAATAAATGTTGCGAGGCGCAAAGGAAACATCCATGACAGCCTTTTCAGAGGACACGTCATCTTTTCAGTTCACCTGTGTATTAGCCTCAAGTTAGATTAAAGAAAGAAAACATACTCGAAAAAATAAATATCAAAATGTCATCGCTACCATCAGGAAATCATTCATGATACACGCTGTGTGTCTCACTACCGACGTAATCAAACACTTTGTTAAGTCTGACTTGAGGTATGTCCACTTTTCTCTTAAGGACATCAAGGCAACAGTCATCATCAATTTAAGAGTTCTTAAAACGCGCGAATACTGCAAATAATGTTTCTCTAATCATCAAATCATCACAGATTGCAAAAGTCTAATTTTGCACTTGCACTTTCTTGTTTCACATTTATATGACTAATAAAGTAAGGCTTTGAAGCCGAATACTAGTACTTCACACTGTACAATACAGCATGGCATTGTGGTCTATAGCGCTCAACTTTACCGATCACTGTCATCTCATCTCTGTCAGCGTGAGTTCGAGAATCTTGGGATTGGCCAATGACGGTATGAAATAAAGATTGCCAGTAGCTTCCCTTGGGTCTGTGGATGTTACCGCGGTTTGGAAGTATTCTTTGTCCACCAGTGTATAGCCTATCGTTTGCTGAAAAAATGGCATTAAACCAAAACAAATAACAATAACATAAAACAACCCAAGCACCCAATGCAAAGAATATTATTTCTAGCTCAAATTCCTAAAAATACACACCTACGTGATAAGATGAAACATCGATGCTAAACAATTATGGAGTGTTCACTTTATAAAATTAATCCACGCTGTCATAAAGTAGTCTTTTGAGTAATATACAATATGGCGTCTGCTTCAGAAAGTGACTAATGACTCGGTTTGAGTAATGTACAATATGGCGTCTGCTTCAGAAAGTGACTAATGACTCGGTTTGAGTAATATACAATATGGCGTCTACTTCAGAAAGTGGCTAATGACTCGGTTTGAGAAATGTTTTTATTGTACCACCTACTCCCCATAATATACAATATGGCGTCTGCTTGAGAAAGTGTACCACCTACTCCCCATAATATACAATATGGCGTCTGCTTCAGAAAGTGGCTGATGAATCAGTTTGAGTAATATACAATATGGCGTCTGCTTGAGAAAGTGACTAATGACTCGGTTTGAGAAATATTTTCTTTGTACCACCTACTCCCCATAATCAACCAATAATCACTAAAATTTCACAAACCTCAGTTCGAAGACTCAATAATTTAAATAGCAAATACCTTAGATTTATTACATTATTTTCATTACAGTATTACTTTGTTTATCTAGTTAGTATGTGTAGCTTTTGGTTAACGAATGTAATACAGTCCTCGAATAATAAGTCTCTCATTCTCGAAACAATTTGTATAAAATCGCATTGTTAAAGGAACGTTAATTGAATATACTTTACTAATATCCTGATATTAAAAAATGGGTATATTATTTGTTGCCTGGTATGGCCATTTCTGAGTTTGCGTAAGGTATACATGTGTCATTCACATCAGCGTAAGAGTAGAGACGTATAAGGTTACTCTGTCTTCATAATTTCATTTTTGGCTGAATAATGTCATACTTCGTTTATGCATGGTGTAGAATCTAGCTCAGATAAATATGTTTTCAGTTATTTCCTATAATTTAATTATTTATATAAGGGATTTATTGAACTATTATGAAAGGCTTATTGTTTAATGTTTTAAGGCATATAATTTGTATATGTGTGCATATATAAGTAAAGTATCTGAACTTAGATTTAAACATCTAACTCTATTAATTTAGAATTTGGTTTTCTCCTTTACATAATTTACCAAGCAGTTTTGATACAGCAGTGATGCTTGAAGTTGCATGAGGGCCGGGAAAAATCGATGGACAAGCACGTCTGCTGAAAATCATTATCATTACCAATGTTTGAGATGCAGTTCTGCTTGAAGTTGCATGAAAGTTTGGAGCAATCGATGGGCAAGCACATCTCATGTTTGTCCTTGTAAAGAAGAAACAAGGCTTTGACACTTTCTTCTAAATTGTAGCTTCATTAGTTATTTCCTGGTAATTCTTCAACCTGAATGATTAATTAGAGCTTAAAATGACAGTAGGGTTTTTTTTTCTTCATTTTGTTCATATATACATGCAGAAGACAGGAAAATCAAGTAAAGCACAACGCTACAAGCATTATCCTAAAACTATATGACTCTTAGACCTTGTCAACGAACAGCTAATGGGCTTAATTAGGACAAATATTTCATAAGCGAGTCAACGTCTATGTAAAAGATTTATCCTCTCCACAAGCAGACAACTGGTATATATTGTACCTATTTCAGAAATCATTCGTCGAGTGTTTTAATGCTATCTGAAATATATACAACTTACTGCTGCATGGACTCATTTGAATATTTACATTCACAAACGCAGGCAACTATTATTTTAACAATTCTAGGAAAAGAATAAAACCTTAGGTTCGAGTTTTACATTGCATAAGTTTACTCAAGAAAAAAAAGAAAAATCAGTTGACTGTACACGAATCTTTCTTCCACGTGCAAACTGTTGGTGACATGTAATTACAGTTTTAGTTTGTTTTTAAATCCAGTGATATAAGGCTACGACCATTGATTAGCTTTACAAATCAAATTTTATCAAAACTTTACTACGGAATAAACTAAGAAAGGAATATGAAGAAATTGCACACACAGATATATATATCGAGAGAGAGAAAGAGATAAAGAGAGAGAGAGGACATGGCTCGGAATGGTGTGAAATAGTAGTTTATATATGTCAATGGGTATTTACGCATTTATGTATGGAAATTATCATACTCTTTTATCCATAATACTTTGGTAATAATAGTGACTCCGTTGTGGTATACACGATCCGATATATGATAAAATATTTTTCTCACCAGTTTTCTGCGCATCTGTTGACCAGTGCTACTTTTTTCTCAGTTAAATGCAGTATAAAAACCTAAAGAGAGAAATAAATGTTTATAGAATTCAGCATCTTGTGTTTTGCGTAAGATAACGAGCAGGCGTCAAACGGAAGGTTCCAGAAAGGTAACATGCAATCATAACTCCCGTCATTTCATTAAACTTACATTTTTCCACATAAAGTCAAGCTTTCTATGGTATTTTGTATCTCGTGTCCAGGTTTATGACTAACAATAATACGATAATATTGGAATAGTTAAATTAAACCTAACTCGTATGACCTCTATCAAACATATAGACCTCAAGTAAATATATGAGATATATTTAGTTTACGGACGCATTGAGTACTTAAAAGACATGCTAGCTCTATGGATATTTTCATTACCATTTACCAAATATGCATGTAATATTCATCATCCATTACATACGTGTCTTCGTTTATGTTAACTGAAGTTAAATTTTCAAAGCTTGGTTCAGTTTAGCTATTCACAAAATTTTTCCAAACGTATTAATTCTGATATAAGAGGAACAATTATTTGATGATTAGCTTTTCCTGCAATTCTTACCAAAATAATTTTCAGAATGAATATTTTGTATGCTTAACTATCCTCTTTAAATTGTACACACGCCCATTAGTAGCAAAAGATAAATATTTATTCCGAATTTGTATTTAACGTAATTGTCTTTCAAGCCTTTGAATGTACCTTTATTACTGCCAATGCTATCAAAATCGTATGAAAAGCACATATCTATTTTATGAATATTAAATCCTTCGTTGCAGTGAAACTTTCGAAGAAACGAATAACCTTTCGGTGATCAAAATGATATCTTCTAGGACAGTGTTTGTTTGGTCTTTAAAGTTACTGTTGAAATGATATCTTCTAGTACAGTGTTTGTTTGGTCTTTAACGTTACTGTTGAAATGATATCTTCTAGTACAGTGTTTGTTTGGTCTTTAACGTTACTGTTGAAATGATCTCTTCTAGTACAATGTTTGTTTGGTCTTTAAAATTACTGTTGAAATGATCTCTTCTAGGACAATGTTTGTTTGGTCTTTAAAGTTACTGTTGAAATGATCTCTTTTAGTACAATGTTTGTTTGGTCTTTAAAGTTACTGTTGAAATGATCTCTTCTAGTACTATCACATGACACTACATTGCAAATTTTTAGGTTTGACATTAACTGCAAACTAGATACAACTGCTCTTCTGAGATCACACGGGGATGATTACACGGTTCTTGCCAAGCTAAATAGATTTAAGTACATTGATGACATTTAATAGGCATCACAAGGAATATTCTTTTAGAAGTATGGTTACAGTGTGCTTGATCGCATTGTTTTATATATTTAAGCTTGTTTACACGCTTGCTCCTTTTGCAGGCATAATGTGTACATGACATCAAAACGAGTAATTATTGGATCTTATAAATTTATGTTGTCGGCTTATTTTATTTTAAAAAGAAAGCTTTTTCTCCAACAAATACATTTTTAATTGACAAGCTTCACTAAAGCTTTTTTATTTTATATAAGATTTGCTGAATATTTTAAGACATTTAAAAAAAACTAGTCTTAACAGCAAAATAATAATAATAATGATTAAAACTTTGCATAGTGCCTAATCTTTAGAAGCTCTAAGCTCTTTACAACATTAGACAACACCTATAAGACAAATAAACACATAATTATATGATTACAGAAACAAACACAATGAAATGAGAAAACATTTGTTTTTTTAAAAATGCTGAAAATATTTAAGGTAGGAAACATTATTAGGTCTTTAAGTTTGATCTTGCAGTCGAAATAAGTGAGTTTTGAGAGCCCTCTTGAATGGGATCACTGTAAACTGATAAGAAATTACGTCGAGATTAATGTTTCATATATAAATAGAAATTCCAGGTCTGGAATATGAATAATATACATTATTTGTCTATTCAGTTTTATCGACAATTACTTTGATGAAAGATTTTGGATAAATAGAAGAATATATTTTATGCAAATTATAAATTTAAATACAACACATTGAACAAATCGCTTGCCACAAAGTACCGCTAATTAGGAAGAGTATTGCACTCTCCCATTAGTGTCTCTGTTAATATCATTGGATTTTTTTCTCTATCCCCTAGAAACCATATCGATTGCTGCAATTTATTGTTAAGGTCCCAGCGGCATCCAATCCTATTTTATTAAAGCAATTAACGTGACCACCGTCTTACTCATTCCTGATTATGAAAAATCTGTTAACTTTTAATTACAGAAAGGGATGGATATAATGAATTATTATGGTTAATATACGATACATTCTTGTGTTAAAATATTTAATTTGACAATTTTTACCCTCTCCCCTCAACATTACAAAGTGCTTCAAAGTGGTGGTTATAACTAAATGCCGCATAATTCAACGCTAACCTTAACTTCCGGTTTGGATACGTCGAAATCTGGAAGCAACAAACAGTTGAGTTACTGGTGGCCGATTAAGCCGTCGCTACATCTCAGTCCGCACGATCCACCCCACCCTACTCCCAAAACTTACAGCAGACAACCTCTTTTTTTAAGCGATCCGACGCGGCTCCAAAGAGAAGCACAAATATAGTCATGTTCTTAAAAGATGCTCATCTCTTCGGTAGGTTACCTAGAGACATAAGGGATGGTCATTACCCATCTTAGGTCATAGGCTCCAATGGGGATGTTTACATTTTAGAATTTAAAATAGTATTGCTTATTAACATGTGTGTATTTGATTAGTTAGAAAACATGGTTGATTTAGTGTAATGTTATGAATTATGATTTCCCACAAAACACGACACAATGAAAACAAACCATACTTGTTACTGGATTATATTAGGCGGCAAAGAAATGTGTCAGAAACCAATATGAATGAGTATTATGCAAATGCAGCAATGTTTCGAAAGGTGAGCAGGAGCTGTTAACGTATTAAAGGAGCGTGGGCATAGAACAGAATATGGGTCAATTGCAGTACTTACAATCGATGCCCATACAACAGACAACAGCTGGTACTACTTTATTCAAAAAGAAATTGCGCTTTACATGTTCTCTTTAAGATACACACTTGTTGGGACATATCTAGCTTTCTTTGCTAGAACCAAAATCAAAATTCCTACCAAAAGGGGTTTCCACGCGCCGCCGTACTACTACGCTATTCCTCTTTGCTAGCTCTAAAGTAATACACATTTTAAGACGGCGAGGTAGGTGGGCTGCCTCTTGTGTTTGTAAGGAGTCTACCCAATAGATTTATGTCTTTTCGTACATGAATATTTCCGTGTTTCCTTTGTGAAACGCGGTGAGTCATGTTAACAAAAACGGATGGTGAATCTTTGTTGGTCACTTTGGAGTCGAAAGAGTAGGAGGAGGGGTGGCGACAACCCACAATAACCTAGCTTGTTCACCCACCCTGTTGCTGCGGATGTCACGAAATCATTTAGTCAATTCGTTGAACGTCCTTAAGCGTATTATGATGCCATTTAGATTTCCGACAAAATAAGTGATACTATTAGTCGTGAACATCTATACCACGCACTTGACGAGGCACACATTGTCAATAGATGGCTTTTATCTATTATACAGTAACCATTGATAATTCTTCGTGGAATCGCTCTATCGTATTTCTTTTAATTAAAGAGCACTTAGATTGTATTTACCTTTCGCATAATGAACTGTACAATCTTGCTACGTATCAATCAACTTGCTTGGAAGCAAATCACCTCTTTCCAATACCCGATCTCGGATAAATATTAACGAAGATCTCCTTTGGAAAAATTAATTGCAAAGCCTATTTTTTATTCCAATACACTTTACTAATGTTTAATTGGTTCACCCTTAATCTTAATTCATAAGGGTATATTGCCAATATGATGTACAGACCAGGTTTGCAAGTACATGTTTATTAATCATCCACAAAATTAATTTTTGACGAATAGATTTTACGTCATTGAGCATGCAAGCATGACAAATACTTCAAATATGTGTCCATTTTCATCATGATGCTTGACGCCTGAAAATTGCTGTACGATAAAGATATCAGTTGATATTGATTTTTTCTCACTCTGATTTCGTTGTTTGTGACAGTTTAAGTGATGATAATCTTTCTTGTCATTCACGTTGGAACAACTCGTTTTGAAGATAAAATTAATCTCTTAAAAGCAATCGCCCTCTTTAAGGCTGTGTTTAAGATGGAAACGGCCAAATATGAGATACATAGGACGTATGTAAGGGTATCAACCACCTATAAAGCCGAATTCAAACTAATCCGTTGTTAAACAAAGGTAGCCGAAAGCTACACATAAAGTAGTCTAGTCGGCGTAATTTTGTTACCGTATGAAACAAGGTTTAGATATATAAAAAATGCCTGTGGGCTAGTCCTCTGGTGTTCTGAAGAGTAAGGTGATGAGCCTCCCTATCAGTTAATTGCCACGGACAGGATATGGTTTCCTTGATGGAATTATGATACTCGCGGACGGTAATGGTCCGTGCTCCCTTACTTAGTGGCTTCCCAGCATTTGTGGTTCAATTATTATTTCGAACGAATGTGTCGTCAAACCAGTATAATGAAAATAATTTATTATTCAGGGTAAAAGTACAGATTATGTTCCATAACTTTACAAACTAAACTCCCGCTCTGGGAATAAAAAATGGTTTGCTTACAACGCGTTTTGACTGTTTTCATGGCTTTCACATTAGTTGTAACCTTTTAGCCTTCGGAGATTACTCTAAAGTACTCTAAATCAAGCTAAATATCTGATTCTATTCCCGAAATTAGCTGACTTTAATAACACCATTAAGCATATGCACACATTTGGCAGACCTGGCCTTGTTTAATTTGGTTCGCTACCAATAATATAAATTAATGGTCCTTTCATGATATATAAAACATTCAGTCTATTAGGAAAATGAACTAACACTTCAAATTCAGAAAATACCACTTTTTCCAATGGAAAAACACGTTTATTCAAGAAATCAGAGCTAGCTTACTTTTACGGTCATTGACTGATGATTCTTTCTCATCGGACATGAAAAATGGAGGGTCACATTCAAAACCAATTATCTGATGTGCTATAGAATGACGAACATCATATTCAGTATAGTTATTAACTGGTTTTCTGGCTAATGCAAATTCTTATCTAATTTATATTGAGAATTACACATAATCCAACCCATACACATAGACACATAAACACACACAGAATGTATACGTTCTCTGCACTATACATAAACCTTATTTACTCTTATCTAAAGAGCTTTCAACTGAGAAAGCATAGACCATGAGCTGATGTTGTAGGATGTATGTTGTTCCTTCAGGTATTAATCTGAAGAGAAGAGGTTGACCTTAAACGTCCTGATTTGTCTAAATTCTACATTGTAAACGCTTAGAATTGATTTACGGATTGTGTGTATGTTCTAAACAAGAAATTCGGTTATCCAACGTTTCTTGTTGATATTTCGTTTTAATAGTAAAACAATTTGAAATGAGAAATTTAAATCTTGGATGGTAGTATGATTACAAAAATGCATTCCAAGCTGATACCTCGATGGCAGTTTCCTTTCTGACGAGTATCTAGTATTCGCCTACCCTAACATGTGTATACCCCCGACTGATTTTAAAATCGAAAAGCAATAAGGTTATAAAGAGTTCCTTAAACTTTGTAATTTCATCCAGCAGTTAATATTTGCCAACCTAATTGTCCACAGGGGTGTCCATAACAATGTCAACCTGATCACGTTGTCAAACAAATTTGACGATTTCAGATTAAGAATGAACCTGCGTGCTGTCGTTTTTTCCGGTTCCTAGAAAAGTCTTTTTTCATTGATACAGTAAAGGTAAACCTTATGGGTTCAAAGATGTAAGTCCCAAACAATATCACTTCATTATTCTGAACAAACATACATATTTCAGGTTGGAACTGATAAATAAAGGATAATTTCAGAATTTTAGTTCCAATCATTATGTGGAGAAGGCTAATTATTGTTCAAACAGACAAAGAACTTTGCCATCAATATGATGGTTACGGAATCTTCTGGAGAAAATGTCATCAAAGGTTATATACGGTCAAAATGCGAAACAACTTAAACTTTGTGTTAATGACTTTAAGTATACTAATGTTCTTCGAAAAACAGTGATTCCGTTTTGTTTTAAGATGTATCGACTTCACTAGTGTTGTTTATTCGTTGATTGAACGATAACGTTTGAGATTAAAGTGAATGGAATAGCATAGGATGTGCTTGGTATCGACTTGACATCTTAATATTTGTTAATAACAACAAAGACATAATTACGATTGCAAGCACAAAGAATGGTGTCTTTGCTCAAATCTGGACGCACCATGAATTTCTTTCATGATTAAAGCCTGTGTGGCGCTCCCAAAACAAATCGATGGATTGGCAATAATGAACTTAGAGCAAAACAAAAATCGTGCAATTCTTTGACATGAACGAAATTAACTGCAGACAAAACAAACGAGTTACAAGGATTGAATATAGCATATTCTGTAAGGCAATGAGTTCCTAAATGTTGATATTTCTTGGTACTTGTCATTTTAAAATCCCACCATAGATGGTGCACAATCTCTTCATCATTCAAGCCCTAATGGTGCTTGAAAACAAATGCAATTGATACGCTGCGTAATTCAAGAATAGATCTTCTTTATCACAGAAATAACAACTTTTGAAAGGTCTTATCCATATAGTATCAAACAATTTAGAAATAAGGATTACTTGTGCCAATAATTTACATATTGTGTTCCATATAATAAGAACAGATTGGTGTATGTAACGGTAGAAAATGTCCATAGCAGTTTGGTGGCCCGTCTCTATTTTTTTTTTATTCTCAACGTATGTACCAGAGTTTGCCAGACACTTTGGATTACATGATTCAATTTAGAGAAGAGCATGACTTGCCTGGAATTTATGTGCAACAAAAACCTAAGCATAATGAAATTGCGCAAATTGTACCGATAAAGCAAAAATGTAATGTACAAAAACTAATACTTTAATTACAAACAAATTTTGTATGCGCAGCTTATTGCAAAGTTAATGTTGCCGCTGCTGATGAGGAAGATGTAAACCAGAAAAAATAAATACTTGGTATTTATTTAAGTTCCCTCAGATTACGATTCTTTCTGGTCTTCAATTTAAAAAAATTGGTCTAGAGGTGAAGATAAATGTTCCAAGCAGCTTACAAACAACCTACACATTCCAAACACCCAACAAACGGATTGAAATTTATTCCAGAGATAGCTGCTTGTTATGATATGCCGACAAAAATATGATTAGCAGGTATTCTTGTTGCCTACATTCCTCAACACATTCGCACGGAAGACGAATTGATGTATTTGGCCCTCAGTCTTGAAGAGTAGATGCGATAAAACAAAACGAATTTCATCAGACAAGTACCAAAACATTAACTTATTACTGGTTGGACTACGTCTTGCCTGTTGGAAATAATATGAATATAATAATTTTTGTTTCTAGTACAGTTATGCATGATCAGAGATTCCTAATGTTCTCAAGGTTTGTTCAGCAGTTATCTGCGAATTTGGTTTCTAATGCTTCATGATATACAAGTTCCATTGACGATACGGTAATAGGGTAACTTTTGGAAGTACACGAACAATAATATATTTGATAACACATAGAGTTTTAATGTAAAAACACACTCCAACCGACATTGAAATATTAATGGAATTTTCTAAATGGATGTAACGACTAGGAAAATGCTTTTCTGATCCATAGTTAGCGCTCGGGCAATTTCTCAACAAATCTATTAATGAAGCCTAAACAGCCAATGGCTTTGCACTTTGATCATAGAACTAAATAAACTCGATGTCTTAAGTTATGATATCAATCATTTGGTAACTTCAAAGTTAATAGAGATAAACCTAACAGTTATTGCATATCGGTGGAGCATTAAACGGGAATGCGCTTTGCCATCTAAAATTAACTTCATTTTATTCCTGCTTTCTCTAAGGATCCATTGTTATTCTAGATTGGTGAGTAAAATAGTATGCATTTGTTGAAACATGAATAGATAAATAAATAGATGTTTTAACAAATTAGCATTCGATAATAATTTATTGTTTATTATATTTTAATCACTCGCCATATCTACAGCAATGATACTACTACTACTACTACTACTACTACTAATAATAATAATAATAATAATAATAATAATAATAATAATAAATGATGAACATAAAATAACATTTTCATATGCACAATGATTCTTGCATCGATTCATGGTATCGATTATTTTAACATCCTAGATATGTGCTTATTTTCAATTTATGAGCTGTTAAAACAAGCTAAAATGTAACGCCAATGGAGCATTCAGAGTAGGCATTTACGTAAAGCTAATGGAGCATTCAGAGTAGGCATTTACGTAAAGCTAATGGAGCATTCCGCGTAGGCGTTTATGTAAATCCAGTATTGCATTCCGTGTAGGCGCTTACGTAAAGCCAATGGAACATTCCGAGTAGGCGCTTACGTAAAGCCAATGGAACATTCCGAGTAGGCGTATCAAAATACGATTCATACTAATTCAAACCTAATACTACTTTCTAAAGATCCTGACATTTTAACTGAAACATATCGTTGGAGCTAAAGTAAGGGAATATGTAAAATAGTCCATTTATCGTAAAGAGGAAAGTTCTTAAACATTCGGTTAACACTATTTTACATATCAAGTATCTGAGTAAAGAAGATGTTAAAAATATGACATTTACTGGAGTTTAAATGTGTATTTATTCTTTGATTTAAAATTAAATGAACTGTAGGAACAAACAAAACATGCAAACATTTTTACATGTTGATTTTTAATAGGACTAAGATAAAAGAAAAGCAAATACAGTACAAAGACTTTAATATAGATAACCCCTAAATCAATCGATTTATTGTGCAAATAACCAAGAATGTTACTGTTATGCCAAGAACATTATAATGAAATATTTTGTTAAAATAGAGTTTCTTAAGACAAATAAACGTTTGACTGCTATTAGACCTCGTAAAGAGTTAAATCTTTGTAGCTAGAATCAGAGTGACATAGTTCGTAATCAGGTTTTATTGCTTGGTATTAAGTATCGTGCAAATGACACAATTGAAGGCATTGATATCCAATGCATTGACTGGGTTCTTGCCTCAATATTCTATCCATCAAATTCTAAGGTCATGTACCGTTTTTAAAAAATAAAACGTATACCTTTAAATTCGAAACTGATTTAGAATAAATTTACGTAGGTTAGACACGAAACAATTCGTCGTTTATTCTCTAAATTTGTATATCAAAATATAAATAATTTTACGTTGTTGAATATTTCCTGTAAATGTCAGTTATTCTTGAGATATGTTCTTACCTGTGTGTTGGATCATGGAAAGTGAAACAAAGAATGGCTATATACTGTTATATTCTCATCTCGATATTTAGAAATAATAATCTGCCTGCATTCACCAAAACCAAATCCATCGACCAACCTGTTACTTATCTTTCGTTTACATTTTTACACACTTTACAACGAATTGGCACATGATTTAAATGTTCATTTCTTTTTTTTTCAGTGCTTACATAATGTCAAGGAATCAAAGTGTACAAACCCTGTTTTAGGCTGGACGCGATAGTGTCATAACAAATATTAGGTCCTTTCCTTCTTCTATTTTAATTACTGTCTTCCTTTAAAAATAGTGGAATGTTTTCCTTTGTCCGCAATACAATGTACTGACAAGCATGGCAAAAATGCATTGCCTTTCGATACACTAGCAATATTTTTTTTAATATTGTTTCGGAAATCTCTCTCGAATTTTGGCTGTAAATGAGGTTGTTTGAATATCAACTGCTGTCTTCGCAACAACAAAAGAAAGCAGTTATTGTATGTATTGTAGGAAATATATTTTAACATGTGTGTAAGCATTTGTAAATTCTATTTTTTTTTCTTCTGGTGTTTGTGATTTAACAAATATATGCAGGAACTCTCTGCTTAAAAGGTCGTATTGTGTGCTGACAGTTTTATAATTGATGATGACATGGATTTTTATTTTGAAAACTGAAGGCCTCTAGACTGGTGAACAGAACTGCACGCCTAAATCTTAACGCTCATCGGATAAAATACAAACAAGAAAAACAACATTTCAGTTTAGTGTAATTGTTCACAAAATATTGTTTTTCTTCCCTTCTTACTAGAAATTGACTTTGACAGAATTCCACTTTTCCATTATCTGCTGTAATCTAAAGGATATTAGAATATTGTATTTGATGCAAAACTTGACAGGAGTTTCGATTATTTTAATTCATGCAAAACTTGACAGGAGTTTTGATTATTTTATGTTTTCATTCAAAACTTGACAGGAGTTTTGATTATTTTATTTCATGCAAAACTTGACAGGTGTTTTGACTTTTATTTCATGCAAACCTTGACAGGAGTTTTGACTATTTTATTTCGTGCAAAACTTGACAGGAGTTTTGATTATTTTATTTCGTGCAAACCTTCACAAAGATCGTTCATGTTAGTTTATATATTATATAATATACCTCTTTAGTAAACGTTTTGAAATGTTCCAAATGTTCAGACCACGTATGTTATGATCCTGACAGTACCGAATGCTGCAGGCGTGTGATAATCATCATAATACAGAATGCTAAAGGTACGTGATAATAGCACAGTACAGAATGCTTCGGGCATGTGATAATCACCACAGTACTGAATGTTACAGGTATGTGATAATCACCACAGTACTGAATGTTACAGGTATGTGATAATCAACAGAGTACTTAATGCCACAGGTATGTGATTGCCACATGTATATGATAATCAGCATAGTACTGAATGAACCAGGTATGTCATAATGAACACAGTACAAAATGCTACAGGTATGTGAAAATGAACACAGTACAGAATGCTACAGGTATGTGAAAATGAATACAGTACAAAATGCTACAGGTATGTGAAAATGAACACAGCACAAAATGCTACAGGTATGTGAAAATCAGCATAATATTGAATGCTGCAGGTTGTTATAATCAAGACGGTACTGGATGAAGAAGATATGTAACGATCCGCAGTGTGCTGACTGCTGCATATTTCGATGATTGCCACAATGCTGACTGCTGTAGGTTGTAATCATCATAACAGTGCCGACTGCTGTATGTGTTGATCATCATAACAGTGCCGACTGCTGTATGTTGTGATCATCATAACAGTGCCGACTGCTGTATGTGTCGATCATCATAACAGTGCCGACTGCTGTATGTGTTGATCATCATAACAGTGACGACTGCTGTATGTTGTGATCATCATAACAGTGCCGACTGCTGTAGGTTGTAATTATCATAACAGTGCCGACTGCTGTATGTTGTAATTATCATAACAGTGCCGACTGCTGTATGTGTTGATCATCATAACAGTGCCGACTGCTGTATGTTGTGATCATCATAACAGTGCCGACTGCCGTAGGTTGTAATTATTATAACAGTGCCGACTGCTGTAAGTTGTAATTATCATAACAGTGCCGACTGCTGTATGTTGTGATCATCATAACAATGCCGACTGCTGTATGTGCTGATCATCATAACAGTGCCGACTGCTGTATGTTGTGATCATCATAACGGTGCCGACTGCTGTATGTGTTGATCATCATAACAGTGCCGACTGCTGTAGGTTGTAATTATCATAACAGTGCCGACTACTGTATGTTGTGATCATCATAACAGTGCCGACTGCTGTATGTGTTGATCATCATAACAGTGCCGGCTGCTGTATGTGTTGATCATCATAACAGTGCCGACTGCTGTAGGTTGTGATCATCATAACAGTGCCGACTGCTGTATGTGTTGATCATCATAACAGTGCCGACTGCTGTAGGTTGTAATTATCATAACAGTGCCGACTGCTGTATGTGTTGATCATCATAACAGTGCCGACTGCTGTATGTTGTGATCATCATAACAGTGCCGACTGCTGTATGTGTTGATCATCATAACAGTGCCGACTGCTGTATGTTGTGATCATCATAACAGTGCCGACTGCTGTATGTGTTGATTATCATAACAGTGCCGACTGCTGTAGGTTGTAATCATCATAACAGTGCCGACTGCTGTACGTGTTGATCATCATAACAGTGCCGACTGCTGTATGTTGTGATCATCATAACAGTACCGACTGCTGGATGTGTTGATCATCATAACAGTGCCGACTGCTGTATGTTGTGATCATCATAACAGTGCTGACTGCTGTATGTGTTGATCGTCATAACAGTGCTGACTGCTGTATGTGTCGATCATCATAACAGTGCCGACTGTTGTAGGTTGTGATCATCATAACAGTGCTGACTGCCGTATGTGTTGAGCATCATAACAGTGCTGACTGCTGTATATTGTTATGATCGGCATAGTGCTGACTGCTGTAGGTTGCGATTCAATACTGATTGCATCAGACTATGATGTTTAACACAATCCTGACTGCAGTAGGTATACGATGATCAGGCAGTATTGACTGTTGAAGGTATGTCTTGATCAGCACAGTACGGAATGATGACGGTTATGATCATCAACACAGTCCTAAATCCTGGAGTGTCAGATGTTGAAATTTTGATCAGCTGCACATTATGGCTATTGCTTAAATTCTTCAGCTACACATCCTAGGTGTGTCTGTGCAACGAGAAAAAAAATTGTCAGTATAAATGTTATTACGCAACAGGTGAAAAGTGGTACAATTGTATTACTATACTGACCGTTGCTAGAATTGCGAAAATGAATCATCAGTAAGGACATTCATGGTGGAGATGGTTTAAACATGATTACATCTACATAGTATACATATCATTACGTACAATTCCGAAAGGCCAAGAAACATTTAACACACATACTGAGGACATACATGTACAACACGTACAACTCCGAAGGCCAATAAACATTTGACACACATACTGAGGACATGTACAACACGTACAACTCCGAAGGCCAGGGAAAATGTAACACATATACTGAGGACATACATGTACAACACGTACAACTCCGAAGGCCATGGAAAACTTTAACACACATACTGAGGACATGTACAGCACGTACAATTCCAAAGACCAGGAACAAAACCATAACACAAACTGTGGACAAATCGTGGCCTGCTTTAGTGACCTTTAATATTGACTAACTTCGACCATTTGTTGAGCCTTTAAAGGTAAATTCGACACGTGAGCCGACCAGAGCAATTTCAGCTGTAAACGGACCATGAACTTACGTAATTTATTTATTCGGGTCCTGTGTTGTGGTTTTATTGAACCAATAAGCAAAACTACCAGCCATTGTGCGTTTGGTCACAATCCTTTTTTGATAAAGACGAAGATTCCTTCCTTACTGACAAATTATGTAAGATCATTTTTCAGGTGTTTTAATGTAATAGGTATTTCATTCTGTATGAAAGCCATTTATTTATATTCGTATATACGAGTCCTCTTTGTGGTTCTATTAAACCAGTAAGTAAATAACACAACCAGCCATTTTGTGTTTGGTCACAATCTTCTATTTGATAAAACAAAGTTTGATCTCTTTTAAACATCGTCCAAGTCACTACCATATGGATTTCTTGTTTAGCCATAACCATATTTTAATAATTTATTTACGTGCAGTTGTTGTCTTATTCATGTCAAAGCCATATTTATGACAAAGTCATATTTGTGACAAAGTCATGTTTATGAGAAAGTCATATTTGTGACAAAGTCATATTTGTGACAACGTCATATTTATGTCAAAGCCGTACTTATGACAAAGTCATATTTGTGACAAAGTCATATTTGTGACAAAGTCATATTTATGACAGTCATATGTGTGACAAGGTCATATTTGTGACAACGTCATATTTATGTCAAAGCCGTATTATGACAAAGTCATATTTGTGACAGTCATATTTGTGACAAAGTCATATTTTTGACAAAGCCATATTTATGACAAAGTCATATTTGTTACAAAGCCATATTTATGACAATGCTAGTCTAGCAATATTTCGCGGAAAGTCTTAAATTAATTATATGTCAAAATCGCTTTTATAAAGATTTCATTAGCTATATAAAGCATGATTATATCTCGTCAAAAATATTTAATCCACGCAAATGACAAAGGTTAAGTATGGACAAAGCCCGGAAAATGTGAACGTGCGTAAAACTAAAAGACTTTTACTTCATTCGTTGTGTTCACTTGATTCGGATGTGTATAGTATTTTCAGTTTTAATGAATAGACGATATTGATAAATTGCAATATGTCATTCTTTAGCATAAAATGACAACTAAGTATATTAGCACTTTAATGTATTAAGTAGAATAACCTTGCATACTACAGATTCTTTGTTACACGCGTTTCGTTCCGCAAGGAATGCTTTGCTATGTCCCTTCTGGGCTTAATCATTTGGTCATGACGTCACATAGGAAGTGTGCAGGGAATTAAAATATTGGATTTATTTGAAATATGCTGTAAGAGATCCATTAATATTACAGTTCAATTGTACACGAACATGTTCCTAACCAATTAGATTATATTCGTGTCTTCTTGTGAGGACTCTCATTCTTTCTCGCTTTTGTTTAAGACTTAAAAAATTTCAATATGTATTTTAATCCTGACAGTTGTTTCGAATTTAGATTAGAGTAAGTTGGAGTAAATCATTAATTGTACTGTATTAAAAGTAATCCATTTAAAATAGTGAACAAGATGTATGGTCGATAACTGACCTTTTGGACAGCACAGTGTTCTTGAAACGTTTGGCTGGATCCTATGTTATAACAAAGACGTTGTAGTGTTGGTATATGTAAGAATCACTCTTAAAAGCCATATGACAAAGATAAGTGCGTGCTATGGCTGCTAACGATTGTGATAATGTATTATGCGCAATTATATTGATCCTTTAAAAGTAGTCGAGTTACTTTTCAGAGCTTACTTGCACTTGTATGCTAGATTAACTAAGTAATAGTATCACATTTTGATTCTGCAATTATTTATCTGAAACTAATAATAAATTCTGAAGTATATATTGTACAATTAATGCTTACAGCATAAAGACTATCAAGTGATCCAATTACTACACTGGTTTTGTACATTAGAAATTTAAATATTTATAAATTTTCTGAGCAAATCTTCACTTCATAGTTGATTGTGTAACATATTAACTAAAGGATATCTTCCAAACTTTCCAAAAGCAAGGTTTGAAATCAATCAGTGATTACTTCCTATACGCTTTAGTTGTTCTTGTTTTCCTTTTTCCGTTACAATGTCATAGGAATGCAAGCATGGCTGAATCGGGATTCGAAACGCAGATAGGCAGAATAGCACAGACGCATCAAGAAAATAAGAAAATGCATAAGGAGGAAAGACGTTATCTTCAGCAATGAAAACAAATATTCACTATTTTTGATTACAGCGATTTTGCAGAGCCAAAATGTATTTATAGGGATAGAGAGTACACAGTAAAGGACTAAATGTAAACATGCGCAGACGTGTCTGACATGTACAAAATACTATACGGGTCGACTGTAAACTTTAATTACCATTTAGTTTAAAAGGGAAAGGGAAACTTACAAACGCTGCAAGGGTTACTCAACACTTTATGAATTGATCGCAACTTTCATGATAGAATATATTTTGTTCAAGTGCACTGGATCCAGCAAGGGATCATATGTGTCAGGGAATTATTAATATATACAGAGAGAGAGAGAGAGAGAGAGAGAGAGAGAGAACTGTACATGTACACAAACAGAACGGAAAGTGCTATACCTGGATTCTGTAGAAGAATGCTTGATATAGTCGGCAGCATTAATATTTTAATACAAATCTGTTAACGACCAGGTCCAATACCTAACTAGTTTTATTATATAAATCGGCTAAAACAGATACACTTGTATAGTTGTTATTCTTACCCTCTTTGTTAATCTTGTATTATAAGTTCTTCTCTATCTTCTTACCGTAACGAAGCGATGCATTCTGTTGCTATCATCAATATCAAATTAGGAGTCTTTTCTCAGCCTTTAAATAGCGTCCGTCTATGATCTCCACGAGGCTTCAGCAGAAGCTATCAAATCATAAGATTATGGCCAGTAACCAGCACGCATATTCAACAATTAAATGAAGATTATCCTTGACCATTAACTAACATCACTCGCATTTTATTATTGTATTTGGTACTAATAAGTGTTTAATCCAGGTCATATGGTCTCTACTTTATATTCAACCTAACTGACATGTTATTGTTTTACATTTATAGTGGAAAGGCAATATTAATATAGAACAAGCTTATATAATCCTTAGTGACCGTCAAACTTTCGTATGCGCCAGGAGGTAATATAATTACCGACAAAGGATAGTGTTGAAATGGTTCACCTTGTCATCACGTCATTTAATTCACTGCTTACAACGTGCACAAATCGTTTCATAATTTGATTTCGTATGACGGAAAAAGTGGCTTTATGTCCAGAGAGACTATTGATCAACTTAAACATGACGAGTGATTACAGTGAATGTGCAGACTGAGATTGTAGAGCTATCAGTAAGGATGCACAGGAAAATGTATTAATATAGATTTTATTTACAGTAGTTCTTGCATCAACAAAGGGAACGAATACACCAGAAGATTCACTGAACATTCCAAAGTAAGTAACTTTTACATGTATGACTTTTTCCCTAATTAAGATTTATCTATGGACTTTCAACATGAAACGAACTCAAGACTTCTCGCTGGGACCTATAGCATCAGTTACTTTCATAACTGATCTTGTAGACATACTTTAAATTTATCTACCGGCCTGAATGATCACATACCTATGCAATTAGGATGATCACTTTCACTAACACAGTTGTAATAACGTTTTGTCTTGGTCCTTAAATTCATTTTTTTCAACTTATTTCAATCAAGTTTCGCAATGCCGTGTTTATTAATCATTGAACTTATTATTTCAATGTTTGCAGTTTTTTTTCTACCTTTAATTAATACTAAGAAACATGTAAATTTCTTCTTGAGAAATGAAAGTCAACCTTATTAAATGCGTGAACGGGAAACATCATGCGATGGTGGGTAGTCAGTTTTGGTAAGAGTCAATTCATATAATCTTTAATTCATGTTACGTTGCCAAGTTTAAGAGATTCTTAAAGAAGATCATAGATTCATAGGACAGACATACATTGTGATTTGCTAATTGTGAACACAAATAAAACGTACATCGATGCAGTGGTGCAACGTAAATGAAGGAATCTCTAGAGCCTTAAATGGTTTAGAATTCAGTCGCATATAAAATTAGAACAGTAATCGTTATATTACCCCCGTTAAGTTTCTAATTATCTCAAAACTAGATAGAGATACTAATTAACCTTTGAGCCAGAGTTATACACCTGAATCAGTATATCACCATAATGACCGCTTTCGTAAAGCAGGATGTCGCATGACGTCATTGGTAAGGAAAGAACGTGCTAAAGAATTGGTGGCTATAATACTAACTGTATGCCTTTCTTTCTTTTAGACTGAAAGGCTTGTGTGTCTGCTACTTAATTTGTCATTAGAGTACAATGTAGAACTTGTATCTTTGTTAATTTCAACATTTCGGAATAATTGTGTCTTTACATTTATACGTTTGCATTATTTTTAAACAGTGGAAAGCATATATGAATTGAAATACACTGTTATGTTATTTAGGCTGATAGTGTGCCTTTCAAATATAAAACTTAATTACTAATACGTGATCCGTATATTAGTACTTCGTGCAATGTCATCATAGGAAAGAGTAATGAAGCAAAACTTCTAAATTAGCTTCCAGCTTATTAGAATTTCTAGACGTTTAGTTTAATAGGGTTTTTTCTCGAGTTTTTATTTTGTTTTGTTCGGGGTGTTGGGTATTTTTGTTGTTTTGTTCTTTTGTTGGAGGTGGTGGTCTTTTAAACGCTGCTAAATGGGCTTTAAGAAAATTATAAACCGAATAGAATTCACGATGATAATTGCAATAACATGCCGATCCCCCACTTTAATTTATAAAGGTCCTAAGAATGTTTATTCGGCTGTTTATTACAGTTATGCTTTCAAAAGTGCTTATTAAATGAATTTGGAAGATATTTTCACGTTAATGAATTTCGTAAGACCCCAAGAGATTTCAGCATTACTGAGGCGCATCACTAGTGATAAATTCGCAGCTTAATTATTTGTATTCTAATTTATCTTTCTTGCTCGCCTTGGTCCAACCGCATCAAATGCGAAGTTCCTTGTGGGAATTTATGCAATTTTAAGTAGATTTCGCAAACATCCTTGCATGAGTGAAGCTGAGTCATCGATAAAATGCGAAGTTCCGTTTGGGAATTTATGCAATTTTAAGTGGATTTCGCAACATCCTTGCATGAGTGAAGCTGAGTCATCGATTAAATGCGACGTTCCGTGTGGGAATTTATGTAATTTTAAGTGGATTTTGCAAACATCCTTGCATGAGTGAAGCTGAGTCATCGATTATGCAGTGTAATAAGTCAATGGTGTTTGTGAACAAAAATATCAAGCCGATGAAATAGAAAATTGGTCTGCTGATGTAAATAATTGAAAGTTAACATACTACTTGAAATAAATATGGACCGTTTGTGTTCATTATGGCATGACGTGTGCTTTAAAAGGATATCTATTTCATTTTAAGCCTAACTGCTTTATGCGCACTTATTTCTATTAACGCATCAGCCACATACACATTGCCGTTATATACTGTTACAACATTAATATTTTCATTGATTGTAGCAAATTGTCGACTCTTAAAGCCGCTGATGGGTCTGGTTTAATTCAGTAATTTCAACGCGCTGGCTTTTTTGACAAAGATGGGGGAATAATCAGATAGGAAAATAAATGCAGAACCCGCTGTTAACAAGTCATATTGTCATGTATATTTAGCTTGTATTGTCTGCTTGTCTTTTTGTAAGTTATAAATATATGTTTACCTGGATTGGAGTTCAA
Source organism: Sinohyriopsis cumingii (assembly GCA_028554795.2). NCBI lineage: Eukaryota > Metazoa > Mollusca > Bivalvia > Unionida > Unionidae > Sinohyriopsis > Sinohyriopsis cumingii. Next base: position 6,123,676 of record CM068838.1, on the reverse strand, counting down.
TATCTGGCCTTGATTATGACCATAGAAGGTTCTAGATGCGAACTTGTTTTCATTTTGGGGTAATTTTCAATTAAGCTGATTGAGTTTTTTTTTTCAAAGAGTGGGGATGTATATTAGAATGGGATTAACAAGATTAGTCATTCAACCTTTAATTTCAGTGTGTAGGAGTATTTACTTTTGTGTTCAGATATAATTTGAGTTCATTAATTTATTTTAAACATTATTTAATCAAATTAATAAGTGGTCATTAACTTTTGGACTGCAGCACTAATTTCGATAAACTGAGGACTCAGTCAAAGACATTCTACATTATATTATTGTGAAAAATCAAGACTATTGGTACATATGCGCATACAAGACTACTGCTAAATCAGCGCATTAATGATTGAAATTTATTCAGAACACCATTTTAATTCATTTCGAACACTATACGGTAGGCCTTGCGAAAGAACCGTTCGGATTATATACGATTTAGTTATCAATGATATAAGTTCATTTTAAATTTTCTCTTTGTATTCTCTGAAAATAAATTACTTGTTGAATTTTACAAAACATGTTGGTTTCTATTCTTTCTGTTACTTAGTTTAAGACCAAATAATCGTAACAATAGTCTTCACTAAATATTTATGTATAACGTCACGCATCTTGAGAACGTTAATTACGAGTATTCGTTGATAGAGTCCCCCTGCGGATTCATTGTTGGGGAGTAGACCCAACGCGTCCTCAGTTGATCTTATAAACGGCAACCGATGGTATGCAACATGTTTGCCGTGGGCTGCATACCGTGTCGTTGGAGGAGAGAATCCTGGTACCTGAGTACAGAAGAGGCCTAAGACACTTGAAAGCGCCCATAATAATATCTGACCTTTGTGAACTCAAAACTTCTTCAATAAATACTCTCGTTGTTTGAGTAAAGTTAATGAAATTGCATCCCTCTATCATAGTCATATCTGTCTAAATGCAGACGATTTGAAATATGGAGACATAGACACGGCATTGCACCATCAAAAGCCATTTCAAAAAACAAAGTCTCAGTATTTTAAGCCGAAATAGAAGTCATACTTAAAGTTTTAAACGATATTGAGACCTCTCAATAAACAAGTTACATAATCTTTCCGGATAGTTTTTCCACACTAAAAGCCCTTCAGAATCTTATAGCCAAGACCTTCTTAAGATCCCAATCTAGAAGCATGTTGTTCTAATGCACTCTTGGAAAAGTATTCTGTACTGTTAGCTAACTAGTCATCTTGACGTAATAGTAATATTGGGCCAGATAACGCAGCAAAAGCTGACTTGCAGTCACCCGTCTCGAAATAGAACTTTCCATATAATGACTTCAGATATTGTATAAATCAGCTTGTTCGTCGAACTTGGCAAATATGCAGAATAAAAACAACACAAACCTAATAACACAATCCGCTATTGGTAAGTGGTATCCCTCATAAAAAACAAATTAAAACAAATCGGAAAGATGACATGATATGGTGTCGATGACGTATCAGACTTATTTAACTCACTCGTACTTACCTCAACCGGTATCCTGCAGGTGAAGCACATTCTTATAGAGTAAGCCCATGTGGTCATTGTGAGGTTAATTTCTCTAAGAAACTGAAGGAGAATGTACCAGCTGGGAAAATCTTAGACTCTCTTAAGAGACTGCGGTTTCTGGAAGACATTTTAATCATGTTTTAAGGATTTTACATGTTTTACTTTTATCTCTTATTTTAAACAAATAGTGTACATGTTATATGTTATATTGTACTAAATGTTATATTTCTTTTGATGTGCTTCACTTACTATTTTTTTCTTTCCTCTCAAATTAGTTACATCTTTCGAACTAAACATTTTGCTGCCCTTATGATGTTTTGGGTTGAACGCCATTTTCAGCACATGACTATGCAAGGCGGCTAGTGTGTATGGTAAAACAAGAACACGGAAAAAACCGGGAAGAACCACCAGCTTATGGGAAGCTAATGTCAAGCTTTCTCACACACCCACATTGGTCCAGCTCAAGATTCGAACCGAAGCGAAAAGAGACGAGATGTCAGTGATCTGTATAGGCGAGCGCCTAATATAACTCGGTCACCCGGGGCAACTAGCCTTTTGTTGGCACGAAATCGCCATATTTATAATGAGACACCGTAAACAACTACATATATCAAGAAGAATGGTAACGGTAAATAACGCACAACCAAACTAAAATTGAGATCTCACAATTTGAAATTTTAAACAAAGATTAGTTTAGTTCGTTATTGACTCACTTATCTATAATTACTTCTTCGTTCAGGTACAACTTGTTATGGGCACTGTTAATAAAGAGACAATGAATTATCGGGACATAATTTGGCATGCATTATTATTTACTGGTCAAAACAAACCAGATTGGAATTGCAGTATCCTAGTCCAAAGCAACAAGACGCAATATCCACAAGTTTGAAATAATGCATCTTTTAGATCCATAAATATGAAATGTTGTATATTCACCACTGTGTGGGCTTATTTTGTGACTTGTTTGTCTTGTATGTTTGCCAAAGCCAAAGTTCCTGTTAGAGTAGCATAATGTTAAAATACAAAACGTGGTTTCCAGTATTTGTTGTCAGTGTGTATTAATATATATATATATATATATATATATATATATATATATATATATATATATATATATATATATATATATATATATATATATATATATATATATATATATATGTATGTATGTATGTATGTATGTATGTATGTATGTATGTAAATGTGTGTGTGAGAGAGAGAGAGAGGGAGGAAGCGAGAAAGACAAAAAAATTAATTTTAGGGTCAAAGTTAAATGAATTTGATCTTTTAGTATTTTCATAAAAGGATTGGAAGTTGCGATAGCTTACAGATGTACTTGTTCAGGCGTGATTTTGCTTTCATTCTTGTCTTCAATGAATATTATCGTGAAATATACTAGAATGTTTCTATCTTTAATGCCACCGTAACGGTTCCGCAGGCGGTAACCATCGTTTTTCTTTCCGTATCATATTAATGCGAACTATACAAAGGGAAATGGGAAAATAACCCATAGAAACAGGAAAATGGTTTATAAAAATGTAACGTTTTTAATCTGGAATATAAATCCAAATTTACATAATTCAACATGCCCATCTTGCCATATTTAACCGAGATTTTCTGGTTACAGGACTTGGTACCAATGCAGGCGAGATTATAGTCTTTAAACTGCGTATGTGTCATATTATCTGGAATTAATAAAATGACACTGCCGTCATTGGCATCGGATATAATCAAAGTTTATAAGCGTAATTCATTTTCTTTCAGTATGTCAGCTAATTCTTTTCGATTGCTTTCAATCGTTGTTAACACTGCCCACGGAATAATCAATCCCATAGGTGTTTCATGGAAGCTTCAGTCTTTTTTGTCTTTCTTTTTTTTTTGACCGCCATTTTCCAATTATATTTCCTATGTGATATTTAATAACATCCTCTATCTCGGATGAGTTCATGCTAGTTTCAAAGGATTGCAGTGAACACACAGGAGATACGGTGCATACTTTTAATGCCTGCGTGTAAACTTGGGGAAGGTCATGATTACAATATTGTTCAAATATGTCTTACGAGAAAAAAGATAAAGCAGTCATCCTGTAAAAATACATACCTCTTAAATTACTTATATCCTCAACAGATATTTATGACTTTCAAGCTTAAGATCTAACCTCATAAAATGCGGTATTATTTAAAGCTATCATCACGAATGATCAATAACTTCTTTCTTATCATCTGAAGTTATAGTTCAAACTCAAATCTATAATCCATTTATTTAATGGCAAAGGGTTGTAGCCCTCAAGCGATAGATACCATGATTTGGTGCAATTGTTAACCGTCTACTTTCCGTAATTCACCGCTGATACTAGTTATCTGCTAAGTGACAAGGAAACATAGCTCACTTGGGCTAATGAAGTTTTAAAATCTTAAATAGCCTACTTGGACTAATGTGTGGGGTTTTTTTTGCACTCTTAAATAGCCCACTAGGGCTAGTACTATTTAACTGTTTTACACTCTTAAATAGCCCACTAGTACTAATATTATTTTACACTCTTAAATAGCCCACGTGGGCAAAAGTATTTTAAACTCTGAAATAGTTCACTTGGACTAATGTTATTGTTTGCACTCTTAAATAGCCCACTAGGGCTAGTACTATTTTACTATTTTACACTCATAAATAGCCCACTTGTGTTTATGTTATTTTTACACTCTTAAATAGCTCACTGGGGCTAATAATATTTTCTGATCTCAGTCATCTAGGCTGTTATTTCACACTATTAAATGGCGCATTAGGTTAATGTTTTTCATTGCAATCGTGCCGAATAAAAATAAAGCTGTTTAGTCCTTGTTTTAAATACCCACATATCATTACGCTATTACCGCTGGTCCAACCAACTTTGTATGTGGAGTTATGCTCAAGTTTCACAGCATCACCACATTGACGTCTTTCAATACACAAAATAACCAACAACATAGAAAATGTTGTTAGTTGAGGCGAACCGCAATGGGCATAATAAAGGTATTTTTCTTGGCACGTAGTTACATGGATAAAGACTGTCTGCTCTTCACACATAATTTATGCTAGCCATAATTAAATAGTGCTCTGTGCTGAAGTCACATTCAGAGCGACGTGCCGATTCTTACATTTCATCGAAATTATATTTCGTTCAGCATTGCGATATATAACAGGGGCATATGGAGCAGGGTCCAGTCTCACCTTTGCTGTGGAACAATTATTTAAAGAAATAATACGTCGAGCGAGCTGGATTTTTTTAATAGGTATTCTTTAAGCGTAAGTCGGATCAATTATATATATATATATATAAAGATTCTAACAGGTACCTTGATACGCAGTAATATATATCTTTGTATCCATCATGTTGTTTGCTTTTAATTAAGTTCTGCTCGTTCGTGTTATGGATGGATATCGCACACTGAGTAGAATTTTGTGAATTTTCTTTCCCTACAAGTACCACTTCCTTTTCATCTTAATCTATTTAATCTGATCCATTAATTTGTACATAGCATGCATCAATAGATCACCACTTTCTCTCCTACTAATTGTTTACTCCAAAATAAATTGGGGCTGGTGGCCGAATGGTCTGGTTCGCCTTTACCTGGCACTGCAATCTTACGTCTACCTATTGGGTTCGAGTCTCCGATTCGGTCAAAGTCGGTAGGTGAGAAGGTTTGCCAGTAACTTCCCGGTGCTTTCTCCGCCAAGTATACCGGTCGCGTTGTTTAGTGTAATATGTGCAAACAAATGACGTTAACCCCAGAATATACAATAGCAAAAACAAGATAAATTGGAGTCTGCATTTGTCTTCATCAATTTAGTAACACATTACTCATTTTTAACAAGTAGTATGCCTTTATCTTTGTTAGATAATCACGGATCTTCTGCTGCATTTCTGGGATACACTTTCTGAAAGAAAGGGGATCTAAGAGAAGTGGCGTTTCCTACGAACTGCGCCATACAAAGGACCCATTTTGGTGTGAAGGTAACATAAAGTGAGAATGCACTAATTTTAAACCTTTTTTACATGGGGACAATATATGACTGTCATAGATAGTTTATGAATGTCATTAAGGATTTTACATTTGTATTGTTCATTGACCCAGTGTTCTTTTTTATCATATCAATGAAAAGCTTATACAGAGATTGCTCATACATGTAGTATTCGGGCGTGTTTGAGCTTGAACAGAAATTTGACTTATATGGCTGAAATGAAATTGATAGTGCCTATGCACACGATGAGCTGAGATCAAATGTACTAAACTTACAGGACCCTACAAGTGTTCTAATTTTAGAAGAACCGATATATAAAAAAAAGCGATTGCGATATGACCTTTCTGCACTAATCTGAAAACACTTTGGTGCATGTAAATCTTGATGTCAAGCGAAGTATTGTTGCCATATGCACCATGATGACAACTTCGTCCTATATATATATATATATATATATATATATATATATATATATATATATATATATATATATATATATATATATATATATATGTGTGTGTGTGTGTGTGTGTGTGTGTGTGTGTGTGTGTGTGTGTGTATTCGATTTTTGAAGTCGTGTCATTGTATATTGGAATTACAACACTTTCTGTCTGATGATGCAAGAGACTGGGCTACAAACGTTATTTCATTTCTTTCAAAGACATAAAAATTTAAGACTTTTTATATTTTGATGATTTTAGGGTATTTTGTGATTATCACATATTGGTGTCAAAATAAGAGTATCCCCGGGTGATGATGGTAGCATCCCAGTGCATTATAATGAATGACGTTATTTATAACGGTTTCTGTTGCCAAGTTTTCACTGGGCAAATATTTATTGTACGAATTCCCTGTGCACATGACTTCACGTTAGGGAATGTGAACGTACTATTATTGAATGAATTGAAAGCTATTGTGCCACTGAAAAATCTTATCCAAGATATAACAGTAAAGGGACTTGTTGAATATATAATCAGCGTTTTGTTGTTTCCCTCTTTATGTTTGAATCGAACGAGACGATTTCAGGCATTTCAGTCATGTTTTCCACATACAGATGCGCATAAATGCAATCAAGTGGAGTTAAGACTGACTATAGGCAGTTTTCTATTGAAGAAGTTAGTGAACTCTTCACATCCGTTCACAGAGTGTCCGCTACAAAATGTAGTGCAGCACCCATTGCAATTATTCACAGTGTATTCTTTTCACTGACATAAATGAGATAAAAAAAGACCCGTATGATTTAAGCAGGAAAGTTGGTTTAAGTGAAGAAAGTTGAGCACTAAAAGCACTGCATGGTTATCTTTATCAGTAAACGCAGAGTCATTCAGTCACCGACGAATATATTGACATTAGTGGGGGGAAATTAGGCTAAATGACAAATCAACACGAGGTAATTCAATTATTTGAAGTTATTTACGTTTGGTCAAATAATCACTATGCTTTAATTAACATTCATACTAATCATACAGTCATTTTGTTCCACCACCTCTCTATCCCCTTTCCGTTGTTTGGTTTTTCTGGAAATGTCACCATCAGTCATAGGTCCATAGCTCCAGAGACATTGTTGTATGCCATAAGCGAAAATCAGCTACGCTCATTGTGACACTGACGTTAGCACGTAGCTTCCGTAGATGGTTGAGATAGAGAGACATAGAGAAAAACTGAGGAAACACTGTTAAGCAGCGGGGGGGGGGGCGAATCGGACATTTTGTCCAATCGTTATTTTGCTTAATTATTACTTTCTGCACTCAACGGATCCGGTGTAGTCAGCGCCTGGTAAAAAAAAAACGACGACGGTCCATCCTACACGACGCTGACGTCATTTGGTTTAATTAACACCTTCTGCGCGCCGATCCCCAGCGTCGTCAGCGTCCGGTAAGCACATCGACGACCGCGTCGATGTCATCGCCCCCCCTGCTGCTAAGTGGTTATTTACAATGAGGGTCTTTATGATCTTACAAACAGAGTGATCACTAACTCCTCCTCCTGTAGATCAATTAGGTTATTTGACTGATCGGTGAGTTTAAAATTAATTCTCGTTAAAAACCGATCATGGCATCGCATATAGACCGGATTAATCGGATTCTCAACGATTAAATATCCCGGAGGGGCTGTTGGTGAAAATGAATAAAGGATATATCCCTGTTGAGCTTGATTTGATTGATTGGTATCCACCTGGTAACTCCCTTCGATAGCATCACACACTAGATTAATTGCTATCACCGATGCGATATTTACGTTGTATGGAGCAATATGCCTACCATCATCTCCGTTATCGTGTCTGAGGATATGAGTTGATGAACTGATAAAATCATTAAGAGACTTTCTTAGTTCTGGCGCGTTGTATCCTGGAAACTTGAAATCAGGTAAATCGGCTTCTGTGATATTATACTCGGTTAGGAATTTTTGTTTATTATCATCGCTGCTATCGGATATTACTTTAACGATTCGTTCATTGATATATTCCATGTCTGATATAAGTTGATTTAACATCTCAACGTGTTTTTGTGCTTTTGTCTCTCGTAGCTGTTCTAGTTGTAATTGGTAATAATGATTAATTTCGGCAAACATATCAGTGATATTCTTTAAACTAATTACGAATGTGGTGTGCAATTTAGGAGTTTCCCCATGCTGAAAATACCATTGCATGTTATTCCTGTCTTGAAATGCAAATATACTGGGTAATAACGCGTTTTTCATATTATACAATTTATTTTGATAATTGGGATTAATCTCATGATACGATTGCTTGTCCGCGGGGGTTTTATGAGGTGGATTCTCAGGCCATCCTAGTATGGTTCTTATTGAACTGTTATAAATATCAACCATATACCCCGGTGTGCTCATTTCAATCGTCGACGATAACGTCGGTTCATGAACCGTAATAGCGATTTTTGATTCCTTTCCTGTGATCGATTTTATCCTGCGTTGAAATTCTTTATTGATTTGTTCTATTTGGTATGACCCAGTTGGTATTGTAATCTCCTTCCAGTCTGGGGTCCCATCGGGTTTATTTGTCCGTGTAAAAACTAGCGAGTTATTAGGTTGTTGTCCGTTAAATGCGTCCGCTCGAATATTAGGCCAACTGTGATATACTCGCAATTTTGCCAGCGCTGTTTCCTTCACTGGAACCGGCGATGGGAAGTTCACACTAAATTCGGGTTTCGTTGACGTTATCGATATCATATTTGTTTGTACCGGAGTGGTATTCTCCGCGATCCGCTGAAGCAACTGAAACCCTTCGGGGTTCAGTGACATTATTATTATTCGTTGTCTTTAGTGTCTAATTTCAACAACCAGGTGGTTCCGGCTTCCAGTTGAAAATCCTCGATTTTTGACATCGCGGAGCTATACAACTGGACCATCGTGGAGAATTCAACATCGGATACGAACAAATTATCAATCGATAACGAGATCAACCCGGATAATTTCGAGTATGCGTCGGATACTATTTGATGTTTTACTGTATACTCGTTGAGTTTTTTCTGAAAACACGATGATATCTTCCTAGTGATTGCGTTGGCGACTCCAGCAATTGTTGTCATCGCGGAGACGGCGATTGGAACAGCGATCGGGGCTATCGTGGTTACCGTGGATAAAATAACACCGGCGCCAGCTACTATACCCGACATCGAGTACACGACCGCGTCGATGGCGGTTATTTTTCGGCGGTATTTTTTTATTTTTGCACGGTATTGTTCGGAAAGCGTTTTCAAGTTCGCGGAAAATTCTTTTGCGGTATCGAATCGATATTGATGTGACGTCGGTGATACCTCTGATTCAATTACCTTGGTGGTCATTTTTATTTTAAAAGAGCTAATGTTTTTAATTACTTAGATCCGCTACAAATTCCACATACCATGTAATGTTTGCCCCGGCTAGATTTCTATCAACGGCATAAATTGTAAACTGTTCAGTTGCGTTCTTGTCTATAATTGTTGATATTGTATTGTTAAACCCGGATGAACTCGACGATAATATATTAAACTGCATCATTGAAACCAGTGTCAATCGATAAATGCCCTTAACAGTTGCGGTGATATTTACTGTATTCTGTGCAGGAGTCCAATCGAATGATCCATGCCGAATCGTGTATACTGTGTTGATGATGTTCTCATGAGGGGTTTTTATTTTTTCGAGTTGCTCTGTTATTCTCGGTAGTTTTTCTTTAATCGCTTCAACATCAGTTATAACTATTCCTACTCCCCGCCAACTCGCGTCTATATTATTCTTGTTCGCTGCAACATTAGTTTTGATTGTTTCTATTTCCCGTGTATTCTCGGTTATACTTTTTTTGTTCGCTGCAACATCAAGTTTGATTGTTCCTATTTCATATGTATGTACGTCTATACCTTTTTTGTTCGCTGCAACATCAGTTTTAATTAATCCTATTCCCCGCCAATACGCGTCTACATTTTTTTTGTTCGCTTCAATATCAGTTTTGATTGTTTCTATTTCCTGTGTATGCGCGTCCGCATTCTTTTTGTTCGTTTCAATATCAGTTTTGATTGTTCCTATTTCCTGTGTATGCGCGTCCATATTATTTATGATCGTTGTAACATCAGTTTTGATTGTTTCTATTTTCCGTCCATGCGAGTCTACATTATTTATGATCGTTGCAACATTAGCACCGATTATTTCTATTTCCCGTTCATGCACGTCTACACTCCTTTTGTTCGCTGCAACATCAGTTTTGATTGTTTTTATTTCCTGTCCATACGCAGTGATATCATTTATAGTTATTGTAATCTCATCCGGCTTGGTATTTTTTTTACCAAAGAATTTATCAAAGTTGTCATCGATCCTGTTAACATTTTTTCGCAACTGGGGTAAATTGGCCGACATCGCCATAAGCTCCGAAATAGCATTTTTTATTATTACAAGATTTGGTTCGTCTGCCGTCGGGGGTCCCCGAAAAAAACTATCGACAATGTGTTTCACATCGTCTAAATGCGTTAGCGCCAAACTGAACCGTTCTTCATGCAAGTTACATTCACTACGTAAACCTTTTAACGAATTTGACATGGTTATATAATTGTCGCCAAGTGTACTTATTTTTCCATTTATCGTCAAGATGGATTCACCCGGTTTGAGTCGTCCGTCGCTGGTATACAGCGCGATAGTGTCCTCGGCGGCATCACGCTGTCGTTTTAAAACATCATTCAGTGACACATTACCGGATTTCAATTTACCCTGGCGATCTTGAAATACAACTATTTCGCCCGGGTCAACACTGGTTAAATTCAACATATCAGCGATTTCATCCTCAATTAGTTTTTTTATGTCGGCGGCGGCCGTTTCCGTGGATTCTTTCAGCGCCGAAACCCGTCGTCCCCAAATATCAATCATTATTATCTAATGTAATTGTCTCTAAATTTCCCACTAGTGTATTCGTTTACAACCACATGAGGTGGTTTCCGCGATGATGAAATCGCCGCGAGTACGTTCAATACCTCACGGCCACATATCGGTGGGTCGCTTAATCGCTGTGTTGGCAGCGTGGAATAAAAAACCCGGGCTGAACACGCCCGGGTTGAACACGCCCGGACATACCGCATGAACTCTTTCGGCGGAGCTAACCCGTATGAATCAAAATAGACGATCGCACGCGGATCAATCGCGTATGCAACCCAATGAGTTCCCGCTCCGGAGGACCCATCGAGGTTAATTATGCCGGTTTCAATATTCCTTGGTGCCGCCGGTAATTGATCCCTCATAAAAACACCTCTGAAGTTTTTTATCGCTAGCGCGTTTGCGGCGTCTATTAAATCAAAATTAGACATTGGAGTCATAGACTCTTGCGTTAATAAACGGTTCCCGGTAGTCTTAGACCCTTTCCCGAGTACCATGAATACGGGGTTCCCGGTAGTCTTAGACCCTTTCCGGCCACGGGTCGTTTTTTTTTGTAGCCTTTCCCGGTTGCCTTCTTCAATGCCATTCCCGCCGCGGTACCAAGGGCTCCTAACGCTGCCGCCTTAGCCACTGCTGGGGCCGCCGCGGCAATCAATGCCGGAATCGCAGCTAACAGCGGAAATATCCCACCGGTCTTTTCCATGTTTTTAATTGCTGCGGCTGAAAAATCTATTTGAACACCCTTTTTATTCTTCATCGCATCATTGAAATGTTTTATTTGACGCGCCGTCAACGATATCTTATGATTACCGCCCGCCATCTGCGACGGCTTCAGCGTTATTGTGGTTCCACATTGTTTAGCCGACTTTGATCGTAATTTCTTGACTTGACCATCAGTCAACTCTACACTGACGACACTATACGACATTTATTGTAAACGCGTTTTGTGCTTTCAATTACATGTTTTCCACTGGCGCATCAACGATTCTCATTCGTCCACCAACACCTTCTAGCAGCATTGATTTATCGCTGAGAATGACAGCAACCGCTCTATAATTGGCACCAGCCGGGGCTATACGAGCTCGGAAGTGTATATCAACGACGGATTGTCTCGTTAAATCAAGATGTTCCAACGAAAAATAATAAATCGGATACAGGTTTTTAAAATCAAGTTGTGATATTTGCAAACCAGTGTCGACGTTTTGATCACGACCCATATACGACAGCAATCGATGATACACACGTGCGATATGGTTGTCGCCGTAATTAAGCTGTATATCCTCGGATGGTTCCTGTTGTCCGTTTATTCTCAGCGAAACATCCCTGACTCCTAATTGATCAAATATCATATGGCTGCGTTCTTGACTGCCCAATCGTTCCCTATTCTGTAGCGCTATGAATATATGACGCGGGGCTGAAACACCCTGTTTTGATGCCAGGTGCCATGTAAACGTATCGGCGACGTTATCCTCTTTAGCATCAGTTGTTACCGCTAGCCAACTCAACAACGATTTTCCTCCCTGTTCCATAAATGCTAACAATCGTGCTTCCGTGGTAACTGATGGAGTCAACACCGGCATCCACAATGCCATTTTAGTTAAAATGACTTTACCGGCAGCGACGCCAGCAGCATGCCATATTGCATTGTTATCATCGCCCCTTCGAGTCAGCGCGATTGTATGCTTAGCCCCATAGATAACCTTCCTGACATTTCTGCAGAATCCAAATATGTGATGGAGTGGAATCGCGCATGAAAACTGTCGGCGTGGTCTTTGCAACATCCCTACTCGTGTTGCGAATCCCATACTGTAATTATCGTTAAGACTTTTTATAATATTGAAATTAGCGCCTGGTCTTGCTCTGCGGTCTGGATTGGCTGCTTCAGCCTGTGGGTCAACTGCGGTATCTCTTTCCGCCAGCACGTTGATGTACTGAAGATGGTCAGCGTTATCGGTGGAGTCCTTTGCGAACATTATAGATGGGCCCGCCGATCTTGTATAATCATCCGAGTATCTCGCCAACTCAATTATCGTCGTTGCAACATCAACCTCGCGTTCTATTGATTCAATTTCTCGCCCGTCAATAAGATATCTGGCGCTCTCAAATAACGCCATGATACCGTTGTTGACGAAGCCAACTCGAACACGATGGTCATCTGCGTATGGTGCATTATCGGCGGCATTTGTCACGAGTTCTCCCTCGATTTCGATAAACGCTTCACACGGCAGAAAGTATTTACTGGTATCTTGGACTTGAAGTTCAATTCGCGATCGTAGGTCAGGTTGCGCTGCATAATAAGAATAATATTGATAATCACGGACAGAATCATCCCTGTGCACTGGGGCGTCCATATCAAACGCGGGATCAGCGGTACGCGCAAACATTCTATTATTTATCATGTTGATGTTTTCAATTGCGATTTTTTCGTCGTAGACCACTTCCCGCTATCGCGTTCATGAGCGCGTTGGTTGCCGCATCGGCGGATGGCGAAGTCGCCAAGGACGGAGTCGTCGCCAAAGACTGAGTCGTCGCCAACGACTCTAATTTTTCTTCCACGGCGTTATTTATTACTTTACTGACATTTGCAGGCATCACTATCGTTGATGGCATCTGTTTTCTTTTTGAGAATCTCTTGGATTTCACCAATGACATTAGTTTGTTCCGCGCGGCTGAAAGCGCCTTTCCGGCAACATCTCCAATGGCACTAATACCCTTATCACGAATAACATCAATAGCCTTCATTCCTAATTGTTTGGCTAACGGCGCTACTTTTGGAGCCATTCTTGTAAATAACCCCGCAATGGTGCTACCGAGACCATCTCCATAGTACACGCGGTAAACAGGCAATCGCGAGTTTACCACGTAGACTAGTACTGGTTTATCATGGTTGTAGTGTATGATCATCCTTATTAAAAACACCAGTTTTCCAATTAATCATCCACGAGCTCGTCTATGAGCGTTCGATATGCATTAATGTCCATGATACCGCCTGTAAATAACCGCTTGCAAATATCAGCGGCCTCATTGATTATTTCCGTAGAGTTATTTCCGGCTCGTTTTCCTCCGATTAGTACTTCCAGCCGTGATATATCACTGAGAACACTATTAGGGCAGGTAACGCCGTAGGATTCTTTACCAACAGGGTATCCTTTTCCTTTTTTTGGTGTTCTACTCTTAACTTTCTCGAGGAATTCATCGTAATCGGAATCACCACGATGTGGTAATGCGTCTCTATGTTTACTCGCTAAATACACTATTCTTGCCCAGTTCTCCGTCGAGGTTATTTTTTTCTTGTAACCTTCATTGATATACTCATCTCGAATGCTCTTAGTTGATGTTGTAGCGACAAAATTAACTAATTCTTCATCGTCGTCGATGTCTCTAATTTGATCTATTGCGGACTTTTTAAGAACATTACGGGGTATATTTCCCTCTTTCTTTTTTTCTTTCGATGTTTCTTCGGGTGTTTCTTCGGGTATTTCTTCTTCTGGTTCTTTCGCAGTAGCACCTAATTCTTCGTCGTCGGCCATTGTAACATAAGGTTCTTGTGGTTCGGTTATAGCGAGTGGTGGTGGCCTCCGTGTTGTAGCAGCCGCTATTTTTGCAGGGAGTGTTTCTAAAGACCTTTTTGTTTGTTTTGTCTCCGCCGCTATCTTTTCAAGCGCACCAAGAACGGGTACAGTTGCCGCCGTAACATCCTTAGTCGCTTTAGTTACCGGGGCAAATAACTGTTCACTTCCAACAGCAAAATCAGTTTGCATTTGTTGTCGCGTTTGAAGTTTCTCTCTCACTCTGTCTCGTAACGGTATAAACTTTTTAAGCGCTGCTAGCCGCTCTCTGGCTAGCCGAGTAGTAAGTGATTCACCTACCATTATTGTAAATTGATCCGCAATTTTCTAATTTTCCGCCGAGTGTACCATCGGGGGCTCCACGGAGTTTTCGTCTATAATCCTTCTAATGTTTTTGATCTTACTAGAAATCTCCCGGCGTCGTTCATAAACACGTCCGAGTTTTTTTCGTATTATTTCAACGGCAGTGAATAGTTCAATGAATGCATTTGCGTCATTGTGGTACAGGTTCTCATTAATCGTATGTTGTAATCGTTTTATAAAAAAGTACTCGCGGGCCAGGGTAAAACGCCCCCGTTTCGACTGTTCGTTAATAATCTCATAATCGGATAATATTTTTTCACTGTCGAGACCATCAGATAATTCAATTCCTTGATTTTTTAATTTTGAAATCTCAGTTAATATATTATTGATGTCTTGGGAATCCATATTCTTATAAACATCTTATTTCTAATATCAAAAATTTTAATAAAATTTAAGTTAAAATTTAATAAAATTTAAGTTTAATAAAATTATTCGGGTCATTTTTGACCCCGTTTTTTGTATGGACAGTACAATGCCGTAAATCTCCACTCGAGTGTTGTGGCAGATTACAGGCATACATGGACAGTACAATGCCGTAAATCTCCACTCGAGTGTTGTGGCAGATTACAGGCATACATGGACAGTACAATGCCGTAAATCTCCACTCGAGTGTTGTGGCAGATTACAGGCATACACATATACTTAATTAAGGACATTCACATCTTGGAACCCCAAACATACATCTCCGGGAGGGAGGCCTAGGGTGACAAACGTCATCGTAGACCGCCCAGAAGATATGCTTGGGGGGACATCACTACATGTACTTAATTAAGGATGAATATATTTACAATGAAATGATTGATGGATGATGGGACGGCACAAGACAGCACAAACATAAAACGGCGGGGCGGAACTCTACGGCCAATTCAACCAATCAAAAGCAACCCAATTAAATTAACCCGGTTGCATGATTGTGAACAAAAGACAACCACACGCCCCGGGTCAAGAGCGTGGGTTAGTTTTGATTAGTTGAATTGGCTTTCGAAAGCCCCAGGCTTATAACGAGTCATCTTATATATAAAATGACTAATACAGCGGAGTCAGTCACAAGGTGTGTGTTAATTTGAATTCCCTTGAATCGTTAAACCCTTAAATACTTATTAATGGTGTTTCACGGCATTTAAATGAAACCAAATACTCAAATAAAACATTAAAAAAAAGAATACAGCTGTTAGATAACAGCGTGTATTTCATTAGTTTTCATCGTAAAATGATTAATTAATCGCAACATTAATTGGACTTCAAGGGACGTAACTCTTGTCATGCGACGCTATCACAAAACGAGTTATCTCCCTTTGATGTTATATATGAAAATCGAATTCTGTGACCCGTCTTTTTTGAGATCGCTGTTTTAGTTATATTCTCCGCAACATCTCGAACTGATTTACTACAAATATCGAAGTATTTACCAGCCGCATTCATAGAGCGAAATATTTTTTCTTCGTGCGTTATTGTATCAAATGACTTTACGGGGTTTTGCCTTTCTCATCCCTCCTGTTTTTCCAAATTTGGAATTTTGACTCGGTGTAACAGCTCTTAGATTACACAGTCTGTTATTTTGAGGACATCCATCAATGTGATCAATAACGAGACCGTCGTTGATCAGTCCGTTAAACGCTTCATACACCATCCTGTGAATAAGACAGATTTTTTTCCCAGCATTAAATCGCAAGTATCCGTGATTATTTACGGTACCAACCGGCTTCTTCAGTCTACAATTTCTAACAACGCCGTCGCGAGATGCCTCGTAATTAACAAACACAGGGTGAGGTCTGAACTCTTGGTCCATTTGTATAATAATACTACTTGTCTAATTCATTATTTGGTTTAATTATAAACCTTTCAATGTAGTCTTGAGGAGTTTTGATGACGGAGTCGGCGGTGGGGTCGATGACGGCGTTTTTAATTCGTTTGTCATAATAGCGTTTTAGTTCCCTGTATCGCTTTCCACCACAATTAATACACAACTGCGATTTTCCTCTTACACCAACGTGGCAAACCAAGCACGGGAGAGGGCCAAAAGAGCCATTACGAACGCTTTGTAAATGATACCCGCAGAATTCACCTCTACATGATTTATTGCACGGGGTTATCGACCCAATCATCAACCATTTGCATTTATTCATTATACTATATTCTTTTATTTAAATACTTGTTGTAATTATATGGATGAGTTTGAGAGATTAGCAGCAATTAAGCCCTGGAAAAATATTAAATTCTATCTCGATAGAGTCCTCAAGGACACACCAAAAGCGTTAATAAACGATAGAACCCTGTTGAATAAAATACGCGATTGTATTAATGAATTCAAGCGTGATGGTGCATCTCATAGTTGGTCAACATTTCGAATTGATGGTGTTGTTGATGCAACCATGAACGACAACCGCGCAGCAATGATAATATCACAACTTGACGGTAAAAAGTATTTCTTCAGAGTAAAATTCATTGTCCGGGTGGAATCAGGTAATTGGATCATACGTGATAAATTTGAACCGGTTCTCAGCGATAAGAAAACAGTCATTGTTAGCCGCGACTCCAAGCCAGGGCTGTTAACCGGAATTGACAGACCATACTATGAACGAGCGTATCCTGAAACAGCAGTTGTCTATGGAATATACCCGTTAAATAAGAAACCTGATATCGGAAAACTGAAACCAATGAAACAGTCAACTGGGATAAATTGTGTAGCAGAACGAATAATAGAGCATTTTACAAATGCATGTCGAGGAAACAAATTGACTGATTTACGACGTAGCAAAATCAACCAGTGGGAACTAACCGTAAAAGAGCGTGGAGCAACCATCAGCGACATAGCGAGATTAGAAACATCGCTGAGATTTCCAATAACCGTTACAACGATAACCGGTGAAGTATTATACGAATCGAAGTATAAATCGAAGGGAGCCCCAATCAAAATTATTGATCATAACGAACACGCATGGACGCCCGCGATCACAATATTTCCACGGGATAGAACAGTAAAGTATATACCCGAAGAATTCCTGGGAGAACAATTCTCCAAGAATGGTTTTCTCGCGGAGAGGAAACTATTTGATGCTATTGCCTACTTGTGTAAAAACAACCCTGTATCAGTGTGGTTACTTTGCAGCGCTGAAAACGATGCGGATACCTTTGATCAGTTTGTAAGACCAAACGGCGAATTATATCGCACTGAAGCATTTCACAACAGGATGAAAAAAACCGCAATGGAATTTGAAGAGCATGATGAACAACTGCTAACAAATTGTTTTACGATTCCATCGGTTGTAGCTCATGTTGCAGCAAGGAAAAATGCGTGGAGACCAACGCGCAAGGAATTTCTGCCGGATGTACAATCCAGTTGTTTGGAATACTATCACGGTGGACTATGGAACACTGAATACAGCCGCGACGCTATGATCTCGGTTGATATGGTTGCCTGTTATCCAGCGAGTTTTCTCGGGTATGGATCCGCCGCTGAGTACTTTAGACGATTTGGACACCCCAGTCATGAAATGACTCGTGTTGCTATTAATGGACCACTGCCTGATTTTGATTTAACCGGATTCGCTCGCATAGTATCATTTGAATTCGCGGCAGGACTCCATCGCTGTTGCTATATTTGGATCGGTAGACACATAGCTGAAAAGAAGTGGTTGCCAATAGCGCTGCTACGGTATATGATTGATTGTAGCATGCTTGTATCGTTGATTGTCAGTGACGCGATTATATCATACCGGGCGCAGACTGAAGTCTGGTTACCAGAACCGGAGCGTCTAGATAGCATAATTGACGAGTCCAGAAAAAACATTGATGCCGACGAGGAATATATCATCGAATGGTCCAGGAGGATATTTAACCAACGAAACCGCGAGGCAAAAGATCTCGGTAGAAGAATAATTGGTAAGTTCACACAAGGTGGAAAAAACCACGACTACAAACGATATTGCTCACGGCTGATTATAGATGACGCAGAATATGATTTCGTAATCAAGGACGCAGTGGCAAAAAATAGATACGTGAACTGCAAAACAGCTCTGCTGTCCAATGGAACAAAGTTGGGTACAGTTGTTACCTACTTTGATGGAGACAGCCCCGCGTATCCGCATTTGAGGGCGTCTATGCTGGGTTATGCCGCTATCAATTTATTCTCGATGATAAATAGATTTCCCGACACCGCGGTTAGAGTAGCCGTTGATTCGTTTTATGTTGACGTAGCGTATAAGGAAAACGTAGCCGAGTTTACTAGTCCGGACGAGAGTTGGGGTACATGGAGAATTAAAAATGAAATACGACGCGATTATTCCCCGTCAGCGGATGTCACCGTTGAGAACGACTACTTACGCGGTGATAAATTGTCAGAATGGTCTGATGCACCATCGTGTTCTGATCCAATTTGTAGACATAAAACAGTTTATTTAAGCGGCTGTGGCGGGTCAGGAAAGACGACTCGGGCAATTGAATTATTTCGAACGCGGGCAAGTATAATCGTGCTTACACCGACCCATAGACTAGCGCGAGAGATAAAACAACGAAATGTTGACGCCGTTACTTATCACAGCTTTTTTCGATACAGCGGCGGTGAGTGGACTCCTGATCGAATGGGTGAAAAATTTATTCCTGAGGTTATCATCTGGGATGAGATATGTACTGTTTCGTTAGATGTTTTACAAATGTTTCTTGATTGGTTGCTGCTCGCGAATACAGCGGTGATCATGTGTGGCGACCATGGCCAACCACCACCATTTGTCGGCGAGGGTCCACATGATTGGTTAAAGGGTTTTGTGGACTATTATGAAGAAACCGATACTGATTACCGGGCACTTGATGAACAACTGCGCGAGGTTAAGAAATTAATCAGATTACAGCCGGATAGAATTCAGTGTGAAATAATCCGCGAGGTGATTCCGGAAACGCCGTTAAATGAATTCTGGGAAACATGGAGACCAAATGATTTGATTGTAGCGAGTAGAAAGATAGTCAGAGACACACTTCAGCGAAAGTTGTTTACGTTGCATAAGGAAAAGTTTCCAACGCGCCCAGTGCCGTTATGTTATAGACCCGCGGACACACGGCGGCAGAACATTGAAGTTGAAATCCCGGCCCCGACAGCGTCAGGGACAAAAAAACAAATTCTCGTGCTGAATGATATCGTGCTCGTTGATATCAGCGTCGTCGAGGACGCGCTACGTGCTGATAAATCCCCGTGGACGCTAGGATACGCAACAACAATACATTCCTCGCAGGGACTGACTATCACGGACACAATTGTTTGGATAGTTGATAATCGCATCGAATGGTCAAATCTAGTCTATCTTGCAGTGTCCAGAGTACGAAGGATAAATCAGCTTCGAAGAATTGTTATTGACGAAGTCAGTGACAAAGCCAGTGACGGAGTCATCGATGCAAGCGTCATTGATAGAAAACTCTCGGGTTACCGCCAACAGGATAAAAAAAAACAGCGGCGTTTTGATATTGATGCCGAATTAATAATTGCGTTACGACAACAACAGAATAATCACTGCGCAAGTTGTAATTGTGTAATGCGCTGGCGTTATTCGGATAAAGACGCTCGCCAATTTACCGTGGACAGAATCGATAACAGTCTCGGTCATGTTAAAAACAATGTGAGGTTGACCTGTCTTGAGTGCAATAGACGCAACGGCGCTAGTTAAGACCACGCGGGGGTAATTGAGTATCGTCAGGTATCACTTGTAGTTGCTCGCGTGTAAATCCGCGCTGAGGAGCAGTTGAATCCAGTCTGTAGATCGGTGGTCTACCAGTTGATCGTGTTATCGTTGATATGTTATGTGTGGTAACACTCCAAATAGGATCGGTAGCCCTTTTTTTACCGCCTTCAAGCTCTCCTGGTTCATATAGATATCTCACGGTGACATTGCCGAGAATCGGCTTGGAAACGCTATTTATTTTTGATTTTTCGGGTATATACTCGTATTTAATCGCGTCGCTGGGCTTCATGTTGATTACTCGGGTAATCTCGTTATTTAACGCTGCAATTACGCCTGGCAACCTTTTGACCCATTCACGAGATCGTTTTTCTTGGATGAATTCCTTCGCGTATTGATATCCAAATAACCGTTCAGCAAGAGTCCGATTGAATCGTTCAACAATTGCCTGATCACGATGTAGCGCAGTATGACCTCGTCGTATCGCGACGCTATGATGTTTCAGCGTTGATAAAACAGCGCCGCGAAATTCACTACCGGGATCAACTTGTAATAGATTTGGCCAGCGCAGAGGACCTCTTTGATAAATTCTTTCAAACGCAGCGGCTACTTCAGTTGCTGACTTTGTTTTTAACGGCTCCGCTTGTTTGTATCGACTCGCAACATCAACTACGGTTAGCGCGTATTTGTAACCATTGTCATGCGGCAAAAATAGTGTATCAGCCTGATGAACTTCATTAGGTACGCTGACATCAAAGCGCGAGAAGTTGATTTGTTTAGGCGGTGGTAGATAGATTTGCCATATAGCCTGTTTGGATAACCAATTAGCCGCAGTGGCCTTTGTTACTTTTGCAGCGCTTGCAAGCTTACCAATTGCGGCCTTCCCTTTCCAGTATCCTCTCGGAGAATAATAGATGGATTCCATGTTGTTATTATAAACGCTAGCGTTTTCAATTACCAGCGCGAGAAGCTCCGCTTCCAATCATTAATTTACCTTTCATAGCCGATTTTACCAACCATGAGGCCAATTTTTCTTTGACGGATTTATCGGGAACAGCATTTAACGCGTGAATTAATTTTACATCCGCGATATGACGCTGTTGCAGATCGCTACTTTTGTAAGCAACATCATGAGCATGACACGCCTTATCGATAGCATTTATTGGGTACTCACCGGGTTTGGGTTGATTTTGATCATCGAGTCTGATATCTAATCGCGTTCCGGGGCCACAGTAGCTATATCCTGGGAGGTGTTTTTCTCCTGGATACTTTGCCCACGGTGTTCCGGGGAGTTTTGATAACCTGGCTGCAATATCACCTCCTCGCTTTTTTTTAAAACATCCCCGGGTTTAATAGAAATAAATCTAAATTTCTTTGTACCGCATTGTGCACACTTACCAGTAAGGGCCGATCTGTTATTTCTTGTTGTAGCGGTTGTCATATCATTTGTGCCAGTACGTACTCTACACTTCACACAATATAGATCCATAATTTATGTATAGAGATATGAATATAATTGATTTTTCGGCGACTAAAACAAGAGAACCAGTTAAGCATGTTGCAGCGTTACCAAACTCGATCCGGATGATTATCATCGGACCATCTGGATCCGGCAAGACGCAATTGTTACTCAATTTAATAATGAGATGGATGAAGTGGGATAAGTTGTATTTGGTTGCTCCTAGCGTAGATGATCAACGATGCTACGAGGTGTTGAAAGATTTCAACGAGAATGCATCAGCGATCGCTAAAAAAAATGTTATTGAGTTTATTACAGATATCAATGATGCACCAGGTATTGATGATATTGATGGCGACGTTAACAATCTAGTCGTGTACGATGATGTTATGTTAGACAATCAAAAAAACCCAGCTAGGACATTTTCCAGAGGCAGGCATAAAAACACCGACGTGATATATGTCACTCAACGATACACTCAGATTCCAAAAGTAATCAGAGACAACTGTAATATTCTTGCTGTATTCAACGGCGTTGATACACACACGCTACGAAATATTTGGCAGACATGGTGCGGCGGTGACATGGACTTTAATGGTTTTCGAAACTTTTTTAGTCATGCTCAGTCGACCCCACATGGATTTGTAACGATAAATTTACATGATCCTCGGACACGATATCGTATCGGACTTGACCAAATATTCGGTTAGTTGTAAATAATTTTCATTGTAAATAACCACTTAGCAGCAGGGGGGGCGATGACATCGACGCGGTCGTCGATGTGCTTACCGGACGCTGACGACGCTGGGGATCGGCGCGCAGAAGGTGTTAATTAAACCAAATGACGTCAGCGTCGTGTAGGATGGACCGTCGTCGTTTTTTTTTTACCAGGCGCTGACTACACCGGATCCGTTGAGTGCAGAAAGTAATAATTAAGCAAAATAACGATTGGACAAAATGTCCGATTCGCCCCCCCTGCTGCTTGTTATGCTGACAGACCAGCCACCATCCAACAGAGAGAGAGATGGGATACTAGCCATACATTTACTTGTAATGTCCATCTCCGAGTTTCTCTGTCGATTATTCTGCTGCATTAAATAGGCTATAATATGTGTGTAACTCCTAACCACGACATTTACCGTATGGTCTCGACAGGCTCTTGCCGCTCTGTGTCATTCGTATTCTAAAGACTGTAAATTAGAGGTGCGAGGTATTACCGGTATACCGGTTTTCCACAGTAATTTGTTTGGGAATTACGTATCAAGGTACTTTGTTCCCTGTACCATTGTTTTTTGTTGTTTCCGTCAGTAAAGAATGTACAGAAATTCCCAATTAATCTTGTTACGAATATATACTATTAGGTATAACGGTACCAATTGCGCAAGTCCAGGTAGGCGGAGCTTAAGGTGTATGGAACATTGTATTCAGAATTAAAGAACAACACTAGCTGTGATTGGTGAATTATGTAAGAGTTGTACTTTCTGTTTGGCTTAAAAAAAAAAGTTGAGCCTCTTGGCAACATGTGAGTTTGTGTTAATTTCTATCGAGATCATATTTTGTATTTTTTATGATTTTTTTAAAATATGGTACACATGGCTGAAAATGTGCTTGTTGTGACTAGATAACTCTTACCCCTGTCTAGTTCCAGTAGAGTTATCTCTCTTAAATGCAATGGAGTACCTGGTTATGTCATTGTCAAACTGACAATCTAGCATTGTTCTATATGACAGTGTGTGACATGCATGCCCAAGTAGGACAGAAAGTATATTTATTTCACAAAACATTAGCATTGAGGTCTATGGAAAAACAATTGGTACCGTGATACCATTAACATCATGTTTTCCTTTCACATTACAAAATAATTCAAACAGTTCTATGTCAGAAATTAATTTTGAATATAATCAAATCTAACTAGATATTGCCCGTCTTTGGACGGGAGTGATACATTTTCAAGATAAAAATTCAAAGTATTTTTAAAAATAGCAAATATTGGGATGAGCGAGTTTAAAAGAAAGTTTGAACATAAAATTTCAAAACAAGTATTAAAAAAACTGGGATGCCGTGGCAAGTTTCGAACTCTTGCTGGCATCGCCACCTCTTGTTTGGCACAAAGACAAATGTGGTTGTTTATATGTAAGATTATATTCATGATCTTTACATCAAATGTCTGACATGTGTCATGCTTACCAACATGGTGGCCATGTGACATTCTGTGAAAGATATTCGGTTCTAAATCCATATTTTCGGCAAATATCGGATTAATAAAAAAAACTAAATGTCATTATTTGGTTATTTTCTAGCTTATGTTCATTTGCATAAGTCAAATACTCCTTTTTTAGGACTGCAAGTGATTCTTAGATTTTCAGAAGAGCAGTTGTTTTCTCTGATAAAAATCTCGTGCCATAATGTTGGCATCCCGCTCAAAGTTTCCCCGCTTTTCATTTCATAAAAATAGCTGGTAATTGTAAGCATCGGTGTCAACAATTCTTACTTCATATCAACAAGCTCTACAATGTCAGCAGTGTCGTTTTAGGGTGTCAGCTATAGTGTAAGCGTAATCACTTCACTTTAGTTAGTTTTTAGTTTACAATGTATTCAAGAATTAATATAAACATAGCAAATTCATCTGCTATATCAGTACTGCCCTATGGGGGGGGGGGAGAGGCGCTGAGATTTCTGTTGAGCTGAAATATTTGTTCTTTTTTATCTCATTTTTCAAATATTGTTATGGATATAATTTGGTGTTACTTTGCTGTAAATCAGAGCAAGATATTTTTCCACCTATTGTCAGACTGAATTTTTATTTAAAATTGTGCCAGGCCCCTGTGTCAAAACATCATATTTTTGGCCCCTAATATAATTGCGACATACCGTGGAATGTTCCTCTTTTGTGGCATATCGTTGTATACAAGTTTTCGTGTTACCCAGCCCTAATGTATATACATCCCATAGAAAGTATACGCATACCATTATGACGAACCAGGTACTTGTAGTTTACTTAGTAGAAGTTGAATTTCAGTGGTTTCTTCCAGTTCAGTTTCCTTTTTCTCTATAGCTCCAAAGATTTCCACCTATTTTTGTCCCTTATGCATGAGAGAGAGAGAGAGAGAGAGAGAGAGAGAGAGAGAGAGAGAGAGAGAGACATGGGAAAGCAGAAAGGTTTCGATGAAATCATGCAACATATTTATTTCATCTAGAAAGCGGGAACTACGTTATCTCGTTATGTCAGTAATGATTAATCACCGATCACATGCTATTGTCGAAACTATTTTTACCTGCGTATTCATACGCCATGGGCAGATAACAATTTCATATTCCATCAGTATTTGTATATCAAATAATAAATAAACAAAACATTAAATGCCATGTTAAGTATAATGTATGTAGTGTATCTATGCATTGGTCCATTTAATCACAAGTCCCTTGGAAATTCTTTCTCGCCAGTGTATGTATGTATGTATGTATCAATGTATGTATGTATGTATGTACGTATGTGTTCACACTTCATTCGTCCGTTCGTTTATAATATGTTCTTGCGTTAGAGATGCTCGATATTATCGTTATAACGGTATATCGTGGTATTTTAATGCGGTGGAACTTACCACGGTACTTCACAGTACCGGTACTTCGGTAATTTCCGTCGGTAAGGAATGTACGGAAATTTCCCGATTGATATTATTATAATTTAAATTATATTAACAGGACGTTTTCATTTTACGTGAAATAATTACTTATTTTTAAAAACAGTTGTATTGGTCACAAGTTAATTTCAAGTTTTGCAAATACTTATATTTATGATCTTTAATCGCATGTTTGACTGTGTCACGTATACCAGCCTGGTGGGGAAATGGGATGTTGTTAAAGATATTCGGGCCTAATCCAACTTGTGGAAAATATCTGGATTCGAAAAAAGCCAAAGCTATTCAATCTTCAGAATTTTGGCAGGGTATGTCAATGTGTAAAGAATATAAGAATGTGAATCAGCCTAAGATTTTCATGAGAGCAATTTCTTTTCTGTTCGAAACCACTGTAATTTCTTAAGTCCACCAATTATCTTCTCGTTTGCTAAGCAAGTGTTATATGTTTACATATGTTTACTTACCCTCTCTGACAAATATTTTTACCCGGGTGTTGGTATCCAAGTTAATATTTCACTGCCTATTATATCAAGTGTGTAACTAGTAAAGGATAGACTTTAGTCTCACCACTTCCTATTTTTATCAAAAAGCTCTGTCATTACAATATTTCCACAGGGTGTAAGCTATAGTGTAAACTTAATCATCCCACTTTAATTGCATTTTTTGTTAGATTATAACTTATATAGCAATCAACATACATATATCACATTCATTTTCTGTAAGGTAATATGTAAAGGGGGGGGGGGGGCGTTTTCCGTTCAGCTGAGATATTTTGTTTTCTTTTATCTTCAGATAACTAATATTTTACTTAAAATAAAACAATTGATATAACATGGTGTTATTTTGTTATAAATCAGAAAAAAAATCTTTTTTTACAGCTATTGAAACACGGCAATGTAGGTAGAAGAATACCGCAGAACATTAAATTGTTACTACCTAATATATTTGTGGTATACAGTGGTGTGTATAACGCAGTGTTAAAATATACCACGGTATACAGTGATATGTATAACGCAATGTTAAAATATACCACGGTATACAGTGATATGTATAACGCAATGTTAAAATATACCACGGTATACAGTGATATGTATAACGCAATGTTAAAATATACCACGGTATACAGTGGTATGTATAACGCAATGTTAAAATATACCACGGTATACAGTGATATGCATAACGTAATGTTCAAATATACCACGGTATACAGTGATATGTATAACGTAATGTTCAAATATACCACGGTATACAGGGAAACGAAACTTTTCGTGGTACCCATCTCCGATGAATATATTATTTATTTCCTGTTGCATATACCGATACATAAATGGAGCAGCTTCTTTGATAATTAATATATTACTTTCGAGAAAGACTGGACAGTAAATGCATGTATGTATGTATGTATGTAGGTAGGTAGGTAGGTAGGTATATCTATCTATCTATATCTATCTATCTATATCTATCTATCTTCGTTATAGTCATTGTGAATTTCCTATGTTGCATTTGTCATAGTCTTCTTCTTTGATAGTTTCTGTCTTTAAACCTCAATTAGGTGTGTTTTTACTATAGTTTAAACAATGTTCCTTTTTTGAGAAGTTGACGCATCCAACCACAGGGTGTGCGATCAAATCAGAAGGTATTTTTTGTTTGTTCGTTTGTTTGTTTCTTGTTGTCTTTTATCAACCTTAAAACAATGTTCTTCTGAGAAAAAGGTCAGGCTTCAAAAGAATTTGTACATATTGAACACTACGGAAACAATAATGTATCAGAGTGGACACAATATCAAATGTGACATGTAATTTTACAAAGGTTGGTAACATATCGTGTGCTGTTGCGAGCACCACTCTAGCATACTAGGTATCTCTTCTTATGAACATGTTGGGTTTGTTCTTGGCGTCTTTGTGAATGCATGATATCTAATCTAGCTACAAAACATTTTGATGTTAATGAAAAATACAATTATATTTTGTTTCTATAGGTCTTAACAACCAGCAATTCAATCATTAATTCTTTGAAGCATTTGTCACCATTAAACAAGGAAAGTATAAACCAGAAGACCATATACTCGATATTGTGTTCTCAGTTAAATTTGAATTATCGATTGTATGATATCGGTTAGCGGTTTTATTACATTTTAATTATACAGTGTCTTGATACATGTTTTCACACTGTTATGTATATTTGATTTAATTTATATTTGATTTGATTTAATTGTTTTAGTGTTAGTTTTAAATTTTTTATTCCATTACATGTTATAATAATGTAACTTTGTTTACTGGAATTTGACATTTTCCAGAAATTAGTTTGACCTGACTGATTTTTCGTAAACACCTATTAATATAACGTTGTATATAAAAGCTGACCTAGTTCCTGACATTAATACAGAATTAGTAACAGTTGTAGTAAACAACTTCTTTTTTTAAATTTTTATTTATTAATTCTTAGTGGATTTATAAGGTGGAATCGACGCTGTACAGGGTGTACGTGACTTTACACATGGGAATAGCTTCTATTTCGACATTCTGATTTTACAGGAATTGCGCATTAGCCAGATCTATTAGTAATGTATTGAGAAATAACTTTACTCAAGTTTTTAAACACTTGAACGTAAGGTGCTTTTTCTGTTGTGACCAGATGGAGTTTAATACTTTAAGTTTTGTTCAAACTATTTGGATTCTAAGAGATTAATTCCTTTCCCTGGGAATATTTAAGTGCTCATACAGAATTCTGGGACAATATTGAAATTTTATTCGGAATTCAAACACAGGAATACTATTGTTTGTGGATCAACAAAGGACTGTTGACACGTCAATACTATACGGCTACAGTATTCATCATTGCCTTCCATTTTGGATTTTCTTCGGGACTGGAACTCAAATTCATTAGATCATTTTATTAATAGGATTTCAAATTTTTCATTCTTGGATTATTCTTCGCTTTTTATCGATTTTATTCTAAAAACCGAATGTTCTTTTCCTCATTTTTACCTTGTTTTTCTAGGGAAATAGATTATTTGTTAAATTTTACAAAGCTTGTTGTCTTCACTTTTTTCTCGTTACTGTTTGAGAGCCTAAACACGAAACAAAGAAAATTGGTTTTTTCGTCCTTGAATATATGAATTAGGGCTAAATATTTGAGAAAACATTGTTTGTTTTCTTAAATTTGAATTCCCCTAGCTTTTATATAAAAAAATTTAAACCCCAAGTATTATTTTACAAATTTGAAATCTTTAGTGAAACCAGCAGGTTTTTTTCTACATTGTCAAAAGTGGAAATCTTTCTTTCAAGTCTTACCCAGGAACACTTAGACATTTTAAAAAAGATGAAAATTGATTCAACTTGCCAGAAAATATGATCTTTCTGAGGAAAGGGTCGCCAATTACTTTTCAACATCTGATAAATGTGATTGCCTCTAGCCTAGATAAGTGTGATGCTTCCATCTATGATGTCATGGTCTACAATGACATCTGGAAAGATCATTTAGCAACAATTCGGAAATTCTTCGACAGAGCCACAGATGCAAGTTTGGCAATTAATTTATCCAAAATTGAATCTTGCCGAGCTAGTGTAACCTTTATAGGACATATCGTGGGACATGGACAAGTTCAACCTATAGATGCTATGATCAAGGCTATCTCTGAATTCCCTGTGCCTGTTAGTAAAATGCTACTCATGCGAATTTTAGGTAGGGCTTGATACTATCGGAAATTTTGTTCCAACTTTTTATATAATCGCAGCACCCCTGACAAATTTGTTGAGCAAGAAAAACACGTTTCTTTGGACTGAAAAATGTCAGGAGACTTTTGATAAGCTAAAAGCCATACTTAAAAGCGCGCCAGTTCTTATAGCTCAAAATTTCAGCCAATCATTTAAACTGTCTGTTGATGCAAGTGATGTTGGGGTTGGAGTAGTATTTACTCAAAAAGTCGAAAATAGTCTTGGTCATCCAGTGTGCCACTTTTCTAAGACAGTAAATAAGCTCCAAAGAAATTATTCAACAATCGATAAGGAATGTTTGGCTTTGATATTGGCAATACAACATTCTGAAGTTTGCATTAATTTAGCTCCTACTTCGATTATTGTGTGTAGTGACCACAACCTCCGTACGTTCATCAGCAAGATGGGAAATAAAGATCAAAAAATACTAAGGTGGAGTTTGTTGTTACAGGAATATGATATTGACATCAGGCACATCAATGAAAAAGATAATTTAATAGCAAATGCACTTTCTCGTGCATAGAAATGTATCATTTCATGTACACTGTGTATAATTCATGTGCGTTCTTCTGCTTTTCTTCACCGTATTTTTATAATTAATATATGGTAAAACGAAAGCTTTATGATATAAATCTTTATTTTTTCTTTATGGCGAAGTGTTATGTATATATTATGGTTTGTTTTTTCTCACCCTATTTATAATTAATATATGGTCAAAAGAAAGCTTTATGATATAAATCTTTATTTCTTTCTTTATGGGGAAGTGGTATGCATATCTGATTCAATTTATATATTTTTGATTTGATTTATTTGTTTGATTGATAGTTTTAAACTTTTTATTCCATTACTTGTTATAGTAATGTAACTTTGTTTGACCTGACTGGTTTTTATTCGTAAACACCTAATAATAGAACTTTGTATCTAAAAGCTGACCTAGTTCCTGACCTTGATACAGAATTAGCAACAGTTGAAGTAAGCAAATTCTTTTTTTTAATTTTTTTGTTAATTCTTAGTTTGGGTTTATAAGGTGGAATCGACTTGGTGTACGTGACTTTACACATGTGAATAACCTCTATTTCGAAATTCTGGGTTTAGTCAGATATCATAGTAATGTATTGAGAAATAGTTTTAGTCGGGCTTTTAAACACTTGAACGCAAGGTGTTTTTTCTGTTATGACCAGATGGAGTTTAATACTTTAAGTTTTCTTCAAATTATTTGGATTCTAAGAATTTAATTCTTTTCTCTGGGAATATTTAAGTGCTAATACAAAATTCTTGCATAAAGACATTTAGTGAAATTTTATTTGGAATTCAAACACCGGAATATTATTGTTTGTGGATCAACAAAGAAATGTTGAGTTGTCAATAATAGACTGGCTACAGTATACGTCATTGCCTTCCATTTTGGATTTTCGTTGGGACTCGAGCTCAAATTCATTAGGACATTTTATTGATAGCATTTCAAATTTTTAATTCTTGGACTATTCTTGGATTATGTTTGGATTTGATTCTTAAAACCTAAAGTTCTTTTCCTCATTTTTACCTTGTTTTTCTAGGGAAATAAATTATTTGTTAAATTTTACAAAGCTTGCTGTCTGCACTTTTTTCTTGGTACTGTTTATGAGAGCCTAAACACGTAACAACACGTATAGTCAAGAACAAACGTTGATATACTTGGAACAAATAACTGGAACTTTTACATAAGTTTAATATAATTAAGACGACCTTGAATTCATTAGCCCGACAATTCAATATAAATAAGACAAATTTTAATTTCTTGATAGAACAGTTCACTATTCTTAGGAGGAACTTTAATTCAGTTTTACGCTCCCAATTAATCATTAAATCTGACTTTAACATAACTGGATGCTTTTCAACAGCGTTATTAAATTTCCATCACGTAACAATTGTTAATATTATACACGCGTTTTTGTCGGGGTTTTTAGCCGCTCCTACAAATGAGTATGTTCTACATTTTGTCCTCTTCTGCTGATATAAATTTTTTTTTTGGCGGCGTCTTTTTTATTGTCTGAACTTTATCTGTAGTCGAGTATTTTGGTATCATGAATATTATCTGTTATCTCTAAGAAAGGCGATGAATCCCCCATAGCGGTTGTAAACTCAAAATATAAAGTTTTAAAATTTGGCAAATTTTCATCATCAGCACCCATACACTTTGTTGAAAATGAATTACATGAAATGCAAAATGCATGTGATGTGATGTGATTTTGATTTTTAAAGTAGTTTTAAAAACTTTTCAGTCATATCGTTACGATGTCTGCAATGTGATAGTTTATAGTGATCTAATCATGCCGCAGACATATAGCATGATGTCCCACCCAGTCACATTATCCTGACACCAGGCCGACCAGTCCTAACACTAACCTCTTAATGCTGAACGCCAAGCGAGGCAGCTGTTAGTACCATTTTTGTAAGTCTTTATTATGACTCGGTCGGGGATCGAACCCACGACCTCCCGCATACGAGGCGGAGGCTCTAACCGCCTAGGCCACCGAAGCGGTGCAAAATACAGGATAAATACCGTACATATTAGTGTTGGAATTCCACGCCAAATAGAAAATGAAGTACATATACCATTAAACTAAATAAAAGCAAGAAGCGAACCAACACGTTTTGTAAACTTTAAAAATAATGTATTTTCCTTGAATACGGAGAAACAAATTTAAAACACTTTGCAGAATGGCGACTTAAAACCCAAATAAGCCAAAATATTTTATCGAAAACTATAGAATGTGCCAAATGAATTTTAATAATCTTGAACGTGATGATCTGCAAATAACCATGATGTTTCGGAATGAGATATCCTGTGTTATGT
The DNA here is from genome assembly GCA_028554795.2 of Sinohyriopsis cumingii. Classification (NCBI taxonomy): domain Eukaryota; kingdom Metazoa; phylum Mollusca; class Bivalvia; order Unionida; family Unionidae; genus Sinohyriopsis; species Sinohyriopsis cumingii. The sequence continues at coordinate 6,091,533 of CM068838.1, read as the reverse complement.
ATATTGAATTTGCTTTGTTTGTTATGCTTTTTTTCAGTTAATTATATGCTATGGATAATTGTATTTTAGTTAATTATACGCTATGGATAATTGTATTTTATGCTTGACCTTGTCCAATATAAAGTTCACTGTGTTCCTGATGAGAGACACTGATGATGTTTTTGTTTTGGTAAACAGATTATACATAGCTAATATTTTCTCTATGAGTGATCATTGTCAGTAGAAGTAAACATGTATAGTCGTGTCTGTTTCTGGGTTATTGGAATTCTCCCATACAAAATACCTAGCCTACACGATGTTTAGCGCATTCTATATTATAATTTTAGTAACAGAGTCTTTTAGAATGGAAATTTCCATTAAGTAATATATTCTTTTAGAAAATGCTAGTTGTGACCTAGGTCATGCAGAAGGCTTCATAATCCTGTTTATGTAGATATACTCATTCGTGGTCTATGATCCTAAAGAAGATTCAGTCTTATTCTTTTGCTTAGTATTTCATTTGGTCTGCAATTGTTTATTCGCATCAGTATTTTCTGGAATTACAAAGTGCTCAATAAACAGAAACATCACTTTGAAATTATAATGATTTCAAACATTGATAGCTTTGATTTCATTTTTGTGGTTCATCAGAGACTGTTGGTACATTATCATATTTCAGGCCATTGCTAAGTTAGTAAATTTGGGACTACAGGCTCATCAACACCTTCAGCGTTAGAACTTATTTGGAATACTATCGGAATTTAATTAGTACGTTATGCTTTATGATCGGTGATAAGTCTTTGTGGACTATTTGGGATTTGATTTGCAATACATTAAGTCCTTTATAAATTTTCAATTTGTATTCTTTGGAATGAAATTATTTGTTCAACTTTATTAAACTTGATGGTTCTCAATCTTTTCTATTATTTAGTTAAGACCATAGAGTCGCAATACCGTAAAATCATTAAATGAATTCACAATGATCCCAAAGTATAAAAAGTTAATGATCACTTTTTGATTCCGATGAATACTTTAAACACAACAGTAAATGAATCCACAGACAGAACTTAACACAGGAATTAATTATTGTTATTGGGTCGTGACATGACTCTGTGACATGATTGGCAAATCTGGTTACGTGACTTGACTCTTATACCGCATTTAAGAAATGGTCAAGCAACCGGGCCAACACGTAACGCAAACAAGTGTGATTTGTAGTATTCGTAATGAAACGTAAACGCTTCCCAAGAAATACGCCTATGCATCGATTGCGTCCCGATGCAATTGATGTTTCTATGTATATACAAGAAAATTGTCTTCTTTTAGTGGATTACTTATTTCTCCTCAAATGGTCCTCTCGTAATGCAGTGTATGTCATTTTATTCCATCCACAGCGGCTTTCGAGAATTTATTGTAATTATTCCTTGTCAAATGATAATGTTTTAAATATTTTTCCGATAATGTTTTACTGATAAGAGAGGGTCAACGCAAAAGCGCGACTTACCAGCAACTAGCGATTATTTTCCGTTTGTCCTGTCATTGTTTCTCTTTAACGTATATACCAAGGGCATTTCTCTAACTAATTTACCCTTAAAGGTGATCATGAATGTTTTAGCTATCTTCACTGTCTGTGTCATCTTCAATGGACTTTTCATTGTCTTGAAGGCCGTCCGTGGTTGACCTCCTTCGCACCGGTAACGCTGTTCACATCACCGATTTAAAGTTTCATTGTACAATGAGGTTTCGGACGTTTTATTATATTCGTCGCCAAGTTTTCGCTCAAGCTCACTCTCTAAACCAGCTAATTTATTATGGTTTTCTTGACACGTATTTGACAAATCGTATATCAATTATTGGACCTTTTTCACGAATCGATATGACGCATTCAAGCTAAACAGCGATTAAATCTTTTATAAGAAATTACAAGCGCGCTATGTGTTTGGTAATTAATTCCCCACATTAGCTGAAGACGTGAATTTTTTCACAATACTACATTTCTCAGGTTGTGGTTTCTAATGGCATTATATAATAGTCCACGAAAATTCTTTAATAATGAATAACTTGTGCATTTCTTGCGTATATCGATCTGCCAGCAAGATTTAAGCACTGCAGCTCCCATCCCATGATGCAGGTTTCCACACAGACTCACGTGGGATACACTCACCGATGCACACGTGAGCAAAATAAATTCCTGTGAAAAAAAAATGATGTAGAATCTATAAGGGCTTTCAGGTCTTAAAACCAGAACTGACAACCCAGTCTCAAATTCCCATTGCTACAATACTTTGAATGAGTGTTCTGTCTTGAACACTTTTTCATACTTATTTATAATTTTAATATTGCAATCTAGGTACTTCTAGCAGATATAGTTATTTAAAATATACAGTTTCCGCTGTACTTATTTTAATTTATATGGTCAAAGTGCGTGTTGTAATGACCAAGATTAGCTCGTATACCTCCAATTGTTGTGTATCCTCTATATAGTGTTTTTGAACCTAGCACCTTGCCCTGTAGCACTTCCAGGTCCAATGTGACATCTGAATGCATCAAATACAATGATTTTGGTTTTATGGCTTTATTAGATATTATTATAATCTTTCTTTTAAGTGTTGTTTTATTGTGTAAATTTTAGTCATATAAAGTGCATCATCCAAAAAAAAAGGCTTGAATTAACAATATTTCATAGCTTTTACTGAGGTGGCAAGCGTTCTCGAAACGTTTCTAAATGACGATGGACACTATAAGGGCTGATAAGAGCTGGTCAGCTTTAATCTGTTCACATCTACGTCCAACCAAATTCGTGACACTTCACACAGAATGATTTGCTTTAATGCATTTCATTATAAACTTATTAGTGCATACTCCCACCCTAATAATTGCTTCTAATTTCTCATTTTAATTGTGTTAATTTGAATCTTGTTATACGCGCATAAATTTTAAATAATTATCACATTTTGTATGCATACTCCAATAAAAAGAATGTAAAAATAGTAAAAGTCGAACATGGTACGTTGCGTGATTCTCCAAACCACCAGAATAAAAAATCATTTGTCCCTTTAAAATGCATTGTACTTAAGGTCAGCAGGTATGTGTGTGTGTGTGTGTGTGTGTGTGTGTGTGTGTGAGAGAGAGAGAGAGAGAGAGAGAGAGAGAGAATGGGAGAGAGGCGCAATGGCCATTGACTTCTGGATGAGTACATATATGTACAGGTTTCAATAACCCTTTTTTCTCTGATAGATGTATACGTGTTTTATCTTAGTTTTAAACGCAGATTGTCTTAGAGATATAGAAGTGCTTTATTTAGGTTTAAACGCAGATTGTCTAGCAGGTATAGAAGTGTTTTGTCTGATAGGCATTTATTTTTAAGCGCCGTTTGTCTGAAAGATATCGAAGGGTCCTATTTATTTGTAATGCTGAATGTCTGATAGGTATAAAAGTGTTGTATGTCTGATAGGTATAAAAGTGTTGTATTTAATTTTTAAGCGCTGATTGTAACTCCGACTCATACCGTAACAATTATCAATTACACATTTACTCTTTCCGTACATGCTCGTGCCGTTCTACAGACAAGCAAACTCTCTTTGCAATCAAGGGCAGATTCAGAAAAACAAAATAATTTTTATTGAATTGCAATTTTTCCAAAATCGAATCATTTTGTAATATGCAACAGATACTTATTTTGTTTTTTTTTAATAACGATTATTATTTCCTAATTACGTCGCAGTGGTACCTTGCAATCATCCATCTGTCACGCCATCTGTCCGCCTGTCTGTCCAAATATCTGTACTTACTTTTGCAGTTGCGTCCATCTATAATACTTTCTCTTATACCACCATGCAGAATGACACAAACCTTGAGACTTGCCACGAAATGACCACGCACATACCCTGGGGGTGAAATGTTTCTCATTGGACACAACAGAAGAAAAAAAAAACATGTTAAATTGACGTGAATTTAGTTAGTAAAACTTCAGATGAGCACAGTATAAGCTGTACATTTAATCATTGTTATCAATATAAACAATAAATAATATCATGCATGTTTCCATAAGAAATATTATAGAGAAGAACATACATTCAGCTGAAATGCTTCGATGTCTTACGCTTTATTGTAATTAATTAAAGTGTCCTGAAATTTAAACAAGACTTAATGTTGGATATTAATATAGAGAAATGTATTAGCCTCGTCTATGCAGCTAACTGAAATGCTATGGTATAATACATATCATCGGCAATCTGACTCTAATGAACAATGTCAAATTGTCAATAATCGATTGCTTTACAGTCCCTCATCCTTGCCAAATATTTTGTCAGGTACATATATCTTATATAGCTAGATAATCCTGACGTTAATTACATGTATCTTATATAGCTAGATAATCCTGACGTCAAGTACATGTATCTTATATAGCTAGATAATCCTGAGGTTAATTACATGTATCTTATATAGCTAGATAATCCTGACGTTAATTACATGTATCTTATATAGCTAGATAATCCTGACGTCAAGTACATGTATCTTATATAGCTAGATAATCCTGACGTCAAGTACATGTATCTTATATAGCTAGATAATCCTGACGTCAAGTACATGTATCTTATACAGCTAGATAATCCTGACGTTAATTACATGTATCTTATATAGCTAGATAATCCTGACATCAAGTACATGTATCTTATATAGCTAGATAGTCCTGACGTCAAGTACATGTATCTTATATAGCTAGATAATCCTGACGTCAAGTACATATATCTTATAGAGCTAGATAATCCTGACGTCAAGTACATATATTCCATTTTAGATAAGCCAGCCGCGGTTTCGCTGTCAACGATATCAAGGTACAATAAGGTTTGGCTGCGTTGGAATAATAAGATAAAATTTAGTTCTTAATGTACACATTCTTTTCATACTACAGTACTAGCCCGTCTGTTTAAAACTCAAATAATTCGAGTAATTTGATTTTAACTCCTCATATGTGCAAATTTTGTGTTAGCAAAATAACTATATTTATTTCCTCAAATCGTTTGCACAGTGAACATTTGAAAGACCAGCCGCTTGGTACTTTTACAACAGATGATTACATAAAACACACAATTCGAAACAAATGCTAACAGATCATGGCATTTATGCTTTGACTCGAGCCACATGAATTTTACATGTCTAAAAATTAATTTGCGTCGGATGCAAGACGGCTTGTCGATTTAAGCGGTCCATAGGTCATCTAAAAATGAAGCTTCATTATCCAAGATTTAATATATTGTCGATTTGTAGAAGTCCTCTATGCCAACCATGTGGTACTAATCTGGAAGCTTAAAAGTTCCTTCAGTAAAATTCATCCTACCTCTAAAATATCCTTGTTTCTAGGGATTCTTTTGTCTCCAATCTAACTTTGATAGACGTACTTCATTAGCAAATGGTGTAACGGAGTTTGGTTTGCTCTCGCTGGCAAAACCCAGTCTTAATCAACGTACTATGATACCGTAGAAGTCATTAAGGAAAAGCGAAGCCAGAAAAGTGTCAAGATAATGAAGGGATATTCTTCGAAATGGCGAATAAGTCGAGCAGCATAAAGCAAATGAGACCAGCCAAAATGCCCAGAGGACCGATTTGGAATGATGAGTCTTTCATGCTTAGAATACTTTTTTAATTGTTTGATGTTTCATGAACTGCAGGCTATTCTGTTATTCAGATTCTGTGTACGTCAATGAAGACAGTGTAAGTAGCTAATCAGTTTGACATGTGGCTTGCAAGAATGCATAAGGTCATCACTTCTCAAACTTTATCATATATTCTGACCTTCACAAATATGTATTCCTCTCATAATTATGGCCGGTCAATGTTTTCTGGTGCCCGTACTATACTATTGGCGAACACCGCAACCCACCGCAAAAAAACGTTCCTTTCGTCTAATTTGGCGCCTTTTAAAGCCTCGCTTCCTAGGTGACCGCCTAGTTCACCTATATAGTCGCACCTGCCCTGCCCATAATAAGTTTTGCCAATGGTACTATTTAGTTCCTGGTGTTTATTAGTTGATGTTGCTGACAAAATCCCAAAATATCCCACAAAAGCAGCAATATTTCAATATAGTTTTTTAAATGATCAAAACATGAAAACATTAGTGTATTGTGCGAATAATTATCATTTACCTATTTCCACATCGCAAATGGTTCAGCTATCATTTCTGTACATCAAAATATGTTTCTAGTTTGGAATGGTGACGGATGTACCAAACTAAGTAAATGATCTTTCAATAGTACAAAATTCCGGAGCTTAGCTTTTTACGACTCGCTTCGTGTAATGTTCTGAAAATTATTTCCTCCAGCAAGCGCTATTGCTGAAATAAACTGGTAATCTTCCCCCTTTTAGGGATATACCATGGATTGTGTGTGTGCCATCGACTTTATTCTTTGCCTCACACCTGGAGTTTGACCAAATATTAGTAAATCGGTTGTTAATAGTGTTACAAGCCAGAGGACTTTGCTTGACCGAGCGGTGTCAATCCCTGGCGAGATTCCCGCTGGAAGTCATAAGTTTACCCCAAATTTAAAAAGATTTCCATGCAACTTCAGCTGTAAATTAGAAAGCCCGGCGTGTCCGTTCTATACATAAATTTTACTCTAAATCAATACAAGACCAAAGATCTCACAACCTGCCAAATATCTATTAACCGCACATCTGCACGGTTTCTCTTCGTTAGGTTTCCGTACGGGCACCAGTTCACGCCGCCGAAACTATACGACTGTTCCTTAACATGTGGAGCTATTTTAATTACGCCACCCTTAGGCCAGTAAAACAATGGTTTTCAGGCACATTTCGCCAGTACAACTGCGTGACATTTGCCACCATCGCGACACAAACGGTATCTGATGAGTCCCTTCTTATTGATTCCATTGTATATTTTACCAGTTTTCTACCGTAAATACTGCCACTGCATTCACACCACCAAAGTACACCACTAGATTTTAATATGGACTATCTTACTACAGGGACATTCATTCAGTTTTGACCCGAATTCTCTACTAGTGAACCATGGCATCATGGAAACTCACAAGCACTGTACTCCGTGACGTTTGCTCCTAGTAACTGGCTAATTATTTCGGGCAAAGGTATATTTCTAATGCACAGAACTCCAATAATCCGACAAGTAATCACGAAAATCTAAGAATTACTTCAAACGGGGCTCTATAACCAAATGCGCATACTCGAAATTTATTACAGTATAATTTAGGTAATTTATAGACCTAGGTAGGCCCTACTATAAAATGAAGATTTTACTCCTCTTTTGAGTCTGGGTTTGGGTGTGATGCAGAACACTTGCTTCTTATTGCAATCTGATTGGCTGTTAATCTTGAAAACTACTGACAGTGATTAACATGTAGAGCTTAACACAGTATTGACCATGCCAATTGGCGGTAGAGGAGGAGCTGTACGACGTGGGGAAGGACTACTTGCTCCATTATTTAGTACATGGCTAAGTTAACAAATAAATTCATTTTATGGTATTGGGACACTATGCTTGATGTGGTTAGGAAACTGTTAAGTTACTCGATCAGTCATACTTTATATGTAGTTAATGGTACATCCCTTTTTCAACAAATGTCATGAATAAGTCATCAATCGTGTACATTGACATGACAAAATATAAAAATCATTATGTATGCAACCCCTATGGAAACAGGAATTTTTGTTGCTCTTCGCTCCAAGACATGTGTATGTATGCAACCCCTATGAAAACAGAAAATGGTGTTGCTCTTTGCTCCAAGACATGAGTATGTATGCAACCCCCATGAAAACAACATAGGGTGTTGCTATTTACTCCAAAGACAGATAAAGCCAGTATGAATAGAACACACCTCCGGACAGACTTAACTATAAAAATGTTTGCCAGTAGATACGATAAATAAATGCGTTCACCAAATAAGCAGACGATCCGAACGGATTGTGTTTATATACGTCTCTAGGCAAACAGACGGATAAGTACATACATGTCGTATTCGCTCTTTTCCCCATTAAAACCCTTGATTTCACCACTTGTGTTGGATAATCCATTACAAAATCATATCTAGTTTTGGGCTACATTTTTTCTCTGCTTCTTCAACTGTTATCCGAAAGGTTGAATGTGAAATACCCGCAAGAAAATATCATTTTTAAATTTAATTGGAATTAAGTACAATTTTCAATTTCAAAATCTTTACATTGTCACATAGGCTTCGTATATGACGTCAAAGAGCAGGCGAAACTGCTTCAACTGTAAGACTTGATAAGGTTTAAAAGACTGAATGGCATATACTCCAAAAGTGCTTTTAGGATCATAACATTATTTAAAATCTCATCCATTTCATATCCGAAAAAAATAATTGTTTTCTAATTTAGCTATGTATTTCTTTAAAACGAGTGCAGTTAGAAAATGTATTGGTCGTTCTCACATAATTATTTAGTTTTGTCTTGTTTTTTAGATCGTTCTCTTACGTTTATGATGCTCTCTTTGTGCTCTGTTCGTAAAAGAATCGTAAAGCTGAAGGAAATTAAATGACCGACAATTTGCCCCATAAGTTTGTATCGGCACACATGATATTTTGAAAAGTAATCTATGAATTGCTTAAGGATTTTCGTAATGCTACTTTATGCAGTTTCAGTTTGAAGTGAAGCAATCATTGTCGGTTTATTACACTTACACGTTTGTTATATCATTATCTATGTAACGTTACGGTTATTACACGTATGTTTTATCAATATACATGTAACGTTACGGTTATGGCATATGTTTTATCAATGTATATGTAACGTTACGGTTATGGCATATGTTTTATCAATGTATATGTAACGTTACGGTTATTTCACGTACATTATATCATTGTCTATGTGATGTTACGGTTATTACACTTATGTTATAGCATTGATGGTTTAATGTTACGGTTATTACACGTGATTTATTTACAGTCATAGATACAGGTGGAGTTTAATACAGCACATCACACTGTGTTTATGAAAAGATGGAAAACACGGAGTAGCTTTAAAATACATTCTGAATATATCAGCATCTAAGGAAATGCAGATCGTATGAAGGGATCCGTCCCCATACATGTATTTTGTCTTAATTCATCTTTATATCTCTTTTCAATCATTAACGTCATTTATCACAATTTAATTGCTTTTGGACACAAATCAAACTTGAGTCAGTGCATTAACATAACTCTTTAATGCTTTGACAAACAATCATAAAAGGACTGAAAACACAAGCAAGAAATAATTTTAAAGAGTCCATGCAACACAGACAAATATACTGACAACGGCCACTTACTAAAATAAATGTTAATCAAGAGTAGTGACAGCATTGCATATACTTTGTATTCCATTTAAAATAAGTTGCTAGTAGAAGGAAAAAACTAATTGCTGTCCAACTCTGAGTTTCTTATCTTGAACAGTTTGTACCCTATTTACTTTTTGGAGGGGTTTGGGGCGAACGCGTTACGATTGCTACGAACAAGGGACCCTTAAGAAACTATTATACAATTGTTTGACCATTGTAACGGGCCTCAAAACTAACCTACCTATTTGTATACAAAAATAATTAGTGCGTTTCGGTGTATTATTTTAACATTGTCACTTTTCTAGCAAAATAAAAAGTATGTTTTACTGGGACAAATAAATTGTATTTTGAAACAGAGACTTAGTAGAAATGCAAAATATAACATTGATCTAAAGTGAACAAACTTCAGCATTCGAGACTAGGGCTCGGGTATGTGAGAAAGCCTTCCGTTAGCTTCCCGTGGGTCGGTGGTTCTTTCTGGGGTTTTCCCTGGGTTCTTCCTCCACCAGTTATACTAGCCGCTATATACTGCCTATCTTGTGCTGAACATTGTTGTTAACAACAACAACAAAAAGCCACAGAAAAAAATACTCCATTTGTCTAGGTCACGTATAGTACATTACGGCCTGCTTTAGTCAATCATTGTTGCTTTCAAATTGTTGAATTTTATGATTTTACGTTCAAGGACTCACCAGTTGTAAGGAGTAATGTATACATTCCCCTATTAATAGCCAAACCCTAATGAAGACAAATACAACCAAAGAAATCCTGTAAATTGCACAGAATAGAAATGAAAAGACTACACGAAATATTATGAATGTAGGCAAAGATTAACGAGATTATAGATTCTGAAGATTATCCTGATTAACGTAATTATAGAATGAAGCTTATCTTGATAAACGTGATTATAGAATGATGATTATCCTGATTAACGTGATTATAGAATGATGATTATCCTGATTAACGTGATTATAGAATGACGATTATCCTGATTAACGTGATTATAAAATGATGATTATCCTGATTAATGTGACTAAAGAATCTGAAGATTGTCTTCATTAACGTGACTATAGAATATTATCCTGCTTGACGTGATTATAGAATATGAATATTATTTAGACTGCGTATGGAGATGGAGATACGAGTCAATGAAATAGGAAATGAAATGGACAAGGGCAGATGTAAATTAGATTTTAACTTTGGGAGTGAATATCTTCATCAATGCCAAGCGTATAAAAAGGGTATGAAAAAACATAATTTCTTCTTCCGTCACCCGTTAGCATCAAAAACATATAATAATGCTGCCAAACATTAATCATGCGTGAAACGTCTTATATTTCTTTCTTTTCATTCTATGGAAACGATCATTTTAATTGCCTTTGACTGGCCAGTATTTCCTGAACGCCCTTCGTAACCATTCCACTGTCAGAAAATATTTATAATCGTGATTTGCGGAGAAACTCAAGATACGCAAAGAAAGTTTTTTATGAGAACTAGCAGAGACATTCACGTCATAGCATTTCCTTATTCTGACGTGAATGTTCGGTGCAATTATTGAAACTTTGCTCAGCATATAGAGTTAGCCATAAGGCAGTAAGTGATTCTTGTAAGAATCTGAGAAAGAGAGTTCCCATCGAAGATTATTATTGCCCCATTTGTGATTAATTGTAAATAGTATACGTAGTAATTCCATCATAATAAGATCATGCAACCATCAAATTTCTTAAATTGTTATCAAAAGTGATTTTTGATGCTCTTTTGTACCCCACTGTGAGTCTAAAATCTAAGACAGTAGGGTATTCTCAGTAATCAACTACGAAAATGGTTAAGAAAGTTCAGAATAAAGATTTGAATGATCAAAAACATTCACTTTGTTTCAATGATATCAAATTCTTTTCCTGGTGCTATAGTAAGTAGTGTGAAATGCAGTACATCCTGTGTCATAAAGATCGTGGTTTTGGCAAGAAAAAGCTAAACGCGGAGTTGAATATATTAGAACTGAGTCATTCTCGAAAGAGGTTCCGTAGCAGAGTTCAAGGAAATCCAAAGTATGGTTATAATATTTTGTGAAATGTAAATAAAACACTAGAAATAGGAATCCTATTTTTGAGCAATACGATGATAAAAACTACATGCTTCCTTTATGACTGATTGCTGTGTTGCTTGAATGTTATCAAGTCCTGATGTTGTATTGTTTGAATGGTGTCAGGGACTGATAGTTGTCTTGTTTGAATGTTATCAAGTCCTGATGTTGTATTGTTTGAATGGTGTCAGGGACTGATAGTTGTCTTGTTTGAATGTTATCAAGTCTGATGTTGTATTGTTTGAATGGTGTCAGGGACTGATAGTTGTCTTGTTTGAATGTTATCAAGTCCTGATGTTGTATTGTTTGAATGGTATCAGGGACTGATAGTTGTCTTGTTTGAATATTATCAAGTCCTGATGTATTGTTTGAATGGTATCAGGGACTGATTGTTGTCATGTTTGAATGTTATCAAGACCTGATGTTGTATTGTTTGAATGGTATCAGGGACTGATAGTTGTCTTGTTTGAATATTATCAAGTCCTGATGTATTGTTTGAATGGTATCAGGGACTGATTGTTGTCTTGTTTGAACGTTGTCAAGTCCTGATGTTGTATTCTTCGAATGGCATCAGGGACTGATTGTTGTCTTGTTTGAACGTTGTCAAGTCCTGATGTTGTATTCTTCGAATGGCATCAGGGACTGATTGTTGTCTTGTTTGAACGTTGTCAAGTCCTGATGTATTGTTTGAATGTAATCAAATGCTGATTGTTGTGTTGCTTGAATGTTATTAAGTACTCTGTCGTGTTGTTTGAATGTTATTAAGTACTCTGTCGTGTTGTTTGAATGTTATTAAGTACTCTGTCGTGTTGTTTGAATGTTATTAAGTACTCTGTCGTGTTGTTTGAATGTTATTAAGTACTCTGTCGTGTTGTTTGAATGTTATCAAGTGGAGACACCACAAATGCAGATAGGTTAATAAATGACAAACGTCAGCAGGAAATACAACTAATACACGTCCGTCAGTAAAAGAGAAGAAAATTATACGCGTTTATTAGAGTTTATCTGCCTTGCCATTTCTTACAACAGACGAAATTATTACAGATAAGAAGGAACTGAAATTACATATAAGCTTATTAATATTGTAAAACATGTTTTATTCAGTTTCAACGCCCGGCCATATTTTTCAGCAATTAAGAGACAATAATACCAACTAGGAAGCAGTTTACTTCAAAATATGACTCAGATTATACTTATCAAGGAACAATGAAGTACTGACAGTAGGATCCATAGTTATGAGAAAGTATGTACCTACACATGACTTTGACGCATTTATATAGAGGAATAGTCTTGTCTAGTACAAAGACAAATGCAATCGCATAAACTATACACAAGGCGTGAAAATTTCATTTCTGAGTTTCGCCCAGATCTTCACCATCTCCAATTGTATACAAAATAAAAAACACATAGAATCAATGGCCTCCTTTTACAATTGGACATATTAACCAACAAGAAATATAACATCCGTGAGATTTTCATGTTGTGACATTTATTTAATTGTCTTGAACGCGCAATTCAGACAGAGTCCACATTGATTTAGTAAAGCTTCCAAGAGTTGAGACTAACTAAACGTTTGACGAGAAGGAAATAATGTTTTCGGTGATGTCTAACAATTATCCCCAATTTCAATCACTATGTGGAGTAACATTAAGAGTGTTGAGCAAGTAATGCCAGTCCCGTTGCAGGTAGCACTGATTTCCTATATCTAAAATGCATTTTATCCATTCTCGGATCACTAGGAATCCGCTCTGTCTCTGGAGTAAAAACACTACGGTTGTGAATTAATAAACTTTAAAGTCTGAAATGTAATTTATAGGCACTAATTATGCATGCATACTATATCACATTGAAATGTAATTCATATGCACTCGTTTTATACTGCATGGCATACATACCATATTACATTGTAATGTAGTTCATATGTACCCATTTTGTACTGCATGGCATACATACCATATCACACTGAAATGTAGTTCATATGCACTCATTTTGCACTGCATGGTATACATACCATATCACATTGAAATGTACCTCATATGCACTCGTTTTATACTGCATGGCATACATACCATATCACACTGAAATGTAGTACACATGCACCCATTTTGTACTGCATGGCATACGTACCATATCACACTGAAATGTAGTTCATATGCACTCATTTTGCACTGCATGGTATACATACCATATCACACAGAAATGTAGTTCATATGCACTCATTTTGTACTGCATGGCATACATACCATATCACACTGAAATGTAGTTCATATGCGCTCATTTTGTACTACGTGTCATACATACCATATCACACTGAAATGTAGTTCATATGCGCTCATTTTGTACTACGTGTCATACATACCATATCACATTGAAATGTAGTTCATATGCACTCATTTTGTACTACGTGTCATACATACCATATGACATTGAAATGCAACTTTTCTGCATTTATTTTGTACCTACATATATACATTCAAAATCTACAACCCAAATTCTTAGTCACACCGCACGCGAAATAATAAACTCTCGTAATGACGTAAAAGCAAAATCATTGTAAAATCAAGGGGATATAAAGGGCCTTGACTTATAACAGCAAACGAATTTTAAAACGTCCATTGTTATACTATCGGCTAATTATAAATAAATATGTATGCAAAAAATATGTACGGTATCTATTGAGAGAGAGAGAGAGAGAGAGAGAGAGAGAACAAAGTAGCACAAAACATAAATTTGTTTGATGGCCAATTATAAAACTATTGCTCAGAAAAGTTAGGATAATACGAAATTGTCATCCATTTGATATAACACTTTTTCCAGTCATCCTGGGAGGCTCTGATAACCCCTGGAGCAATGAATGGCTAGGATTTAGCGATAGTTATAAATAATATCGTATCCTGAAACAATAGGAATAATTTTTCGTCAGACGGAATATCTTTACGTTGATATAAACATATCGGCAATATGGGTTGATGAATTATTAGTGTAGTAGCAGATCACAAGCTTTCATCATCTCTAGTTATATATTCGCCAAATGTAGACTGTCATCTACTGATTTGATATTCCCACGAGAGCTGTTTTCTACAAACCAGATATGCGGAATATGATAAAGTTTTCCTAATGTGTGTGTGTGTATATATATATATATATATATATATATATATATATATATATAGAGAGAGAGAGAGAGAGAGAGAGAGAGAGAGAGAGAGAGAGAGAGAGAGGATAGACAGAGACAGACAGACATGGACAGAGACAGATAATTGTAATAGCACATACCTAGCTATAAGGTCCAGATAAGTAAGTTATGTTTATAAGTATAAAAAATAAAGAAAAGGGGGAATCATTAAGAAAAGCAATTAAAATGAATTGAAACTTGTTGTACAACAACATAAAGAAAAGACGTTACAGCTTTGTAACAGATTTAGCTGAAAGTATATCGAATACAGTCCTTGAAATATTGGGTCCAAAGTCGTTTCATAAAAAGCATGCCCTCAAAATGCCCAAAAAGTGTGGTTAATCTGATACAGTTGATTAAATGAGATCCTATATTGTAAAGCATTTTCTGTCTCACAGGTCGTAAGTCATTACAGTCCTCAAGAATGCGTTCCACTGTCAGTGATTTATTCTGATATCAGGGGTAAAATATGGAACCCGAGACAACCACAATGGACTGCCGGACAATCATTTTTCGCAATGTTAAAGCCCGGTCGAGGAACCCCAAAATATTTTTTAATGATGATCATATATATAATATATAGAATATGACTTTTATATAATATATTAAACCAATATATTGAATAATACATTCACAAACGAGTTACTGCATGGAAGCTATGAAAATACATTTATTTTATTAAGTGTTGGAATTAGAAGAATCACAAAAAGGTATTATTAAGTGCGTATGCGCTACATTAAGTGTGCAGGGGTGGATTTTTGGGGGCATTTGAGGCAAGAAATAGGCTTAGAAAATCACCACTGCCTGATTAGGCCTTCGAAGGCCCTAAGCACTGAAAATATTATGATGCCCCACCCCTTCCAACAAAATGTGAAAATTAAAATAACAAAAAATATTTAAAAAAACTAAAATGGTGGGATAATACCAGTGTTGCCATCATTCCAAATAAAAATGCTCGTACGTGCAAATTAAAATGGTCATATAAAATGCATTCCATTTTGTCATCAACAATTAATTTGAATTTTTTCTAGTGCCCCTATGGGGTTAGTTCCCTTAGTGTGCCTAATGGGTAATCCAGCACTGATTTACCACTCAAGCTTTTTCATGGCCTTGGTTAAGATGAACTAAATGCATGTATCTGTTACTCTTCGTCATAGTCAAGGTTACCAAAACAAAGAAAGATCAAATTAAAATTAAACGAACTGTCAGGCCACAACATCAAACCAAAAGCCCAGATATTCGGTCTAGTTCTCTACACCAATGCATATTTTCATAAAAGTGTTCATCCTGGTTTTACTTGGTATGTGTGGCTCGGTATGTGTGGCTGTGATTTAAATAATCTTAACCTTTTGGAGAATTTTGTTTACACACCTGGTTGACTGTGACGTTGCAAGCAATTAGCTTCATGGATTTCACTGATATCCCTTTTCTAAATAGATACATGCAATGTTAAAATCAAATATGGACTGGAATAACTGTGGATGTTTCATTATGTTTTTACACATTGTTGGGATCGCTGCTGGACACTGTATGAAAGATTCAATTTGGAAAAGAATCGCTAAGGATAATATCAGAATATCTCATCTCATTAGTTTGAAGAAAAGATGTGTTTTGGTTTTGTAAATAGTTAAATGGTTACACGTTAATCTGTTGTTCATGTGAGTTGGTAATACTGGTTGTTATTAAAGGAGAGAATTCATGTTTGTAACGTTGCTCAAGTAACGTTAGCAAGCCATATGTGTCATGATACCAGTATAGCATGCTTTCGATCACAAGCTGCAAAGCGCATGCCAGCTCATGCTTCAAACTGATTCTCTCACCCCTAAACAGACTTAGTTCAAAATATACTACCATTTTGTCTTGAGATTGAAACTTAAACATAATCTGCAGCTCAGAGTTTCGTTTGGCCAATACAATACATGATTTACATGCAACGTGTCGAAGCGCGAGGCAAAATCCCTCCAGGTTTATTCCGTGCTGCCTCAACTTGATCAAGTAAATCGGTTTGGTATGTATTTGAGCCATAGAGCTATTATTGTTTCCTAGAAAGTAACGTTAATCAATCGGAAAATCAAATCAGCCCCTGTGAGAATATGCATTCATGTAAACGATTTCTTTTATTTTAGTATCATGTTCATGATACATTACGAGTATAACTCTATAGTCATAAACTATGTAGCAGAAAGAAGGAAAACCATCAAAGTACGGAGAACGTAAAAGAATATTTTAATTATCAAAGTTATAAAATGAAATTATAAGAGGAATTTACAGTATTATGAACTGAATCCAAATTATTCCAAAAGTTCTATTCAAGTCCAAAATAATTGAATGTTCTGAATGATTTCAGATCCTCGAATGTACGTATCACAATGGCATTGTCCAGAACTCCTTTGAATAATTCACAATATTCATAGAATAATGTTATAGACCAAAGAACACTTTGTTATGCCAATGAATAACCCTAACAAATCTCCCAGCGCAAATTATTTAAACACAACACTAATTCTATTTGCAAAGTGATTTTAAAATGTGAAACAAGAATCAGAAACAGGAATGAATTCAAGATAGAAACAGGAAAGAATCGGATTACTCTGTTCTCCTCTTATACACACCTTCAACAGTCTCATTAAGACAATATGTCGCAATATAAACCATGTGACAGATCTCACTACTTAATCTAATATTTCAAAATACTTATTCATGCGGCCTAACCCATCTAAAGAGAAATAACGTAATTATTCTAAGAATCCCACTGACAGACCTGTACAATGGGAAAACATTTATTATTAATGGTATCATAAATGGTCGTAAACAACTACGTCAGCAACTATTTATAGATTATACGCAGTCTACACTCTTGATATCTTAAAATAGAATTTTATACTGTGTACAACATTAACTTGACTATCTTGACTATAGATGATCACTACAAATTATAGTCATAAATAAAAACTACACTGTTATAAAGAAACAATCTTATATCATATGTTCCCAAAATTATAGATATACATATCAGTCTGTAATATTACAAAAAACCAAACATTTACATTGTTTTGTTTGCGCAGATAACTCATGAAACAATAAAAATAAGAAACAATGCATTTATGAGTGCACCATATCAAAACAAAAAATGCTGTATGCATTGCATGTATCGATTTCACGTTATATAAAGTTAAATTTTGACCTTAAAATTTACCTAATTTAAGCAGTGTCTGAGAAAATTTGCTCAAAACCTTATCGAAATTTTTTTTTAAATCTTTTACAAATGACAATTTATATCAATCGCAAAGTTAAAGCAAGAAAGTTTTGTTTTTGCAGAAGAAAACCAACTACCAATAACTCCTAATAACATATGCAGATAATAAGTAATATTTTAATTCCTTAATTGTTGGTCTCTTACAGTTAAACTGATAAAACAATTAACACAATAATACTAATGCTGCATGACAGTCTCAGCACAGTATAATATGTGTGTGCGATCAGAGATTGATCTCCATCTCCCAAAACCAAAAACCCGCTGCATCACACCACTGGGCGTAATTTCGCTGCAGCCTAGAAACATATTAAAGCTTTATAATTAATATATTTGAGAAGCATTGAAACTAGAAGTCAGCATAACTATTTAGAAAATGGATGGAGACATATTCTCGAAACTTTTAAGTATAAACCTCCAGCTTACAACTCTAAATTTGATACTTATTTTCACGTATGTCTTGTAGATAAACTCAAATTAATAAAATTCTAAACTTTGAGATTCTAGCTTGTTCTAGTTAAAGCTTTGTTTACAGTCAACATTTTTGGGAGTTAGCAATTCAGCTAAAATTTCTTGCTCTGAAGGTTCTGTGGATATGGTGCCTAAGCAAACAAGTTGCTGAAAGTACATATTGTAAATCTTATTAGTATAAATTAATATACAATAACGTTATTAAATAGATATTAGTTGGCCTTCTTTCTATTTACATCGGAAGGGATATTACATTTAGCTGCAGAGAAGACACTTTTAAGATCCAGTTTTTGTACTACAAACGTATTTGATTTCATTGATGTGAGTTTTACTAACCAGAAATGAGTGATAGTGATAGATAGTGATAGATAGTGCTTAGACAGTGCTGAAATCATATCAGCCTTGTTGCAACCTACAGTTAGCGTACCTTTGACAGACACAAGTAAGATGCAATAGCACTAAAAATGACATGGGTATCATTTAGCAAGTTTTGGGGTATTCATGGTAGTATGTAACAACTTTTTGATTAAATCATTGACGAATAGGGTTATCATTTAGATCCATTCTGCCTTGTATTGCCATTTTACTGAACAACAGACAATCTCTGAAGCCAAATACACGTGTTTACTAACAAATGACACAACAATTAGAATAAAAATATTGAACTTTTCACAGGTTAAATTATAATGTTTGGCAAGTTCCATAAAAGCGTACAAATAAACGATAATGTGAATGTAGATTGTCAAAATATAGATGCATTGCTGCTGTAGTGAATTAGTGGCTGGACTCCATAGAATCGATTATGTTTCCTAATATTTATATTAGAACTAAATACACCTAAAGGTTGAACTTACAGACCTTTATATCCAATAGGAACTTCACGTCAAAAGTAAGGCAATGCTAAGAAAATGAATGTGTCGGTCACTTTTAATGAAAGTGTTTCTTTTGTAACTTGTGTTTTTCTTAAAAGTAGGAGTCATAAGTACTTCCACATCAGAGTCATGATATGTCTTTCACTGTTTAATAGTCAGTTAAGTTAATTACAGTGTACTTTAAATGTGTCTCTAACATAAACGGAAAGAACTGTAAGAATTGTTGCAAATCGTAATTTCACTCTGCGCCATAGCTGCTAAATAAGCGACTCTGCAATCTGGCGATGTACTATCCAATTTAGGATATTATCCCTACGCCAACAAACTCGGCCGCGTTTCTATGTTAAGAGCAACAACTTTGTTCCAACACTTGGCCCCAAAACTTCTTCAATTTGTATGACTTACTGAAACCAGTCTAATTTATATCTTGGAAATAATTTAACAATAAGCACAATCATTTCAAAAACGTGTGGTCATACGTGTTTTTGCATGATGTAAAATTGCCGATGCTTATCTGAGTACTTCCCCTGTCAAATCTTCATTTCGGAGATGCGTCGTAAAGCTCTTCATTTTCGTATGTGAGTAAATCTTGCTTGTAGTTCAAATTTCATAATGCCTAAATAGAAGCAATGTTGTTTTTTTTAAAGACCAGAACTTGTGAAGATTGCTTGTAATTAATGTATAGATAGCATACATATACATATATCATGTTTTAAGATCAAACGAATGGACAGATTTTACAAACATGAGCATTCTAAAACAGTGATTAGCAAAGTGGGCGGTACTGCCGAAGTGGCGCTAATTCTGAACAATGCTTTCTACGGGGTAAGGTAGGGGACATTGAGGATAACCAAGGGGGCGGTGGCCCGAAAAAGTTTGGGAACCACTGTTCTAAAACATGTGTGCCTCTATCAAGAGATTTTATTATTATATGGAATCAAATATAAATCAACATATTATCCTTACAAAATCAAATTACAATACTTATATTTGGGTATAAACGTCGAGATTTTACAATCACTCTTCTACCTTTTCAAGACATGTTGTTCTATGTTGCAAATATGTGTTACTTGAGGCCTCTGTCTATACAATTTACAGCTTATATTTAATTTTGGTTGAAGTTTAATAAAGTTTAGTTGTTAATATAGAAATGTTGAAGTAATGGAAACGCCTTTCATATGAAAAAAACATGGATTAATCAAACTAAAGTAAGTTAACTCATTTTTTTGTTTTTTTTATCACATTGCGTTTGGCAAAACTTCTAATATGATTCTTAACAAATCTGATTGATTAATGTTTCCTGTAGTTTGTCCCAAATGATATATGTGAAGTCTCGGCTGTAATCATGTACGCGCTAAAAGATATTAAATAGCATAGAGCTTAATTAAAGAAGAAGAAAAATACTATACAATTTCGACTCTTCCATTATTTGTTTATTTGCATCTTAGTATTTTCCCAGCTCTTTAAGGACTTGATTAATGCTCTTGACAACCGTATCTGTTGCACTATAACAACTTGATTAATGCTCTTGACAACCGTGTCCGTTAAACTATCACGATTTGATTAATGCTCTTGACAACCGTGTCCGTTACACTTTAAGGACGTGATTAATGCTCTTGACAATCGTATTCGTTACACTTTAAGGACATGATTAATGCTTTTGACAACCGTGTCCGTTAAACTAACACGATTTGATTAATGCTCTTGACATCCGTGTCCGTTACACTTTAAGGACATGATTAATGCTCTTGACAATCGTATTCGTTACGCTATAACGATTTGAGTAATGCTCTTGAGAACTGACTTGATTATTGATATTGACATCATTATACGTTA
The DNA here is from genome assembly GCA_028554795.2 of Sinohyriopsis cumingii. NCBI lineage: Eukaryota > Metazoa > Mollusca > Bivalvia > Unionida > Unionidae > Sinohyriopsis > Sinohyriopsis cumingii. The sequence goes on along the minus strand of CM068838.1, from coordinate 6,070,554 downwards.
CCCTTTAAGGACTTGATTAATGCTCTTCTTGGCAACGGTACCCGTTACACTTTAAGGACTATACTAATGCTCGTGACAACAGTATCCGTTACACTTTAAGGACATGACTAATGCTCGTGACAACAACATCCATTCCGCTTTAAGAGCTTGATTAATGCTCTTGAAGAAAGTGTCCGTTACACTTTAAGGACTTGACTAATGCTCGTGACAACAACATCCATTCCACTTTAAGAGCTTCATTAATGCTCTTGACAACAGTGTCCGTTACACTTTAAGGACTTGACTAATGCTCGTGACAACAACATCCATTCCACTTTAAGAGCTTCATTAATGCTCTTGACAACAGTGTCCGTTACACTTTAAGGACTTGACTAATGCTCGTGACAACAACATCCATTCCACTTTAAGAGCTTCATTAATGCTCTTGACAACAGTGTCCGTTACACTTTAAGGACTTAAAGAATGCTCTTGACAACAGTGTCAGTTACACTTTAGGGACCTGATTAATGCTCTTGACAACAGTATCTCTTTCACTTTAACGGCAGGAATAATGCTCTTGCCAACAACTTCTATTCTACTGTAAGGACATTAATAATTCTCTTGACGACAGTGTCCGTTACACTTTAAGGACTTGATTAATGCTCTTATCAACAGTATCGGTTTCACTTTAAGGGCTAGAATAATTCCTTTGACAACAACATCCATTGCACTTTAAGGACTTGATTAATTATCTTGACGACAGTGTCCGTTACACTTTAATGACTTGAATAATGCTCTTGACGACAGTGTCCGTTACACGTTAAGGACTTGAATAATGCTCTTGACAATAGTGTCTGTTACACTTTAAGGACTTGAATAATTCTCTTGACAATAGTGTCTGTTACACTTTAACGACTTGAATAATGCTCTTGACAATAGTGTCTGTTACAATTTAAGGACTTGAATAATGCTCTTGACAATAGTGTCTGTTACAATTTAACGGCTGTATTAATGCTCTTGACAACAGTATCCACTTTACCTTTAGCAAAGGAAATATTTTATGTTGTGTTTTTATATGTGCCAGATCAAAGTTGGTGTCAGTTAGGATCGTAATATTACGAACTACGTTCAAACTCAAATACATTTATAATGTCTTTAAGAGGGCATGCTAAGCGACATGTTGCTGACATATATGGAATACAAATATAATATAAAGTCATCACTTGTAAAAATCATTGATGGCATGATTAAAATGACATATTGCTTATAATGTTTTTAATTTTATTATTTTATCTCTGAGATGTATTTCGTTGAAATTATTTTCCAGAGCCTCGGGGGTCTTTTACTTACCTTTAATGGAATTTTGCTGATAAAAGGAACAAGAGTTTATAACTCATAAATAATACTGCTGATTCACTTTGAAGAATATAGTTGTTTTGAAAAGAGCTTGCAAGATGAATATTACCTTTATGGATTGAAGAAAAGTAGAAGACAATTGACGCGGGACTAAATACCTTTAAGAAAATGACACCGTCATAAGATATGGACATACACTAAATATTAATCTGCTGGTCAAGGTTATCCATCATTTTAATCAAATACTATGTTTCAATTTTCTTCGTTAAAGCATAATATAAATTTTTTATTCGAAATCGCTGGTGTGTTCATTGAAATACTGATAAATATATTATTATTTGAATTTACACATTAAAGCACTACGAAACGGTCATGACGCAATTGACACAATGCATTCGGGTTCAAAGTGTATACAATTATTTTTAAAGATGTTATCGCTAGTTTAATGTACTTCTATAATAAATAATTAGCCCAAACTGGACACAACACAAAACAACTTGACTTTTCAAATGGTAAGGCACGACTGACTACATTATTATCATAAGATGAGTTATAAGACTAACTAAAACGCAAAGCAAATGCCGGATGGGGGTCAATACTTACTCTTTTCAGAAGGAATATAAGTTTGTTACATGATAATTATCACGTCGTCCAGGTATGGCCTTGACTTAACTTAACAATTCTTACTCTGAGAAAGAATAAAAGAAAAAAAGAAAAAAAGTTGTTTACCAAAACTGTCACTGGTTCTGAATCAAGGTCAGAAACTATTTACATTGTTTCTGTTATTAGGTGTTTATCAATGAAATAAAATACCCAGCTCAAACAGAACTGAACTTAATTCTGAGGGAAAAAAATACGTCCAGTAAACAAAATTACATTACAATAACATGTAATTATATATATATATATCAAAGCGAGTATTGACTACATAAAATGATTATTGCATCACACAGTACAAATCTTAGACATCGAGTAAAAACAACAGCATTGATAACTTGTTAAAATAGCCAACTGGAAATAAATTTAATGCCCTGGAACCTTGCTATGCATCTCATACAGTTAATTGATAAACTTGATGGTCACGTTGTTCCCTGTCAAGAGATATTAATATGGTATCAATGACGGAAATAATGATATTTAAAAGGACTCTTTTACTATCAGTCTTCAAGACATGAAGCCACACGGAATAAATATATCGTACAATAATCAAATAATTTTGCCATTTTGAAGCACCTTTCCGGATATTTGGACATTTTCGTTTCTTTTCTGAATCAGTTCTGGTACAAATTTAACATTTCTTCCTCAGTTATTGTACTTGTTTCCTCGCGCTTTCCTTTTTCTCACATATCCATCGTTTTCTGAGTTCAAAGTTTTAGAGTTATATAAACGTATTATTAACAGTTTTAAGCCATATTTTTTAAAGATCAAGCCATTTGGTAAATCTATTCACTCCAGCCATGCACGTGTTAAATTTTATTACACGTGGCACCTCGACAGAGCATAACACCATTTGGCGGAGCTGTCTCATATTTTCTAGCTATATTTATGATTTTGTTTAATGTCTCCATTATCAAGCACACAGTGAAAACAATTATTTAGTAAAATACACATTTATAAATAACCATATTAATCCTATATTCCAGATTCCATGAAACAATGCTTTTACTAAGGCAACACTCACTGATACGTCAGTCTTGACTTCTACTCTAATAATTACACAAGAAAAGTTTTCAATAAATTCAAGGTTGTCGTCTTTACTCATTTCTGTCTAATATGACTTGAATATAAAACTATCTTGAAAACAGTATAAGAAAATATGCTGATACACCAGTACATCATTGATCCGAAGATACGACATAACAATATTTCAATTATTGACCCAATGATACGATAGACCTATATTTATATTATTGACCCAATGATACAATAGACCAATATTTCAATTATTGATCAAAAGATACGACATAACAATATTTCAATCATTGATATTGTTGTTGTTGTTATTCTAGGGTTTAACGCCATTTTTCAGCACAAGATAGGCTATACATGGCGGCCAGTATAACTGGTGGAGGAAGAACACTGGAATACCCAGGAAAGAACCACCGACCCACGAGAAGCTACTGGCAGGCTTTCCCACGTACCCACGCTATCAATCATTGATATAATGATACGATAGACCAATATTTCAATTATTGACCCAATGATACGATAACACAATAATTCAATTATTTACCCAGTAATACGATAGCACAATATTTCAATAAGAACATTTTCGTAAGACATATGGGCGTTTATTTTTAGCATCACACAAAGAAATCTACCAGCATATATTATTCACGAAACATTTTATTATTAAAATGTCACCTTTTTCATTTTCCAAAATTGTACATTCTTCACACTTACTTAATTCAATATTTTTGGCAGATGAACAGGGTAAACATCTGCTATGTCCTACTCTGGACGTGCTTTGAAGATTACTAATCTTTATCATTTGACTTCTATCCTAATTATTGAAGGTTCTTCCTTAAAAATAAAACAACAAAACATGCCACGTAAAAGAAAACAACTTAGCTTGCATTTTGCTTCTAAGCCGGTAAACTTTTTCCGACGTTAAAGGTGGACTTGTATGTATCAGTTATTCGAAATACTACATAATGAAATAACAGGCTGATAAACAAAAAACACCAGTTAAAGCTTTGTACAAATTTAAAATATGGGTTATATCCATAAATGCGCAACATTGTATGCTTTGAGCCATCCTCTTAACTAGAACGGAAAATCGATCCAATTATTTTAAACGTTAATATTGTATACCAGTCAGCTGGGGTGAAAGCCTGATATTAATAATTATACCGACATGTCCGTCAGATAGCGTGATTCTGGAAATTATTTAGCAATTCTAACCAGCGCACTGATGTGTAGTTGATCTCCGCTGCCATTATTCATACATGGGAATCTAGAGTTGTCCTTGACACAAAGAATAACCACCTCGTCTTTCAAGCGCTCTTAGCTGCAGATTCAGTGTCGATGAAGACGATTTCCGAGAAATGTTGGACACGGTACGTGGTATGATTTTTTATAACTCTTAAGGTAAAGGTAACGGAATTGAGTACTTTAACTTTCACTCATTATTTTTTAACGTTTTGGAGCTTTTGGACTAGGCAGTCTAGAAGAAGAAATTCAATATGTAATGCACGTTAATACGACCAGTATATTCCATGTGTCTAAGTGTCTGCGTTAACTCAATGACCATCTGACGTTATGTAATTTTAACTAATAGATTACTAAGAGAAAGGAATACGAATTTTTTAAACTAAGCTTTGTTGCTTTTTAGGGTGGATGAGGGATTGGAGTTGTGGGATATTTTCTTTATCCCCATTACAGGCTAGTCCTGGATCCGAGACCCATCAATCAAGGACAGTCGTACAAAAAGAAAGATGTTGTATAACGATTATTTTTTCACTTAATAAATACATGAGAAATAATAAGCATAAAACAATTCTTCTACTTGAATAATGGGGAATGGATACAAAATATGGACTAACACAATGAAACGCAGCATCTTCTAAGACTTGGGATTTAATACTAATTTAAATATAAATTTCATCTTCACCTAATTTATTCCACTTACAGTTTTTGAAAGCAATCCGTTTTTATGTTTAATAATTTGAAGGTACCTAAAGTTAACATGATAATATATAAATGATGTTGGTCTACTTTATACCTAAGTATTGTTGTTTCACACATAACAAGGTGAAATTTAAAGTAAAGTCTGCATTTCTTGACTCTAATGTTCCAAATATCAGTCATTAAATTTAAGTTACGTATATGCCTTGAATGGTATGTCCACCTATAAATGACTTTCCGAAATGAGACTAGACAAAATGGTATATCCACCTATAATGACTTTCCGAAATGAGACTAGACAAAATGGTATATCCACCTATAAATGACTTTCCGAAATGAGACTAGACAAAATGGTATATCCACCTATAAATGACTTTCCGAAATGAGACTAGACAAAATGGTATATCCACCTATAAATGACTTTCCGAAATGAGACTAGACAAAATCATAAAATATACATGCTGAAGCTTTTATGAGTTGTTTTACATAAAAGAACATTTATTATCGTCGGAAATATTAATTTTACTATAAATGTACTTGTCGACTAATGTGTCTGTGATGGTCAATTATGAATCTATGGAAAATTGGTTGACATGGTAGGAATAAAGTTAATCTAAAGAAAGTTTGTAGCTTTTTTAAATAAAATTTATGTTCCCATTTTCAGGGTGAAGAGGGAAATTCTTTCATCTTTAACAGCCATAAAAAAATAAAGATGTCTACGTCCTTTATTTTTCATAAGAAGTTATTTAAATATGATTTCGAATATATATAATATCTAACATTTCTCTGTCAATTTGTAATTGGCGTATGCAACCATTTGTCTGTCAGTTTGTAATTGGTGTGCACTGGCATTTCTCGGTAATTGGTGTGTACTGACATTTCTCTGTCTTTGTAATTGGCATGTAATAATATTTTCTTTTATCAGTTTGTAATTGGTGTGTGCTGTCATTTCTGTTAGTCTTTTATTGGTTTGATCTACCATTTATCTCTTAGTTTGTAACTGATGTGTACTAATATTTCACTATCAGTTTTAATTGGTGTGTACTAACATTTCTGTTAGTCTATAACTGGTGTGTTCTAACATTTCTCTATTTCTAATTGGTTTGTACTAACATTTCTCTATCAATTTTAGTAGGTTTGTACTAAAATTTCGGTCATTTTGTAATTGGTGTGTTCTAACATTTATGTCAGTTTGTAATTTCTCTGTACTATCATTTCTCTATCAGTTTTAAATTATGTGTGCTAACATTTTCTTTATCAATTTGTAATTGGCGTGTTCTAGCATTTCTCTATGAGTTTCTAATTGGAGTGTTCATACAGTTTTCCATCAGTTTGTAATTACCATGTTCTAGCACTTCTCGATCAATTTTATACTTGATGTGTTATAACATTTCTATGTCAGTTTGTAATTTCCGTGTTCTATTATTTGTCTGTAAATTCGTAATTGGAGTGTTATAAAATTTCTCTATAACCTTGTAATTGGTATCTATTAATATTTCTCATTCACTTTGTAATTTGCGTGAGCTAAGTGTCTCTGTAAGTTAATACCTTGCGTTTTTTAGCATTTCTTTATCAGCTTTTGAAATTGCGTGTTAGATCATTTCTCTATCAGTTTGTAATTTGCGTGATCTTGCATTTTTCATCAGTATGTAATTGACGTATTCGGACAATTCTTTATCAGTTTGTAATTAGCGTGTTCTAGCACTTCTCGATTAGTTTATAATTGGCGTGTTCAAACATTTCTCTATCAGTTTGTAATTTCCATGTTCTGATATTTCTCTTAGTTTGTAATTGGCGTGTTCTAACATTTCTTTATAATTTTTTAACTGTTCAAGAAAGATATTTGTCATCCATGTTTATTCCATTATATAATGCTTCTGTGAAATGTTGATAAGATAGACATTCATAGTTGTTATACATACAATCGTTATAATGAATACCACTGTTGTTATCCATGCAATCGTTATAATGAATACCACTGTTGTTATCCATACAATCGTTTATAATGAATACAAATGTTGTTATCGATACAATCGTTATAATGAATACCACTGGTGTTATCCATAAAATCGTTTATAATGAATACAAATGTTGTTATCGATACAATCATTTATAATAAATACCACTGTTGTTATCCATAAAATCATTTATAATGAATACAAATGTTGTTATCGATACAATCATTAATAATAAATACCACTGTTGTTATCCATAAAATCATTTATAATGAATACAGATGTTGTTATCGATACAACCATTTATAATAAATACCACTGTTGTTATCCATAAAATCATTTATAATAAATACCACTGTTGTTATCCATAAAATCATTTATAATGAATACAAATGTTGTTATCGATACAATCATTTATAATGAATACCGCTGTTGTTATCCATAAAATCATTTATAATGAATACAAATGTTGTTATCGATACAATCATTTATAATGAATACCGCTGTTGTTATCCATAAAATCATTTATAATGGATACAAATGTTGTTATCGATACAATCATTTATAATGCATACCGCTATTGTTATCCATAAAATCATTTATAATGAATACAAATGTTGTTATCGATACAATCATTTATAATGAATACCGCTGTTGTTATCCATAAAATCATTTATAATGAATACAAATGTTGTTATCGATACAATCATGTATAATGAATACCGCTGTTGGTATCCATAAAATCGTTTATAATGAATACAAATGTTGTTATCGATACAATCATTTATAATAAATACCACTGTTGTTATCCATAAAATCATTTATAATGAATACAAATGTTGTTATCGATACAATCATTTATAATAAATACCACTGTTGTTATCCATAAAATCATTTATAATGAATACAAATGTTGTTATCCATACAATCGTTTATAACGAATACAAATGTTGTTATCCGTACAATCATTTATAATGAATATGCCTATCTCAAACTTTTTAATAAATATACGTTTGCCACTCATACATGATGTGAATATTTTACAGTAAAACGATCCAAGTTAAACACACAGCATACAGAATTTAATCTATGCATATTCATTTCGGTAACGCCCACATCAAACTTTGTAAATTGTAGTAGTCTGGTTATTAATTTTTTAAGAAGTTCAAAAACTTTCTGAACTTAAAAACGTCTAATCCATTTAACTGTTTACAGCATAAAGTATAAGCAATGGTTGGTTCATATTAGGAATGATCTTTCAAAAGTGTGTTCCCACTAATTCTGTAGTTTGACGCATTCCTTACAAACGTAAGAAATATTGATGTAAGCTCATTTAATATTTGTAATCGAAAAGTGGTAAAGACGAAAAAAGATTAGATTTTGACATCGTTAATGATTGTTTATTTCAATACTAATTATTTTCCAAAAATATGTTAGATTTATTTTAGACCATTGCACAAAACAATTTCCTAATATCTCTAAATTTTAAGTAATTTTTAATTTCAACCGTTCTTTCAGGTAGATACAATTATCTCCAATAATGTGAAATGACCTTGATTACGTGTAACATTCGTTTTGCGGCAAACTCAAGAAATATTTTCCATGAAAGTTAGTATTTTTACACAATTCAGAAAACGTGACAAATAATAAAGCAGGTTTTACTAATTTTGGTGAATTCCATTATAAGGAATGTATAATCTGCACACTGGGTGAATTCCATTATAAGGAATGTATCATCTGCACACTGGGTGAATTCCATTATAAGGAATGTATCATCTGCACACTGGGTGAATTCCATTATAAGGAATGTATCATCTGCACACTGGAGGATACTTCTTATTGTTTATTTTAAAAACGTTTGGTTTCCTGCTGTACCCTATAGCATGTGCCATTACTGCGACACAAAGAAAGAGAGAGAGATCTTGTCAAAACAACATCCACAATTTGCATTGAACCATCTTGAACAGTGCCCATCTACAACACAAAACGTAATATTTGCAGAAAAATTTTAAGTTCTAGTTAATCACCCAAACTGATTAATTGTAAAACTCTGTGAACGAAAAGACTATGCCACGGAGTCAAGGAATTTTATACTGTTTCAAAATCTAATAATTGCAAAGTTGGAATAATTGTAGTTTTCCGTACTGTGCTCATCACATTTTACGAAGCTCTGATATTTCTCCTATATCTCTTCCAACAGAAAACCAGTTTGATTTCACAGTTTAGGTAATAGAGATTTTTGCGATATACGATGATGAATATTTGAATGATACGTTAACAAATAATACAGTTTCGTTTTAGGCCTTTTATGAATACTGATAACAACAGTCTTTTATGAATATTGATATCAACAGTCTTCAATGAATCATGATATCAACAGTCTTCAATGAATACTGATAACAACAGTCTTTAATGAATACTGATATCAACAGTCTTTAATGAATACTGATAACAACAGTCTTTTATGAATACTGATAACAACAGTCTTTTATGAATATTGATATCAACAGTCTTCAATGAATCATGATATCAACAGTCTTCAATGAATACTGATAACAACAGTCTTTTATGAATACTGATATCAACAGTCTTTAATGAATACTGATAACAACAGTCTTTTATGAATACTGATAACAACAGTCTTTTATGAATACTGATATCAACAGTCTTTAATGAATACTGATAACAACAGTCTTTTATGAATATTGATATCAACAGTCTTTTATGAATCCTGATATCAACAGTCTTTTATGAATATTGATATCAACAGTCTTTAATGAATACTGATATCAACAGTCTTCAATGAATACTGATATCAACAGTCTTTAATGACTACTGATATCAACAGTCTTTTATGAATATTGATATCAACAGTCTTTAATGAATACTGATATCAACAGTCTTTTATGAATATTGATATCAACAGTCTTTTATGAATCCTGATATCAACAGTCTTCAATGAATACTGATATCAACAGTCTTTAATGAATACTGATATCAACAGTCTTTAATGACTACTGATATCAACAGTCTTTTATGAATATTGATATCAACAGTCTTTTATGAATATTGATATCAACAGTCTTTTATGAATCCTGATATCAACAGTCTTCAATGAATACTGATATCAACAGTCTTTAATGAATACTGATATCAACAGTCTTTAATGAATACTGATATCAACAGTCTTTAATGAATACTGATATCAAGTCTTTTATGAATATTGATATCAACAGTCTTTTATGAATCATGATATCAACAGTCTTCAATGAATACTGATATCAACAGTCTTTAATGAATACTGATATCAACAGTCTTTAATGAATACTGATATCAACAGTCTTCAATGCATATTGATATCAACAGTCTTTAATGAATACTGATATCGACAGTCTTCAATGAATACTGATATCAACAGTCTTTTATGAATACTGATATCAACAGTCTTTTATGAATATTGATATCAACAGTCTTTTATGAATACTGATATCAACAGTCTTTAATGAATACTGATATCAACAGTCTTTTATGTTGACTAACTTCCACAATAAAGATATCCATAGTTTGTTGATATGACTAAAAGAATGTTTACAATGTCTTTCCAAAACCAAATTTTACAAATCTCCGATGTGTAACCATCGGAATAAGAACCCTTATTAGTTGGCATCTTATTGACCCTTTTAGAACCCTAGAATGTGTAACTAAAACTCTGACTGATACCCTTCACTATCGTTTAATTTTGGGACTCCACATTGTGCACGACGGTCACGTACCACAAAAATATTTACTTCTATTTTTTGCATAATTCTTCTCGCAACCTATCCGTTTCCTTGGCTACATCTTATTTGGATATTACTGTGACATCAACAGGGATTTATTTCGGAATTAGTTTACTTATCCTTTATTTATTTCCTTAAGTCATGATTTTTCACTTTCTTACATCCATTATTTCACTTTCTTGCAAATATTTGATCACTATTTACATCCAGATTATCACGTAATTTGCTGATTTCTGGAGTCAATAGTTGTTCTCTTCCATTACATACTTTATGTTCTTATAAGTGGAATAGTTGTGTTTTACCCCTATTTTCCATCAGCAAAATTTCAAAATAATAATTCATGTTGACATCAAAGTAAAGTTCCGAAAATTAAATTTAACTTATGATAGATTAATCTATTTTATCGTACGATTCTATTACACGTTATAAAGTATATAAACAAGATGAACTCAACGCGATTTGTTTACAAGAGAATTAATGAGTTTTTAAAACGATTTACCTTTGGAATGCCTTTTAGTACTAGTTGACCTATGTGGCGATCATTAGCAGTGGTGTATTAAGTAAGAGAATGCGTTATCAGATTCTTTTATCAGTTTTACACTGGATATGTAATGAAACGTTCCAATTTCAATGCGTACTTTAGACGCACATGTTCGAACGGACGAAAGCGTCTCTATTTGAATCGAACGAACCAAATGTGTACGTTAGAGTGCCTTGGTATCCATAATTATTTCATTCTGACCATCTATAGGCCAGAAATCTACCTACAAAATACAAGAGCACAAAGTCAGTACCTGTTCTGTAATCAATTCGTAATTGCTATGACACTTACAGTTCCAGTTTAAGTTGTAATCAATTCATGCAGTTTGTTCATATTAAGCTGCTGTAACCTAATTGGATTGAATCGAACCACAATGTAGATACAGAAGAAAGAAACAATTTAGATCCTAATCGTTTGCAATGCGTATTTTCTTGAAATGGGAAGGAATCACCGATAAATATAACATCATTTCTAACACATAGTATTAAATAGATTCACTTGCTATATTCGTTTTCTGTCTCGTTACATGTCGTTATCAGTCTTGTTATATGTCACTGTCAATATCAGCATTTGTCGTCAGTCTCTTTATATTTCGTTGTCATTCACGTTATATATCGTTGTTGATCCAGTCATATATCAAAGTTAGTCTCGTCATTTGACATAGACAGTCTCGTTATATATCATTGTCAGTCTTGTTACATGTCGCTGTCAGTCTTGTTATATGTCGCTGTCAGTCTTGTTATATGTCGCTGTCAGTCTTGTTATATGTCAATATCTTACCTAAGATGCTGTGTAGAAGTTTCATGTCAAGAAACCAGCATGCTACATCGGAATAGTCAAAGATAGAATCTGTTTAGTAAATATTAACTGATTATAACTCTAACCACCTGGGCTTTAGATAAATAGCATCGTCAAGAAAACTTTTGAAGAAAACAAATGAGTTTTATATCAAATAAAGTTAGGCTGCAGACAGTTTAAAAAAAAAACATATGATGAGAGTTCAATAATTTTCTCTGATACAGAAAAGCTACATTTTTCAACATATTTACATTTAAAAAGCGACTTTTATGCTGAATCTGAGTTAGGAACAAAGAATTTCGATATTGAGATTAGACTAAAATAAGGTAACAAATAGTTCACGTAAGGGTAATGAAAAAAAAAACGTTTTTCTATATATTGAATTGGGTTAGACGCTATACTTTACAAACTAATGAAAATCGAGGGAAATTGTGTTCTGTATTCTTTCGTTAGTTATATTTTCCCCATTTTGTCTCTTTTTATATCAATGTAATGGCTAACTTTTAGCTTCAAGTCATCACTAAAATTGATTATATTAACCTATATCTCTTCCACATATAATTGTTACTGCATACAATCCAGGGAATAATAAATATGTCGTGGTTTTATTCATCGAAGTGACTCAAGGGACATTGTGATCATTGTACCGTAATTGCTTATTGTCGCTACATTAGTACTGGTCACAATCAATGGCCCTGTTCAGTGATTAATAGTTTGTATTAATCCATCTGTGCCTTAGATTTATTAAAATCAGATCTACGTTGTGATAATTTAGTGATTAATAATGCAGTGTAGACTTGCGTGGAGTGTATTTATGTCTAGTATCGGGGGATTCCTTGACGTCAATTTGGGGTGTTTGTCAACTGAGTCTGGATGTAATAAAACGTGTTTACTTTTTGGGCTTTGTTTTTTGTTGGTTTATTTTATTTGTTTGTTTGTTTGTTTGTTTGTTTATATTTCTGATTGCATGATACAACTTCACCAACAATCATGAACTGGGTACCATTAACATCAGACGTCACGCCCTACCTCTTGGCACGCACAATTTTGTTAACAACTATTGTGTGATCAAATGTTTTGTATTCTCGTCTATGCATGGTAATACGCCATAGTTATACTTTACTGGAAAGGAAATGCAATAGAACATTGTTTAATCAAACTCTTCAAATTAAATAAAGCAAGAAAACAACAAATCATTTGTCAAAACGGGAGTTTGGGTGAACGAATATTCGTCATCAGATTTTTTACTTTAGGGACCCTGATACCGGTTGCATATTCGTATCGGATACGTTTGGTTTTACTTAAACCTTTTCCAGGGCGACGCGCACTTCCAGTGAGCTGAAGCAAATCAGTCAGTTTACATACGAGCACCTAACAAAAGGGCCGACTTCGAAACATTTCTGAGAAATAAACACCTTCTTCAGGAATGAATCACCCGCCAAATGTTTGACAAGTAAATACGTGACAAAAAAAGGTTCCGAACCGTATATGTTTTGGGTGCATCCAGACAAAAGGATTAGTAAACCAACACACCGGGGCATCAGTGTTGTGTGAAATCAGATATCGGTACATTTATATGACCGCGTCTAAAAATGATGCTAACTTATTGTTATGTACGAATAAACAAGATTCAGCTTTGATATACTTGTCGAAACGTGGCTAATGAAAGAAAGATACACAAACACTAAGTTTCATATTGTGCATTGAAATAAATGCGCTAAGTGAATGGAAATACATACCAAATGGGATTAAGATAGTTGGCCCATTTGATCGATTGATATCAAACATTCGCCTCTGTAGTCCGTGCTATGAGAATAGCATTAATAGCTATAGCTGAGACGATTATGCTGATATAATGGTCACATGAATAATAGACATATCTGTGACGGTTATGCTGCCATAATGGTCACATGATTAATAGACATAGCTTTGACGGTTATGCCGATAGAATGGTCACATGATTAATAGACATAGCTGTGATGCTTATGCGGATAGAATTGGTCACAGGATTCCCTGTTGCAATCAAGTTCTGCAATTGTCGAAAACAAAGTCCGACACAGAACAACGACGTTAAATTAGTTATTAAATAACAATGAGTTCAGGTAAGTTATGCACATGGGGAAACAATTCAAAAGGTTGTCATAACGGTACAGCCTACCCATAATGTTTACTGATTCTTTACGCAGCGTTAAAATTTAAACCGCGAAATTGCTAAGAAATGCACTTTAAATATGAATTGCGATTCTATTCAAATTATCCCTAAACTTACTCAGATCTACCCAAACTTTTAGTTACTTTTAACCAGGTGACAACTTGTCACAAAACGGGAACGAACTTAACACTGTCGCGGTGCGGACTATTACTGCTTACCTATGTGAGGCGAATACAAATATGACGGCATCCTATTTGTCGGGATAATCGTTGATTGCGGAAAAGAATGAGGAACTAGTTATCAAGAGTTCTAAAAGCAAACCTTTATTAAATATATATTTGGCCTATATTTTAAGTTTAATAAAACTGGTTTGTCAGAAGCAGTTTGTTTTCCTTGAAAGTAGAGAAGCAACAGTTGAGTATTTTTATCTTGTGGAATGAATTTTAAAGAAAGCTTTTAAAATTAAAAATTAAGAACACCGTTAAATTTGAACAGTATACGCATGCCTAAGCTTTTAAGGGTACGTAACATAATCCTAGCTATAAAGTTCTGAGTAAAAGCTGGAAGCAAAATTGATAAAGGCAGATACCTCTCCACAATGCCCAGAAAGACAAGCCCATCCAGCCAAAGATAATATGCACCATGATAAAAGAGATCAAAGTAAATATGTTGTAAAAACACTCTACCCCACCCCACCCCACCCCCGCAAGTACACGGGCAAAACAGACTGAATCGCTAACAAAGAAGGTTGAAGCTCCCGTCTATTAATATTAATGAGGAATCTAATTAGTAAATCTTCAGATAAAACTGACAAACATTTGCAACATAAAGATGGACGCATCACAGAGCAGTATCAGTTTTAACTGACGTAAATATAGAAAAATTACATCATGTTACAATGTCTTTGAGACTTTATCACCATTGGGGCGCATACATGCGAGTGTATGTTTGTTTACATTTTAAATTATTCCGACTGCTCAAGACAAAATAAAGACAAGAAAAACAAAACAATATTGTTTGGAATTTTCTTGTTGAAAATAGTCAATTAAATCAATTCCGCATGTTAGAAACATAACGAATATTTGTTTTCTTAAACTATATGTTTAAAAAGCACCTTTAATTTCAATGCATCAATAATTTCCTGTAGTAAAAGGTTAGCCTGAAGTTTACCCTTACATTTTCTTGGAAGTTGAGCGCATATATTCAGTATGTAGGGTGTAAGAAAAGGATCACTTACTTGTCCAAAACCTATGTTCCATTTGAGAAGCAAGGAAAATTACAATTGTCCGTGACTGCAGTTTAAATCCGTTCATATCCTCCATAAAGCATCGTTAAAAATTCAGAGGTAATGAGTGAATTGCCATATCCGCAATGCCCATGACGCAACTGGACAGTATTTAACTAGTCCAACGTAGGGAGTATATGTTTGTGTGTGCGTGTGCATGTGTGTGTTTGTATGTGTGTGCATGCAATTTGGATTTGTAACGTATTTTTAAACAAATTTCCGTCATATTGCTATGCAGTGTGGCAGTTTATATTGATGTCTAGCACTGGGGCATCATGCCGCAGACATGTAGCATGATGTCCCACCCACCCAGTCATATTATCCTGACACCAGGCCGACCAGTCCTAACACTAGCGAGGCAGCTGTTAGTAACATTTTTAACACGTTTTTGGTATGACTCAGCCAGGGTTCAAACACGCGACCTCCCGCATCCGAAGTGGACGCGCTAACCACTAGGCCATCGGAGCGGTGCACATGATGAGTTTTTTTTTGTGTGGTGATTTATACAATATCTTTCATAAAAAGCCAAAAGGCCAAAATCATTATTTTCAAAGATCTTAAAAAAATTGGACAGAATGTATAAATAAAAAGGGGATTAGTAATAAATACAAATCACAAAAGTCGTTTGTTCTTAGTCGAAATAAGGAACTCGTTTGATTCTGCGTTGAAACATACGTCTCAGGCTGACGTCTTTGACATATTCCTACGCTGTCATACAAAAAACACATCTGTAGTTTTGTCTATATCCAATTTATGGTCTATGTGTGAATATGTGCAAACGTTTTATGTAAAATTAGTGCGGAACTCCCTTATATTCACTCTATTAGTGATGCTGGCCGAGTTTCTGAAACGGTATGTATAGTAGTTGTTCATTCAATCAGTTCTGTCGATCAGAATAAATTGCCGATACTTCTTTGTGTCAAGGATTCAATGTTCCCGTGGGATCCAATCAAAACCTACTTATTATCTCTGACGAACGTGGTTATTTGCATTTCTTTATAGATTTAACAAGTACTGCCTACTGCTGCTTTTCAAATCTCGTATTGCATCGATCACAGTTACTGTCTCCTTTCCGTTGGCATCCAGAACTGGATACAAAAGATCAGGTACCTCAGACCATTTTTTTTGCTTAAAGCGAATACGTCTAAAGAGTCCAACTGGAGCCGGAATTGTGCAATCGATCTAGCACTATTGTGATTAGGACCAATCACTAATAATTTATTCAGTTATATTGTTATCCTAAAGTGATGACCAATGTTGTATATTTTGGTTTGTCGATCTATTATATTCCAGGTAGATTATATGTACTCATATTTCTGTTTGGATATCATAAACAGATGCATGTCTAATAACAGGCAAATAAGTGTGTCCTGGACATTGTCTCGTTATATTTTTCGGATGGAATGTTGGAATATTTTTCAGGATATTCGTTGTTAATGGAATCAAAACGCTAAATAGGGTAAGACGCAAAGTAATCCCAAACGATAATAGGCATTTTTCAAAAAGCGTAAGGACGAATGGAATGGTAATCATTATTTTTAAAAATCTCATTAACACACTATTCAGTTTCCATTATGTAATCGACACTACCCATGCCTTGGCAAAATTTAATTGTGAAAATAACGTTGTTTTCCAGTTTTAGAGACAAATTATCCTACAATAGAAATACAAATAAGAGGTATTGAATTGACAAGATAAAATTGAATTATGGGTACTTAAAAGTAAAGGCCCATAGTTTAAATAATAATTTCATGTTCTGCATCTGTTTCCGTATTTATGCTTTTGATACGTGTCTGTTCCCAGTACTTGCAGTTACATGTTTTCTCCTGCTATGCTTACTTATAAGTGATTCTAATTTAGTTTCTGTCAATATATATATATATATATATATATATATATATATATATATATATATATATATATATATATATATATATATATACGGTGCCGTCTTAAGGCATGGGCACACTGGGCAGTTGCCCAGGGCCTCACGCTTCTAGGGGCATCATGTTGACCATATTGTTAATGAATATTGAAAGATCTTTTAGCAATTTAATTTGCTTTAAAAGTGCAGTGGGAAGCACGTTTCCCAATTTAAAAAAATAATGACATCTAGCGGAATTCCTGTGGGTGGGTAGGGCCGGTAGGGGGCCCCAGTTCATTGCTTTGCCCAGAGCCTACAATATTGTTAAGACGGCCCTGTGTATATATATATATATATATATATATATATATATATATATATATATATATATATATATATATATATATATATATATATAATAGTTACGTAACACCACTTAAGCTTTGTGCATTCTATTTGCAAGGAAATATCCGCATGTTTTCTTTTTATGACAGTGCCACTATTCGGCAATAATTCTCCTATACTTTTTCTCAGTAGGTCAAATGTGCAAGAAATTGAACTAATATGTTAAAGTTGATCAGATTTATCGTTGTTCATCGTTAAAATTTAACCTGTTTTATCTTGTTCAATGACAACAAACCAATTTGTTTTCAAAATAAATGTCCACCGCAGTGACCAGAAAACCCTTTATTTATGATGTCACTGGTTGTGGGCATTCTTTAGATTATGTTGAAAAGCTCTGGTCACTCGATTCCTTAATTTCTCAAACAATATTTTACGAACTTAGGGCAAATACAATACAATGATGTGCGTAATTTATCTTATAGGTAACGGTTTAGAGTTACTCTCATATATCACAATCAAACATTGATCGTGGTCATCATGTTGTAGACAGAATCTTTGTTCGCAAGGCAGCGAGTAACTGAGACATTGCGTTGGCTTACTCTTACCACTGACGTCCTTGCTTGATGCATCTGTTTTAGGTGTAAGTATACTTGATGTAATATTTCCTTTGAAAATACTGGGTTAGGGTTTGTTCTAATATTGATTTGAAGTTCTGCCTTCTTTCAGTGAGATGCTAGAAAAGAAAAGGTTCCTTTTGAGAAAGATTCATCTTGCGTATTCGCTGAAGAACAAGACTCCAAAACAACGGAAACTGAACGAGTGAGTAAAATATTTTGTCAATCTTTGTAGTAGATAGATCAATGGTATTGTCAAATCTATTAGACAGACCAATGGCATTCTCAACCTGTATAGCAGCCTTATTCGTGGTGTTGTCACTTTTTATATTCGATAGACCGACAGTATCGTCAACTTTTATAGTAGCTAGAAACATTCATATCGCTACGAAAGAAAAATGGAGATTGAATATTAGCAGTTACATAACGCTAGTCTGGTTTGTTTTTATCGCATTTAAAGATATCCGTATGCTAGCCATACATCCCTTACGGTTAGCCGTCTATGGGCTAATTGATAAATTATCAATTCTTCCAAGTAACGCTGAATGTAAAAAAAACTAGTATTTTATTGAGTAACAGAAATAATAGAATATAGAGGATAACAAATATTTTCCTAGTACATACATTACATAAGTAAACACATTGTTATTATAGTTTTCAATGTTCGCAATATCTTGAAGGAAATATGAAAATTATATGATTATTTCCATAGTAAAGACTGTGTTAAGTCTAATTAATTGATAAGACAGGAAAACTGTTACCGAGATATCTTGATGGTTAGATTAGAAACAAATGTTAAGTTGGAGAGTATAAATTAAACTGTCAATAAGCATTTGACGTGACAACCTTATTAACTGACGCAACGACCTTGGCAATATTGGCACACACACCCTCCCCTTTCCGTTTAAGCCGTTGCTGTGATGCGGTTATTGCTATGAGCTTAGAGGTTCATAGCGATAGAACGGTACTTACTTGACAAGATTCAATAGAATGTCACTACATAACGGTACTTACTTGACAATAGAATGTCACTACATAACGGTACTTACTTGACAAGATTCAATAGAATGTCACTACATATTGAATTCTTTATTCAGGACCTTCATCATGCAGTCGTCAATGGTGTCACTTTCAGAAACTGGCTTATATAAGTTAACAATTATCCAGTAAACGATGAAGTCAAATTCAGACACTTGGTGTCAGTAGTAAAACCAGTATACAAAGAATGGCACACACAGTAATAAAATCATTATACAACGAATGGCCCCACACGTTAATAAAACCAGTATACAACGAATGGCCCCACACAGAATAAAACCAGTACACAACGAATGGCCCCAAACAATAATAAAGCCATCATTCAACGAATGGTCTCACACAGTAATAAAACCAGTATATAACGAATGGCTCCACACATTAATAAAACCAGTATGCAACGAATGGTCCCAAACAATAATAAAACCATCATTCAACGAATGGTCTCACACAGTAACAAAACCAGCATATAACGAATGGTCCTACACAATAATAAAATCAGCATAAAACGAATGGCCCCCATACAATAATAAAAACAGTATAGAACGAATGGCCCCTTACAATAACAAAACCAGTCTACAACGAATGGCCACATACAACAATAAAACACTGACTCTGTTAAGAGTGTTGTTTGCTAGTAATATATGACAGAAGATCCTTCTTTTACTGAATCAATTAAGCACATAACCAAATGTGACTGTAGTAAGTCAAATAAGCACACAACTAAATGTGACTGAAATAAGCAAACGTCGCTCAGTTTAACTCAAATCAATATGATCCCGAGGATGGGGTTTTCTTATCCATTACCAATGAATAAACAACTATTGTTTTTCTCACATTCTTAAACGAAATATCAGGGTCGAAACCAATATGGCGTATTGGGAAAAGATGCAACTTTGCAGGTCAAAATATGCAGATCACTCTTGATAGTACAACTAAACGAAGTAAACATGATATAGTACTCGATTCAACTTTGACCTAGTATTTGTTTTCGTTTTACAAAGAATAACTAGACGGCAGTTACAGTAACTGCTTTATCTACGTGAAACCAGACTTCATAATCAGCATAAATGGCTAGGCTAATCAGTGCAAAGCGACACTGCAACCGTAGCACTATTTCATATATATATATATATATATATATATATATATATATATATATATATATATATATATATATATATATATATATATATATATATGTATATATGTCGTTATTTCATGTTATCTGAATGTATTGCAAAAGCATGTTCAAGTTATGATGGGAGTCAGAGCGTTTTGTGCCCAATAATCTCAGTAGAATGACATGTGATGTAAGATAGCAGTCATGTGATGAAAGATAGCAGTCATGTGACAAAAGATAGCAGTTATGTGATGAAAGATAAGTCATGTGGTTAAAGATAAAAATGTTCTCAGTTGGTGGCATACTCATATAGCAATGAGACTGAAAGATAATATGCGCAGACGGGAATTTAAATTTCCTTTTAGTGCAAGGACACCATATTGGCTTAAAATGAAACAGACAAATTATTTCACAATCTTGTACACCAATAATGACACAAAAGTACTTGCAATCAGCCAATGATGAGGTTTAAATAATAAAATTAGAGAGATTCAATTAGCAAGTATGGAAAGTTTAACGGCACCTTACGTGACAGTTTTCGCAAGTGTAAAATCTAATTGAATCCATTACACTTCATTGTACAAATCCATTACACAACATTGTAAAAATCTTAGAAGGACATATCACACCTACCACATGGGTCTGCTTGAAAACAGTTATTAATGAAAAGACATTATGACACCGCTCGGTTAGCATCTCTTTTGTGTTTATCCTTACCAGGGTAAACCTTTTCTTTTATTTTAATGCGACTAAACTGTATTTTATGAAACACATTAGAAAGGCTACATTAGAGTGTATGGAAATTTTCACGACCATTTTATATGACTGCATTACACTTACGCAATAACGTACACAAGCTTAAACTTTGGAAACTACATCTTAGCCCAATCTAGAATGCCATCAATAATCAGGGAATATAATTACTTATAAGACCTTGTTAGTTTGAACGTGAAGAAAACCAATATACATGCTAGACAAATTCGTGAAAGTAATGCCCTCCACCCTCCAAACAAAATGATGACCGTTGTCCATTTGAGATTCTAACATTTTAAACCGGGAAGCACACAGTTAGACCATATTTTCATAAAGTGTGAGTTATATTTGAATGTGTCTTAACTGGAGAAAAATATATAATTTTGTATTCAGCTGTTGGTATCTTCGTGGTATATCTTCGTGGTAATACTTAGTTCTATTATGTATCTTATCAGATTATGCATTGATTGCAAATCAGTGGTACCTTCATGATATTACTGAGACGTATGATGTGTCTTATCAGAGTATGCAGTGATTACAAATCAGACATCGCATTAAATAAGTGTTAGCGCCAATTTCTTGTATTGTGAATGCAGGACCATCATTTCTGAGTTTGTATCCATTTCATCAAATTATCGGGGCACTTCTAACACTTTGTACGCTACCTTTATTTAATAAACACTCATACGCTTTTAAATTGTACATTACCCTATTTTGGTACACACTCATACACTTTTAAACCGTTATGTTACCTTATTGTAGTACAAATATGCACTTTTAAATTGCACATTACCTTATTTTGGTACACACATACAGTTTTAAATTGTACGTAACCTTATTTTAGTACACACATACACTTTTTAATTGTACGTTACTTTACTTTGATATACACACTCATACACTTTTAAATTGTACTTTACCTTATTTTGGTATACACACCACATACACCTTTAAATTGTACGTTAGGTACACATACACCTTTAAATTGTTCCTGACCTTATTTAGGTACACACATACACTTTTATTTTTGAATAATCGTACTGCTCAAATGTCAAAGTACTTCTATTACAATGGCAAAAGGGTAGGAAGGGTGGATAGTCTCACCATTCCTACCCCTTTTTAGATGATTTTACATTAATGATTGATGTGGGACCAGATAGCATAGCCAATAAAAATGTAGAGTTGCCGTTTACTAGCGGACTATATATCATAGCCAATAAAAATGTAGAGTTGCCGTTTACTAGCGGATCAGATATCATAGCCAATAAAAATGTAGAGTTGCCGTTTACTAGCGGACCTAAGAATTTTAAATGACATTACATCGAACAATACCTGCATGAAATCGATACGAAGATAATTTATTTTCTCAGAATTTGTGAGCATAACATTCTTTATATCTTGTATCCTCTGACAGACGAGAAGAAACAACAACTTTGATGAAATTTGACTTGGTACTCGCCATTATGCATTTGTAGTCCATATCGTCAAAGGTTCAACAAGCACGTGCTATCAAAAACAAAAAAACTGTCAAATATTGTTTTACACAAAATTCGAAAGTATTAAATGAGCCTCACGTAATGCTTGTAAAACAAAAACGAAAAGACATGTAAATCTCAAATTATTTATTCCGAGAAGAACGACCAGAACCCTGTCACTGTCGCAGAAACCTGGAGAAAACTGAATTCGTCAAGCCAAGAGCAAATGACTCAGCACGTGTCGCTGATGTTTTTGTTGATATCGTGTGACTACCCACAAATTCTAACTTTTTGATAGGCAATGGGTTTTGACCTTACACTCAAATGGAGTGTTGATGGTCAGAAAAATCTGGGACTAGCAGGAAGAATGGTAGTATTTGTCCAAAATGTTTATTTCACAAAATAATATCGATCGAGTAACGCGGCTTTCATTTATTCCAAGTCATTGATTGAACAGCATTACAGGGCTACGATTTAATAATATAGTCTTCCATCATATAATGGAATTTATTACGAAAGAATATAGGATTGTCAACAAAACCTCCCCTCCATATTAACGGTTCAGATTTAGTCTATATCACGCCTTCTCAATAATTATGCTTGTTCGATCTCCTCTTTTGACGATTACAAAAGAGAATGGCTGTACATGGTGCTAAGAATACGATACACACTGAATCGAATCCAGTTCACTGGAAGTAATATTATATAAATAATTACCACTCTACGTAATAACAAAGCTTCTGATCCAGACGGTATTAACAGCTTCTCACTTAGGAAACAGAAGATATTTGCTTCCACCAGCGAATAAAGAATTTATTTCCTCGAGTGAGTGGGCGAAAAACTAAGTAGTGTCAGGAGCGGCGAAGCCACACCACATAACATAGTGAAAATAATAATTTCTAACCCACTATATGAAATATATCCGCTATTCCCTTGCAACAATCGCATTTTCATTTTATTGTATATTCCAACGTCTTGGCTAACAAAAGTGCATAACAGACTGAAGCTGCTGATTTCTTTCTGTAATATCAGCTGTTTAAACTATATGTTCTGCTGCGTTTTGTATAGACATAAACTGAAAATATGAAAATAAATGTATTTCCTAAACCAAAGTCACATGTTCACTGTGGGATTACAAAGTTGTTCCCTTGTGCCACAGGTCGACATGCTACACTGCAGCAAGCAATTGGCAACACAGCGGATGAAATTATTTGGTCCCAATGTCAATGATGTCAAATGAAAAGAATCCTTGAGTGACAAAAAATGAAACCGATAATTCGTTCCAGAACTTTCTCTTGAAAAGTCTACAAATTCACAAATTATTGATATTTTCAATCGACTGCCTTCTAATAAGTCATACAATTTAGAACAGTTATAAAATCAATGGTAAATGGCCAAATATCGATATGGTTATATGCTTCGACATTCAACCACAATCAGCTCGTGGATATACAACAAAACACCAACAGTGCAATCGACGAAAGTGAAATTTACTGCATTATATTCTGTGACATACTCAAAGTTTTTGACTGAATGTGGCGTAGGGGAATAATACTGAGCTTGCAAAGTTACGGCAAAGTTACGGCAGAAACGGAAATCAAATGGCACGCACGATGATTATTTTGTTAATAGGAGTAGAAAAATTATGGCAGGAAACGAATACATTGAAAAATGATATTGAAAGAAACGGTTTCAAGCTGATTGAATCTACAAATGTTACCACCCTGACGACCTTGTCAACCCTATATATCAAATGCATTTACAACTAGAAATCAGACAATGATTGCTATGTTAGAAATGTTCACTATAGAAATCTTCAATGTATATTTAATGGTATCATAGATAGATAGATAGAAAACGGCCGTCATTTTCCTTTTGAATGCAGATAGTATATATAATTGCTCAAGAATTGTGCTTATTTCAGAAAATATTAGCATTGCACATTACTATCGATTCTAATACTTTTATCTGGCGAAAAACCTGACACAGCAGAATAAAACATTTTGCTACAAAAGATAATACAGAAATTTATAACTATAATGTAGAATTAACATAAAAGGAATTCAAATACAGTTTTATTTCTTGTTCCTTTCTTGCTACAGTTACAATTTTATCGACTGGACTATTACTCCGCTCTTCTCTGTTTCCTTCATTACACATTTCATTATTTGTATGTACGTCAACTATCGTGACTTTTTGCAGAGCTATTGTCTGCGTGGTGATTATTCAGTTAATAAATAAATATATTCTTTGACCATATCTATAACTAAACTCCAATAAGCAATACTATTTAAACAAAATTAGGACTCACTGAACATACTTAAAATGACATTTTACTTTTGAAAGAAAGGACGGGCTGATCACTGCGAAATAGCAGACGACTGCAGTGATAATTTAGAAAAGGTAACAAGAATGCTAAAACTGTCCTCGCATGTCTTTCTTCATTATGAAAGACTTTTGAATTGACTATTAATAATGAAGTCCATTTGTATTTTCAGCTCTTTGCAAATATTGTTCAATGAGGTTTGTAAAGCAGACAGTTGTTACATAAATAATTAGGTACGTAAATTGCTGGATTTTTGGCCTCCATTCGCATTGATTCATAAAGTTAAACACATAAAAGAAAATTAATATAAAGCACGAAATAAGCTCTGTAGTCGATTAATTTCCTGAGCAGGAGTTTACGTTGTTGTTTACTCAACTCTTGGTTTCATCCATTTCTTTTCATATTTATCAATCCCGGGCATTTGTTGCGCTTCAATATGGCGTGTTTATGCATTCAATTGACTTTCAGGCAATGTCTGAGACAAATGCGATTGATAAGATACATTTGAGCAGCTTCAAATAACGATTTAATAAGGAGTGTACTTCAAACAGACAGCGACCCTTATGTAATAATGAGTAGAATGTATACTAAAAAAAATAATGCACAAAGTTCCATGAAAATATTGCTTTTTCATATTATGTTTGCTTCCAAATATCCAAAAATAATTCCAGAATCCTACCAGGACCCTGTAGAATCGTAAAATTGATTTGTACTTTTTGTTGTGAATTTCCTGCTGGTTATCCCTTTCTGGGCTAATGATTTTGGCACTTTGTTTATTTCTTCTGGCAGTTTCCGGTTTTTTTCCCGGCAGTCTGCAGCATGAAATAATCTGCATCTAACTGATTTTTGTTTCCTTTATGACCAGTTCTATGTTCCTATTTACGGAAGTCAGTTTCGATCTGTGATATATTGTAGCAAAACTACAATAACATCGTTTGTGTATTGCACCCACAACTAGATAATTTTCATCTGGAAACTAACATTTGATCATGGTTTGGAATTGTATTGATAATGTTAACATACGGGGTAGAACAGGCTTGACGCCAAAATCCATTTGGTCTAATCGAATCTTACAAGAGTCTAATTTCGTCATAACAAAATTTCTCAAAATTAATTTTATAAATTCTTGGGGTTATAGTGCAACATATTGTTGGCTATAAATATTCAGTTTTGAAACAATACTCGCAGAGTCAGATAGCGGTGTTTGATTGGTTGAATGCCGTTGATTACGTAAATATGAAATTATCAATTTGTTCTGTTTTATAGCAACACAGATATATTATTTAGTGCTCAGGCAGTTTGAATAACTTGTTTCGTCTATTTTACAAATAGATATTTCTGATTTTATCAAACTGTTGTTCTTATTATATATATATATATATATATATATATATATATATATATATATATATATATATATATATATATATATATATATATATATATATATATATGTGTGTGTGTGTGTGTGTGTGTGTGTGTGTGTGTGTGTGTTCACTCCCTTTGTTTTCGTTTCTTTTTCTTTCTTTGTCATGGATACTCAGGGGAGAAGAGTTCTCGTATTTAACACGTTTCCAAAGATTCTCAACTAGATTTTGACTGGGTTTTAACAAGGCATACTCGACTAGATTTGGACTGGATTTTCTCAAGGCATATTCAACTGGATTTGGACTGGGTTTTGATGAAGCGCACTCGGCTAGATTTGGACTGGGTTTTGACGAGGCATACTCGACTAGATTTGGACTGGATTTTCTCAAGGCATACTCAGCTAGATTTGGACTGGTTTTTGACGAGGCATACTCGACTAGATTTGGGCTTGCTTTTCTCAGGGCATACTCAACTAAATTTGGACTGGGTTTTGACGAAGCACTCTCGACTAGATTCGGACTGGTTTTGACAAGCCATACCCGACTAGATTTGCAATGGGTTTTGATGAGCCATACTCGACTATATTGGGACTCTGTTATGTCTTTATATCGGTTGTTGGTGTTGTCCTTATTCTTTCGGAGACATGTCAATACATTTCCAGTCGGTTGCTCTTTTTATATCTCGCTTTTAGTCTCCACTTCTGGGGTACCGCATAATTATGTTTTCCACATTTCAGGAAGGGGGCAATAAAAAAAATATCAGGTGTTTCTAAAATAGTCAATCATATATATCACAACCAAAATGATCTGTGCCTGTTTTGAGACTAAACATTGCTGATGACTCTGTTTTTTTCATATATATATACATATATATATATATATATATATATATATATATATATATATATATATATATATATATATATATATATATATATATATATTCGTATTTTACAGAAATATATTCGACCTGCTTAGCGATACTTAAAAAATCATTGTTGAAAACTGTCAAATTTAGTATCAAAATGTACTATCTCGAAAAACATGAACTTCTTGCAACGGAAATTTAAAGATTTAAAGTATTATATCAAAAGTCTCAGATATTGCATTAAAAATCTAAAATATTACATCTGGCGATAACTTTAAAGTGTTATTATGACAGGTTGTTTGCATGTTTTCATGATTTTCTGTAATACCTTGATATCAAACAAATGCACAAACACAAATCAATTTAATTTTCCCAATATCACTTGCAAACTAACCATAACCTTTCCTTTAAGTATTTATGAAGGATTTTTAAGTTTCGGAAGGGCTAGCTATTGTCGATCACACAAAAAAATATTAGTTTGGCATTTTTTCTTGTTACCACAGTTTCAAAGTCACAAACGGTGTATATTTTATTGATCTTTTTTAAATTAATGAAGTGACGTTTGTCCTCGAATCGAATTTGCTTAAGCAAGCTTTGTTCCTGGGTAGAGGGGAACTGTTGAAACTGGCTTGCATGTAAACCTTTTTAACGTGATCTGCTAAGACTGAAATATTGACTAATTCAATAACAACATAACATTTTAAGTGCTGCCATTTGCAGAGCGTGTTTATAGCACGTTTAATATGATATATGATGCAGAACCTAAACTTAGTGAGAGCAGATACGCATTTGACCAATCGAATGACAGTATCGATCTTATAATATGATTACATCCGCACTATTTTAAGCATAGCGGTAAGACGTCATCAAAGTAAAATCATCAAGTTAGTTATTACGATCGAAGCATGTGTGTTCTATTCAATAAGTTCTCTTCCTTCAGTACTCAGCGTCACACGCACCCTCCCTCTATTACTCTGTACAGTAAAACAGTGTATTTCACAGTTAAAATACTCTCTCTCTCTCATATATATATGGCACCCATCGCCTTACATCCACGCACCAGTCCATATTCCTTGACGAATAGGCAAGCATCACTATTACATTATGCGACTGATCGGTGTTATACGCACTCGTGCGTATCAGATACTCACATGACAACCTAGTATCATGCCAACTGTTATCAAGCATTCTTCTATAGAATTCATGGATATGGAGGGGGATTACCGCCATAATTATATGCGTGTATTTCCTAATCTTCTTTGGTGCATTATTGTACATGGCTGCTTGCCGCTTCGGATGCGGAAGGTTGTGGGTTCGATCCCCGATCGATTCATACCAAAAACTTACAAAAATGGTACTAACAGCTGCCTCGCTTGGCGCTCAGCATTAAGAGGTTAGTGTTAGGGCTGGTCGACCTGGTGTCAGGATAATGTGACTGGGTGGGACATCATGCTATATGTCTGCAGCATGATGCCCCAGTGCTAGACATCACTATAAACTGTCACACTGCAGACATCGTAGCGATATGACTGAAATTTGTTTAAAAGCTACGTTAAAAATCCAAATCACACACGCACACACACACACAAACACACACACACACACACACACACACACACACATGGCTGCTTGCTAGTGCTACTTTCATAATTCTATCAATGTATATTGTACTTTTGTTGATGCAAATTGGACGTGGCACTTTGCAAGTGCTATTTTCCTTCTGCATTATTGTAAATGACTGCTTGCAAGTGCTACATTCATAATTCTAGTCATGAATTTTCTATTCTTCATTGATCCAAGCTGTAAATGGTTGCTTGCAAGTTTTCGATCTACTTTCCTTCTGCGTCATTGTATATTGCGATTTGCCAACTAATGATTTGATTCCGTAGCTTGTCATATGACAAACGCTATGTCAGTCATTACAAGTTTTGTATATTCTGTTTACAATTACATCATTCCAACTCATGTCGCCATATGTTGTCATAATGGCATACTAGAGGTATGCATGGCATCATGACAACAGACGGCGCTCTACAATTCTAAAGGTTTTCCTTTACCAGAAATAATAAATGCTCCCCACGGAGCTTTACGACATTCATTTTGTGTCGATAATTCTTTCAGTCCCTTTTTCAAGGTGTACGTTAGCAACAAAGTTTTAATCGTCTCTAAAACCATATGCTTTCTCAAAGATCTAAGTGATTTATAGCACCTTACGAAAACAAAAACGCATACAGTATAGCAGGGTGGTCCATCTTTTTCAATCCCAGTTTTGCCGCACTTAAGTGTTTACCTTCACCGTTTAAGAAATCTACTTCTTAGTGATATATCTCATTACTTTCAAAACATTAGTTATTTTAGTAAGGATCAGAAATGACAATGATATATTCCCTCGTATTCTTCTTAACGAGCTTTCATCAGATGAACCCTGGTTGTAAGGATTGTGTTGTACGTCACCCATTTTGATGCATCTCACAGACATCTATCTTTTCCTGTGATATTCTTATACATAAGCTGCCGCGAAAATGAAATATTTCAGAGCAACATCAATAGCACATAAAAACGTTTATAGGTAAAATGACAGTAAAACATTAAACAATCCTTAAAGATATTCTTATTCCTATCACGATCTTCATTTTGGAACATATTTTGCCGCAAAAACCGAAATAATCAAACTGAGGAGAATCATGTTCGTATCTTGATGAAAATGTTTACTTGTATTAGATTAGATTTAGTGTACGATTGTTTTCCAGTACTTAATTTGCATTGTTGATGTACAGAATCTCAACCTTTGAATGTATTTTAAAAAATATAATAAAAAATAAAAACCAGCTTTAAAACTGGTTTGCGTCCTTTAAAACTTGTGTCTCTAAAAGTGGAAATAATCAGAGACAAAAGATGTTACAGGAGATTTTACTTTTATTTATTGTAATTCTTACCATTATCAAACCAATTAAAATTAATAATTTGGTTCCAGAATTTTAAAAAATATAAATATAGCATCCTTGGTTTCTAATTATTCAGCTGCTCTTTGTCACATTAAAGATTTTTAAAAAAAGTTTAAAGAATTTTTGAAATATGAATGTAGTGACGCATGATTCTGACTTGTTAATTGTGCTGCTCTTTGCAATGTGAAAGTAGTTTAGTGAATTATCTATGATCAAAGAAAGAGAGAAAGAAAGAGAGAGAGAATGCACCAAAGCTGCATATTTCATTAAGTCATGTAAATGTATACATGTATCCTGGGTTGATGAGTGTGTTTTGGGACATTCTTCTGCAAGTATCAACAAAAGAATAAACTCTAAATGATGTTACTCGAAAATTATACAGGGTAGAATTTAACAGATCACTGTCTTTTTATTTGGCTTTATGCTATTGAATTACCTACATGTATCTTGGGTAGTTGATGGTGTTTTGGGACAGTCTTTTGTTGTTTTAGAGTAGTCATGGGGTCTTTCATTTGGTGATGAATACCAATATGGGGACAAAAATATCTCCTGATCTTACTCGATAATTATACAATGCAGGATTATACTGATCACTGTCCTTTTTAAGGTTTGATTCAATATAATGGTATACATGTATCCTGGGTAGGTGAGAGTGTTTTCAGAAAGTCTTGAGCTAGCCCCATTACTTTCAGGGTGACAGATAGAAAAATTAAACTATTGGATGTCTAATACATGCATAAGTTGTTGGAAATAATCAAACATAAAATTTGCTGGACAGATTCGGGGAGGCAAACAAGTGTTACAAACATTGCCTAAACTTTTAGAACGGTTTTTGCTTTAATAGTCTTCAAAGGAATAGACTATGGAAATCTTGAGGATGCATACATTATGGTCAGCAAGTATTGGTTGCTTGACTTGGTATTTGGTAAAGAACCGACAGTCTACCATTTGTCTGCTAAATGGCTTGTCAAATGGTCAAATGCAGGAATAGGTTACAGATGGGCCTTAGATATCTTCTGATTGGGATTTCCTACCATTTGACAAGTGTAACAAGATCAATGCTACTTATAAACATCACTTTTAATTTTCGGCAAATAAAAATGATTCAGGATCGTGTGATAAGTTTTATTGACACCAAAATAACCAGCTTAAGGAGTTTTATGGGCTAGGCTATTTATTTCCTGTCTATATGACTTAGGAACAACAATTTGATTGCTCACTGACCACTCATCACCAGCAGGTACATCAGGTGTCTCCATTTTCTCATAATGACCCCATTTTTCACAAAGTAACAAACTGGTACTTGTGTGGCTTTAATTTCTAAAACCCAGTCTTGTGTCTTCTCTGAGGAATAGTACTTGGGGGTCTATAACTCACATTAAAATGACTTGCATGCTTACAAATTAGCTGTTACTTTCTGCTCAGATATCTTACAACTGCAGTCAGAAATTGGCTAGTGGTTTATATTATTCTGTGAAGAAATTCACTTACTTATAGATCTCTCTCTCTCTCTCTCTCTTTCTCTCTCTCTCTCTCTCTGCTGAGTGATTAGGACATTTAAATTATGGAATTTACCTTATCCATTGTTCCAAGGCACATGCATTAGGGATAAGAGGTCAAATTTAAAATTTCATCTCAGGTTTATAAATATAATAGTTTTGTGAAGGTCAAAGTATCAGAAATAACACAAATTTGCAAATAAAATATAATCTTTTTCATGGTTTGTTGCTCATAGCAAGTGTAAACAACTTTTTTTATTGCCCACGAAATAAATTCATCAAAAGTGAGCATTTTTTACAGTGTATATATTGAATACAGATCCAGTAATGGAATGTTTTTGGGGATTAATTCTTGAAACAGACACCAGGGAATATAACCTGACTGTTTCTGAATCATGATTTATGTGGCACTCAAAAGGTAATGTGTCTTGGCCAATCCTGAATTTACAGTTTTAATTCCTCAGAATTTGCAATGATGAGTGTATGTTGAATCCAAAAGCTAGACTGTGTGAAAAGCTTGTCTTCATTCATGTTTTATTCATGTGAAAGTGAAAAACAAAAGGGACTGGCAAATAAATCTATAAGAACAATGTAACAAGACAATCCAGGTATTTGTACCTTATAATTGCCTACCTGTATGATAATTGTTGCTCCAGGCTAATTCATCTAACAATATTGTTTTCATGAATGCCGGTTTGTTTTTGTTTTTAAATGTCTCATATTTCCTATGAAAAGTTAAACATATGACTGCATATTGTTTTTATTTATTTATTTTGCTTTATTGCATAGTTGTTTTGTGCTGATATTATTTGTGTCATGACAATATTAACTTATATTTAAAACAGGATAAAATAATGATAAAATCACAGACAAATGAAGATATTTATGTG
Organism: Sinohyriopsis cumingii; assembly: GCA_028554795.2. Taxonomy (NCBI): domain Eukaryota; kingdom Metazoa; phylum Mollusca; class Bivalvia; order Unionida; family Unionidae; genus Sinohyriopsis; species Sinohyriopsis cumingii. The sequence goes on along the minus strand of CM068838.1, from coordinate 6,037,978 downwards.
GGATGGTGGGGGCGATGGATGCTACAACAGCCTGAACCCTAACCCTAACCCTAGCACTCTAAAATAATAAATATGCTCTAAACTGATAATATTGTGAATATGTAAGACTGGCCTTAAAAGCTTTACAAGTGTTTTAGAAAATTATGTGGTAGGTGTCTTATTATTCTAACAGAAAACAACCATATCTGTAGAAGATACATGTACAAATTTGTATTAATCTTTTTTACTACTACATTAATTTCATATCCAAATGTATCAAGCACTTTTAGTATTGTACTGTAGCAGTAATAATACAAACAAATTGAGCTGGTTACTGGTAGCGGTAGCAATGCTATTTATATTAAATATATTATATTTTTATAATTGCTACCAAAGGAGTCTGATGTTTTATCAGTGAGGTACCATACAATCATCTTATCTGTACTATAAATATCGCTTCATATATGGATGAATACGGTTTTAAATAATATTTAAAAAATGTAGTTTCCAGTTTGATATCTGTCGAAATAAAGCATATCATAATTGTATGGAAGTGTTCTTTATGTTTACATATAGAAAATATATTTCATACTCTTAGAAATTCTTTTCTTATATAATGAAATAAGTTCATATTTTTGTAGCATATATGCTTTGTATGTGATGTCCTTGTTTCAAGTCATTGGCCTCTTGCTGTTGTATTGGAATTGGAGATTTAAAATGAAATTGGAGATATGACATACTTTTCACAGACAACTAGTGACAATACTTGCTGGCTATTGCATAATCATCCATACCCATACATATATAAGAATTCTGTATAATTTGACTATTTACCTTACTTCTTGTTATATATATATATATATATATATATATATATATATATATATATATATATATATATATATATATATATATGTATGTATAATTAAACTGCCACTGTAAACTGCAGATTAACAGTAAAATTTAATTACATCGGGATTGAAAGAATAAACAGAATCCTCATCTCTGTAATACTCTCTCTCTCTCTCTCTCTCTCTCTCTCTCGTGAATAAAGAAATGAAAGGATGGCCTCGAGGTGCAATTATCTGCACTTTGCTCAAACCTTATGAGGTCTTTACTGCTACAAAAAGCAGAATTGGCACTGCACTCTAAAATAATAAATATGCTCTAAACTGATAACATTGTGAATGAGAATATATGAACAACTTAGGGCCTTAGATCTTGCTTGTAAGCGGCTACCCTATTCTGCCACCGTGCGGCAGCGGTAAATTAAACAGACAAAATGTTCAAATAAAATGGAGTGCAAAGGGTTAGCGGAAATATAACGTTGTGTAAATACATCAAATTGCATACAATTTGATACATTTAATTTGCATTGTGCTACTTGCAGACTACCTCTCTTCCGAATGTTAATACTCTGAGACATCAGCTGCTGTAATTTAATTCGAATGATATTTTAAATAAGACGCCCAAGCATGCCGTAAAGTGGTATAATCTCTTGTTGCTAGAAGAGTAGTCGTATTGTAAGAAATTGACTTTTCACAGTGTCACGAAATTGTGTATGAGCTATATCAATATGTATATGTTGTCAAAAATGTACTCGGGTTTCGTTGCCACGTACAGCGTCACCCGAGGGTGGTATATTTTTTTCGGCTCTAGTTATTTCGAAATCCTGAGCGAAACTCAGACCATGCTGCACGAGCAAATTGCCTGCAGCGGGGAAACCTAAGTACCTAGCTGCGCATATGTGTCACAGCTAGTGTACATATAGAGCAAATTCTCTATAACCAAATTACATTACGCCGAGTCTTGTCAGGAAGCTTACCCTTTACGGAAGCAAATCTCCAGCTGTAGAGCTTCCTTATGCCATGCCTTGTATATGGTTTGATGCGGAGTCACCAGCTGTAGAGCTGCTTTATACATGCCTGCCATGCCTTATACACCGTTTGATGTGGAGTCACAGAACTCTGTGGGGTTTCGTGTGACGTATACGCTGTGTTTTGGTGACGTTGGATCGAAAGAGTGGACTGGTTTTCTCGATGCGAGGGACCAGGGCTTCGCGACCATCGGGTCTGTGATGTGAGGGCTCTCGAGGGATCCTTCAACAGACTGAGAGGAGCGGGCCATGCATGGGTGTTTCTCTGTCCATTGACTAGAGCGCGTGGAACTGGAATTAACATCTTGGTCGTCAAATGGGCGCCACGATAGTTATAGTGTTCCATGTTATTTCCACAACTGCATTTCGTAATTTCATTCATTCCTATTGCTATATCGTTATGTGAACGATCGATAGGTTCATAATTTCATTCACTCCTATTGCTATATCGTTATGTGAAGGATCGATAGGTTCGTAATTTCATTCATTCCTATTGCTATATCGTTATGTGAACGATCGATAGGTTCATAATTTCATTCATTCATATCGTTATATAAACGATCGATAGGTTCGTAATTTCATTCATTCCTATTCCTATATCGTTATGTGAACGATCGATAGGTTCGTAATTTACACTGCTTTTCAATATCGTTTTATGAACGATACGTTCAAATTTACATTCTTTTCAAAATCGTTGTTTGAACGATACGTTCAAATTTACCTGCTTTTCACCGTTATTTGAACGATACATTCATAATTACATTCTTTTCTAAATCGTTATTTGAAAGATACAGTCATAATTACATTCTTTTCTAAATCGTTATTCGAACGATACATTCAAGACTCTTTATATTGGGGTGTTGGTAACTTTTATTTTGTTGATCGGTGATAGGAATTCACGTTTGTTTTGAAATTCCATTTGTTCAATTCATGTTTTGAGTTTTTTCTCGTTGAGTTAATTGTTGATAGTTCCATGTTGGGAACTTTATAATTTTCCTTATCTTTTTATTTATAATGGTGTCAGATTTGTTAATATTTAAATTTCGTTTATAAATAAACATCTTGTAAAAGCAGTTGCTTTTGGTGTCTTCCCTAATCCAGTCCCAACACGGCTTCATCCCGTGACACACAGCGCCATCTGTTGTCATAATGAGGCATTATTTTATGATAACTTCCTTGATTCTAACTTGCAAAGTGCTTGATGATGGTACATTATAGTCATGATTTTGGAAGGTGCAATTTGTGTAACATGTGATATAGCAAGTTTATAAATGGAATGTTAAAACGTGTAATAACTGACATAGCATTTGCCATACGACAAACTACAGAATAAATTCAGTAGTTGGCAAATTGCAAGATACAAGGACGCAGAAGGAAAGTAGATCTAGGCACTTTCAAGCAGCCATTTACAGCTTGCATCAATGAAGAATAGAAAATTCATGACTAGAATTATGAATTTAGCACTTGCAAGCAGCCATTGACAATAATGCAGAAGGAAAATAGCACTTGCAAACTGCCACGTACAATCTGCATCAATAAAGAATACAATATACATTGATAGAATTTTGAAAGTAGCGCTTACAAGCAGCCATTTAGAATAATGTATCAAGGAAGATTAGAAAATACATGCATAGAATTATGGCGGTAATCCCCTTCCATACACGGATAACACTTTCCGTTCTCTCTTGTGTACATTTTTAATTCTCTTAAACTTATATATATATATATATATATATATATATATATATATATATATATATATATATATATATATATATATATATATATATATATATATATATATATATATATATGATTATCAAATGAAATGTTTTTTTCTATACTCAATAACCTTTTGATATCCGTAGTAAATAAAAGCACGAATGAGATACATACGGTAAGTGCCAAGGCATAACTGAGCTTTATTCATCCTTAACCAATATCTGAAAAAGAATGCAGTAAAATATACAATACAGAAGATAAGAATACAAACCTGAACTTAACGCGAATAACTTCGTAGCAATATGCTCAACTTTATTTTCTTACAGGAAATAAAGTTTCGAAAATTCCTAAGGACTTCTGACCGATCACAATCTCATTCCGCCAGACTAATTTACAGCAGGGTTCTGGACTTCCAGATACCCTTGACTTTACAAGGCTCCCCAGCGTATCCAGATTCGAAATGAGTTTTTTTTTCCACTTTATATGTGTGCAGAAGAAACAGCGAATCCCGATCATATCAGTGTCGTTTTAAACGCAGAAACAAATAAACGGATCCTTATTCGAAGCAATTTTCCCGGTAGAAATGCTTAGTAAACATAACAAACTCATAACGTTTGATTGTATACCTCTTGAAGGTTTAACTTGCAGCTGATCATTCCTTTGTTAATGACAAAGATATAAGTAAGATTGTTAATTCACAGTCTATCCATTTTAAAGATTTTCATTCGTTAAGATTTCATTGAAAAAGATATTTCCTTCTTTTCTAGGACAAATTGATGGATTCTTTTTAAAAATCACTTTGGTGCTCATTTTACTCTTTCTCAGAAAAGTGTCCGAAGGTAATGGACTTTATTACTCTGCAGGAATAAATCCATTACTAATTTTCCACTTATGTGACATTAATATACAAAAGAATTTGGTGAGGGACACAGAGGTTAACTTGGTACCAAGTCATAGTATTTTGTCTGGGACTAATATTTGCTGTCAAAGTGAAAACGTAGGGATAATTACAAACGTTCTGCACCTTCAAAGGTTGTTATTATTTATTATTTTAGACACATATCCACCCAATCACGCGTTTGGCATTCATTAAGATAAATTAAATGACAATAATTTCTACGACTATGATAGGTTATTAGAGTCGAACTTGACGAATGTCTTTAAAATCATTATACGTAGCTGTCGGTCCTTCATGCAAACCGAAAGGCTGTTCATTCCACGTAAATATCAATGATTAAGTTACCGTCTGAAGTTTTGGTCCATCCCCAGGCTACTGTGTCCCATTAGCCTTCCCATGCACCCATTAAGGAGCCTAAATAGAACCAAATGAGTTTTCAAAATACCCCCTTACTCTATTTTTGTTTTTCACTAATACTTATTTCGAAATTGGAATACATACGAATTTGATCATTAGACGTGTCATCTGTTTTGCTGTCCTGCTGATAAAAGGCATTGTTTCGGATTCCCTAAGAAACAGGTTACACAATTATCTTTTACTTTGTTGCAGTTAGTATGCTCTTGAAAGTTACAAAATGTTTGTCAGATAAAACAAGAATTTAAAATAATTAAGATGATAATTATCATGATTTCATTATACATTACATTTTTATTTGTTAGGAAGGTGTTAATAAACTCATCTAACTAATAATGTATACAGGATATAATGATGGTCAGTAACATTGAGTCCAGAAGTTTGTCTAGTTACAATAGAATAACCAAAGACAAAATGGCCTTTAAACGTCATGTTAGCAATCAAGACCCTTGGATCTGTTTCCAGATGCTGATGCAAACCTTTCAATCCACAAACAGAACTTAACATGCAGGAAGCCATTAAAATCAAGTATTATGCATTTATTTGTTTAAGGTCATCTTTGTCAATTTGTACATTAATAGTGAATCGCAGTTTGAAGCAAGCTTTTGGAATTAGAATCGATGTTCTAACAGTCTTGAAGTCAAGAAAAGATTTATTCTGAAGTTTCAGCATGTCCTTGATTTCATTGATTGGAAAAAGCCATTGGTTGCTTGCCTACTCAATACTCAAAACTGTCCACTAATAATTGTATTTTCCATGTAAATTTTAAGGTGAGAATGGACATTGTTTATTCCATCTCTTATATATATATATGTGTGTGTGTGTGTGTGTGTGTGTGTGTGTGTGTGTTCAAAACCGCTTTGTATAATTAAATAGTTATAGTTGGAGGATAAGTAGAGTACGGCAACTGCAAAATAGATATCGAATTAACCAGATTACATTGAAAATCTTACTTCTATATATTTGGACTAAAATCATCGAACTATTTCAGTCAAACAGAAAGTGATAAAAAGTATCTGAAGACTATTTTAACATCATTACCGATCCTTAGAGGTAAAATAAATCCTTTTCCGATTTGATTCATTCTTGATTTAAATGTTTTTTTTGGCGAAAATCAGCTACCAGTAAACCATCTTTCTAAAATATTATACGAGCATATGACAATGTAACAGATTTCAGACACTATCGATGGAAGATTTTCAACAACATGAATGAATGTAAAAGAATAATTAAAGACATCCAGGAGCTTCAGGTATCATTTGTTCATTTTAGCACCTACATCTAGCCAATATGAACCTAATTATTAGCATTTTCTATTTCCAGGCTAATATCGCAGTCTAATAGCTAGTATTGCTAATATCGCAACCTAATAGCTAGTATTGCTAATATCGCAGTCTAATAGCTAGTATTGATAATATCGCAGCCTAATAGCTAGTATTGCTAACATCTCAGCCTAATAGCTAGTATTGCTAATATATCAGTCTAATAGCTAGTATTGCTAATATCTCAGTCTAATAGCTAGTATTGTTAATATCTCAGTCTAATAGCTAGTATTGCTAATATCGCAGTCTAATAGCTAGTATTGCTAATATCTCAGTCTAATAGCTAGTATTGCTAATATCTCAGTCTAATAGCTAGTATTGCTAATATCGCAGTCTAATAGCTAGTATTGCTAATATCGCAACCTAATAGCTAGTATTGCTAATATCGCAGTCTAATAGCTAGTATTGCTAATATCGCAGCCTAATAGCTAGTATTGCTAATATCTCAGTCTAATAGCTAGTATTGCTAATATCGCAACCTAATAGCTAGTATTGCTAATATCTCAGTCTAATAGCTAGTATTGCTAATATCTCAGTCTAATAGCTAGTATTGCTAATATCGCAACCTAATAGCTAGTATTGCTAATATCGCAGTCTAATAGCTAGTATTGCTAATATCGCAGTCTAATAGCTAGTATTGCTAATATCTCAGTCTAATAGCTAGTATTGCTAATATCGCAACCTAATAGCTAGTATTGCTAATATCGCAGTCTAATAGCTAGTATTGCTAATATCGCAGTCTAATAGCTAGTATTGCTAATATCGCAGCCTAATAGCTAGTATTGCTAATATCTCAGTCTAATAGCTAGTATTGCTAATATCTCAGTCTAATAGCTAGTATTGCTAATATCGCAACCTAATAGCTAGTATTGCTAATATCGCAGTCTAATAGCTAGTATTGCTAATATCGCAGCCTAATAGCTAGTATTGCTAATATCTCAGTCTAATAGCAAGTATTGCTAATATCTCAGTTTAATAGCTAGTATTGCTAATATCTCAGTCTAATAGCTAGTATTGCAAATATCGCAGTCTAATAGCTAGTATTGCTAATATCGCAGTCTAATAGCTAGTATTGCTAATATCTCAGTCTAATAGCTAGTATTGCTAATATCTCAGTCTAATAGCTAGCATTGCTAATATCGCAACCTGATAGCTAGTATTGCTAATATCGCAGTCTAATAGCTAGCATTGCTAATATCGCAGCCTAATAGCTAGTATTGCTAATATCTCAGTCTAATAGCTAGTATTGCTAATATCTCAGTTTAATAGCTAGTATTGCTAATATCTCAGTCTAATAGCTAGTATTGCAAATATCGCAGTCTAATAGCTAGTATTGCTAATATCGCAGTCTAGTAGCTAGTATTGCTAATATCTCAGTCTAATAGCTAGTATTGCTAATATCTCAGTCTAATAGCTAGCATTGCTAATATCGCAACCTGATAGCTAGTATTGCTAATATCGCAGTCTAATAGCTAGTATTGCTAATATCGCAGCCTAATAGCTAGTATTGCTAATATCGCAGTCTAATAGCTAGTATTGCTAATATCTCAGTCTAATAGCTAGTATTGCTAATATCGCAACCTAATAGCTAGTATTGCTAATATCTCAGTCTAATAGCTAGTATTGCTAATATCTCAGTCTAATAGCTAGTATTGCTAATATCGCAACCTAATAGCTAGTATTGCTAATATCTCAGTCTAATAGCTGGTATTGCTAATATCTCAGTCTAATAGCTAGTATTGCTAATATCGCAGCCTAATAGCTAGTATTGCTAATATCGCAGCCTAATAGCTAGTATTGCTAATATCTCAGTCTAATAGCTAGTATTGCTAATATCGCAACCTAATAGCTAGTATTGCTAATATCGCAGTCTAATAGCTAGTATTTCATCTGCAAAATAGGTGACATCGTACCTGAACCAGATAAATTCAGTTTGTGTTTAACATTAATTACTCAGATATTTTTTCGTTATGATTGATTCAGGATTAGAAACGAGGATGTGGGGGTGGATATTGAACTGGGTGAGGTTGTTCTCGTGATAAATAGCAATGTGCCTAATGTTTGCAAATATATTATACAAATAGTTTTGTTTCTCATATGTCCTCTTTCAATCTGTATTCTATAACCTAGGAACAATAGCATTATAATCTGTTATCTCCAGATTTCACTAAGACAGCAGACAAGAAAGTTTATAAAAGGGTTTGATCCCGTTAATTGCTTTTCTGCAAAATTGTCTGAAGTTCGAAATAATTTACTTTCCTAGGTTATTTGTCCGGCTGATAATTAGACGTTATCACACTGAAACAAACAATATGTGGATGTTATTATTTTAATTCGGACATTAATAATTATATCCTAAGTATTATAACGTTAAATCTAACATATTCAGTTAACCTGTAGATTGGACCGTAATGACTATAATTGAAGAAAAAATGGGTGGGGGCGCAGCAACTTTAACCTTTTTCCTCACACACTATATGTGTTTTTCCAACATGGTCCTCTGGATAGGTTTATACATTGGATTCAACGAAGTTTCGTCATAAACTATAACAGTTTTTAATACTATATATTTCTTTCATCCAATATGTTCTACTACTTTACAGAGACATCTTTCACAACATGTGGTTTTGAAACGAAAAACATCACAGATCACGGTGCACTGTATAAACCTACAGCAACAGCCTTTACGTTGAATTTGAATCAAAGGTTTACAAAAAGCAATGAGTACCATGACACAGGTAGAAATAGTTTCTCACTTTTGTCAGTTACAGGGGACCTAACAGGTCATTCTGTTAAGGAAATGAATCAGCTTAGTAAACTAAAACGTTACAGTTGGCACGACTCCTATTTTGCAGAGAAAGGTTTTGTATCAAAACGAAATATTGTGAAAGCTACGATCACCTCAGACTCTTTTACCACGAGTCGTAAAATGAATTTTCAAATATAAAATGTACGCTTTGTAAGATCAATACTTAATATAATTTGGGCTTTTGCATCTTACTATTTTCTTTCAATAATTTGAAGTCCAGAAAGCGTTTTTATTTCCATTGTAGTGATGTCAGAAAACATCCGTAATTCATATATACAGCTCTTCTTTAAGTGAGAACAAGTCTGCAACCAATTTCATTTCTGTTGCTACAGGAAAATTATGACTATTCCACCTTGGATTAGTTTATGAGTGGATTTTTTTTTTTTAAATAAATTATTGTAATTTTCTTTCCATCATTGTAATAACTTAGTACTACTGATAAAGGAATATTTAAGTCAACGAACAGCAGAGAGGGCGAGCCCACCTCAGGGAGGGAGGTCCCATTTTCAAACATAAAGTTTTCAAGAAGGAAGGCTCCATTTTGGAACATATAAGCTTTCTGCGGGGGCAAACACAACTCTAGGAGGAGAGTTCGCACTCCTCTGCTGCTATAATTTTGAGTCTCATCCAAACATTTTATCAAGGTGTATACGATATCGTGTTCGGAAGTCGTGTAAATGTATTGCTATAAATCCGTGTGGGATTGAATGTGCTCGTGAAAAGAAATTTTTAAATTTAATTATATCCATGTCCCCACTACACCAAGACTAATGAATATTTCTCAGAGTATGTGTATCAACTCCATTAAATACAACTAAAATATTACAGTTGTGTCTGATCACTTTTGATATTTGTGTGCATCGCTGAGTAACTTAAATCTCATCTGTGTTTTTGTGTCTTCCTCGAGAAAATGTTCTAGCTGGATTTGATTGCTTGTCCAGCATTACATCGTCGTATACTACTAAATTATTAATAAATCCATCGAGATCATCTATAGATGGGTCTTCATCAGTATCAGTAATAAATTCAATAATATCATCGCCGTTTTCATTTAACAAGTTTGCATTTTCATTAAAATAATTAAGTACGTCATAACATCTCTGATCATCAACTGACGGAGCCACTAAATACAATTTTTTCCTATTTGATCCATCTCATGCGCGAATAGAACTTGGTAACGCTGGTAACGCTAGATGATGTTCGACTGGCTCTTGCTTTCGTGTCGCTGAGAAATCAATGACATCCATGTTGTAGAAATGTAATAAATAATATGGATCTATATTGTGTTCGATGTAGAGCACCCACCCCTACAAGTGTACTAACAACTTTAACAACATAAAATAAAAGGCGTGCGGTTACAGACCAGTGGTAACAATGTGGTACAAAAACATTTCCAAGAAGACCCTGACGGATGTCAAGGGTGGGGATATCGCTACTTCATTACTAAAATTACCAGAAACACCATGGGCTAAATACCCAGGTGAAAAACACCTTCCAGTATATAATTACTGTGGTCCTGGCACCCGACTTGATAACCAAGATCAGCCAAAACCCGGAGAGTATCCAATAAATGATATTGATCAAGCAAATTACGTTCATGGTGTAGCTTATCGAGTGAAGGATCTGCAACAACGACATATTGCAGATGTGAAATTAATTCATGTATTATATTCTATATAAAAAATAATCTTTCAGAGAATCATTACTATTTGGTTAGTAAAATCTGCGATGAAAAGTAAACTAGTATTAGGAAACTGACTTTCCTGGGGCGCTTATTAATCAACCGATTATTATTATAATGGAATCGATTTATTATAGCCCAAGAGGATATTAGAAGGGTAGAACAGTGATTAATAAACTCGCCGGCACAGCAAATTTTACATGTGTTGCCGCCGCAATTTGGTCAGTACGACAGGCAATATGGCAAATTTAACTACCACCGCCTAAACGAATCGAGTACACACATTTTGATGTCAGCATTCCAAATGAAGTTCATCAGGCGGATATATTACTTTTACCACACAATACTATCAAAATTGGAAGACGTCGATCAACATACAAATATGCGTTAACTGTCGTTGACGTTGCAAGTAGATATAAAGAAGCAGAGTCGTTATCGGCTAAAACAGGAACTGAAGTTGCTTCTGCGTTTGAACGAATTTAGCGGCGAGGATCTGGACCACAATGTGGTCTACGATGGCCACGGCTGCTACAGGTTGATCTTGGCAAAGAATTTCAGGGTGCAAAATCGTCCTTGATGAAGCAACATAATGTCATAATCGGACGAGGACATACCGCAATTCATCGTGAACAGGCAATTGTTGATCGATTTAATTAAACGCTTGCTGAGCGGTTATTTGGATATCAATACGCGAAGGACATAATTCAGAAAGACAAAAGATCTTGTGAATGGGTTGCAAGATTACCAAGTGTGATAGCTGCGTTAAATAATGAAATTACTCGAACAACTGCCATGAAACCTATTAGCCTGATCACAAGAGAGTATATACCAATACAACGACGCGATTTTTCAAAACAATCAGTATTGGGTAATGTGACTAAGATATTTATATGAACCCGGTGAACTTGAAGGCGGTAACAAAAAAGCAACTGATCCTATCTGGACTATTACATCGCATAAAATGTCTAGCGTGGTAAGATGTACGGGTAGACCTGCAATCTACAGATTAGATTCAACTGCTCCTCAACGTGGATTTACATGTGAACAGTTACAGGTTATTCCCGAGGATACACAATTACCACCGCGATCACTTTTGTAAGGTGTCAGTACCCCTACGTCGATTACATTCAAAACAGGTCAGCATCACATTTCCGCGTGTGTGACCAAGACTATTATCTTTTCTATCTACGGCAAATTGTCTTGGATTATTAAGAATATTGCTCCACAACATTGCTGTGTTACAGCTCGTACAATGATTATTCTGCTATTGTTTTAATGTCATGATAAATTCAGCGTCAAGATCAAAGTGGCGCTTATTTTTTTATCACATTGTTTATAACCAACTAATTTTTTTCGTGCCATATCTTTGTCGATAACATCGTTATTGGTGCCAGCAGTTTCTGTAAAAATTACAATAACTCTCCGTAGCTGATATATTCTTCTAACTCGAGACACTGCGAGATAAACTAAGTTTGACCATTCGATACGATCATCAACGATCCAGACAACTGTATTAGAGATGGTTAATCTTTATGAAGAATGGATCGTTATTGCGAATCCTAACGTCCACGGAGATTTGTCCATTTTCAGTGTATCCTCAGCAGCACTGACATCAACTGATACAATATCATTTAATACAAGATTCTTTGACTCTGACGATCATGTTATATCAACGTCAATATTCTGTTGTTGCGTATCGGCTGGTCGATACCACAATGGTACGAGTAATTCTGAAAACTTCTCTCGTTGTAACTGAAATAGTTTCTGCTGAAGCGTATCACGAACTATCTTTCTACTTGCAACTATAAAATCATTTATAGGAGTTTCTGAAATTATCTCATGCATTATTTCACACTAAATTTTATTCGCTTGTAGACTGATTAATTTCTTAAACTCTCTTAATTCTGGATCAAGCGCTCAGCAATCATCAGTTATCTCCTCATAATTATCTACATACTTTTTTAGCCATTCGTGCCGAGATAATCCAACAAAAGGTGGTGGTTGACCATGATCTCCGCACATGACCAGAGCTGTACTCTTCAACAATAACCACTAGATAAACATTTTTAATATATCTTTAGATACTGTGCATGCTTCATCCTAAATGATGATCCTTGGAATATATTTCTCGCCCATTCGATCAAGAGTCCATGCGTCCCCTTTCCATTGGAAGAAGCTTTGATAAGTATATGATTTTACTCCTCGTTCGCTCATTTCTCTTGCAAAAGTCTATGTGTAGGTGTTAAAACAATCATATCAACTGAATTCTGCCGAAATAATTCAATAACACGAGTTGTTTTACCAGAATCTCCTGGTCTGTTTAGATAAACAGTCTTATGTCTAGTCACGGGATCATATACAGATGGTGCTGATGACAATTTTGATATTTGATTATTTTTGTAATAATTATCTTTGATTTCAACGTCGGCTGATTCAGAATAATTATATAACATTTTTTGTTTTATTCTCCATTCTCCACATAATACATCGTAATTATTACATATATAAAATTGTGTCAGTGGTGTCAGGAAATATGTTTATCATCGATTATAAATTTATCGAAACATAAGCGAGCATTGAAGATCTTAAATGAGTAAATTGCGGTGACTCACCATCAGTATAACTTACAATTGTACCTAATTTAGTTCCATCTGACAAACAAGCAATTTCTCGACTTATAAACGTATTTCTCTATTCGTTGTATCAGCAATTATAAAATCGAGTTCAGCATCATTTATAATTAATCTCGTACAATGTTGTTTACTATCATATGATCCACCTTGAGTAAATTTACTGATTATTTTCCTGCCAAGATCTTTCATGATTTTTTGATCGCTTTCATCTCTGACCTTAAATATATTATAAAAATTTAAGTAATTTCATTCTCGTCGAGATGAGGAAAAGTTTCTCTGATATTTTTTTATATTAAACTTATCTGGTTGTGGTAACCACACTTCGGTTCGCTTCCGATATGATATAATTGCCTCACTGACCGATAATGATATCAGTATTTTGTAATCGAGCATATATCGTAAAAAACTATTGGTGTCCACTTCCTTTTTGAAAAGTGTCTACCAAACCAGACATAACAAATTGGATGAAGACCTTTAGCAAACTCGAATGACTCTTTACAGGCAAATCAAGCCAGATTCAAAATCGGGTAATGATCCATTTACCGATACTCTTTTCATCTCGTGTGTCGGATGTCCAAATCTCTGAAAACACTCAGAACATTCTCCCATACCAAGAAAACTTCCCGGATAGCATGCAACCATATCAACCGAGATAACATCATTGTGCTTTTATTTAGTATTCCACAATCCACCGTGCCCGTATTAGACACACCTGCGTTTCACGTCTTCAAGAAATTCAAATCGTGTTGTCTTCCACGAATTTTTTCTCTTGCAAAGTGATCAGCAACTGACGGAACGGTAAAACAATTATTTAGTTGTTCAATATTGTCAGTCTGCGATGAAAATTTCTGCGCAAGATTTTTAATTTCTTCGTGGAGAGATTCTGAACGATAAATGTCTCCACTAGGTCGTTCAAATTTATCATAGCTTTCATTATCGGAACTTGAAAACAACCACACGGATACAGGATCGCTTTTACTTATTTCGTAAATAAAATCAAATATATCACTGTTATAAAATCGTACGGTTCGATTTCGTGGAAATATTGTTACTGCATTAGTCCACGCGTGCGCGTTATGATCAACGATAGTCATCGGAGCTCCCCCTTATTATAATGTTTCGAATCGTATAAAATCTCTTATGTTATAGTTTTCAGTGTTATTGGGAATTTTAGTGTTTTCTTAACTTAGCAACATCATTAATTGTGGCTCCCTTATCCATGACAGATTGAGCCCACTCACCTATTTTTTACACCGTAGATCCGTTAACCCATTTCCACGTATCGCATTTCTGAAATGTTCCATTACTCGTTTGGCTACGCAATTTAACCTTGACGCTGTCAAGGTTGAAAATTTCATCGGTGCTAAATCATCAACGCAAGGATCATCATTCAGCGGATAAATTCCACAAATAACCGCGGTTACAGGATACGCTCGTTCGTAAGACGGTTTTTCAATACCAGTCAACATTCCTGTTTTGGATATTTTGCTTAATACGGCATTTTTTTTATTATGAAGGACAGTGTCATATTTGTCACGGATAATCCAAGTCTTGACATCGTCAATGCTTTTTGATAGCACAACAAACTTTACTCTGAAAAAAATATTTTTTATCGTCGAGATAATTAATAATTGTCAATGCTCGATCATTGTTCATTGTAGCATCGGTGACATCCTTGACATCCGTCAAGGTGCGTATAATTCTACTTATTGACGACGCATTTCACCGTCACGAAAAAATTCTCTTTTAGCATCTCGAATACTATTAATCAAAGTTTTGAACTCGGGATTAACCAAGTGCAGCGTAGATAGTCTCGCAAGATCAATTTTGGGTTTAGAAAACTTCCTTTTCCAAGGTCCGATTTTAGATAATCTCCTAAACTCCTTCATGGGATTGGGTTTAGGAAACTTCGTTTTCCAAGGTTCGATTTTAGATAATCTCTTAAACTCTTCCATCATTATAATTAAGGCAAATGTTTAATTGATCGCCAAGCAATTGTAGTATAATTATATACATAATGTTTCAAACAAATAACAAATGCAAGTGGTTATTGATAGGATCTTCAATTAATTGCAACAAATGCTGCATAAATAAATTCTGGGAATATCATTTACAAGGCGTACGGAGGGGGAGTCTAGGACCAAAACCGTGCTTATGGTGAGGTGTTAAATTTAAAGGGAAAACGCAGTTGTGTTTGCAATGTGGTCGTAAAAAATACAGAGAGCAGAAGCGATATTATGATTAAAAAATAACAACGACAACAATGACATAGTTATAAGAAACGCCAAAGACTATTTAGCTAGATTTGTAAAATAATAATTTAGACAAATTATTATTTAGACAAAATAATATTGTATATAAATGGAGTAGAAAGAATTTTCGAGACATCCTATCATCAACAATTATGAAGCATCTCGTGATGGTGTAGTCAGTTGGTACTGTTAATAATCATGGTTATCTCATATTCAGTACCGGGAGAAATGAAATGTATCTTTGCCATAAATTTATATACAAATGTTTCTTTGGCGTATTCAAACACGATCTTGTGATCGATCATATTAATTCAGATACGAAAAATAAATCTTTATATAACATGCGAGCTATCATACAAAGCGAAAATTGTGAATTTGGAAATACTGGAAAGCATAAAAACTTCCTAGGGTCTTTAAATCTGTAAATATAGAGACTGGTGAAGAAATAATATTTCAATCAATGAATGCAGATGGCAAGTATTTTATATTTGTGCAACTTCAGTACAATCAGTCGCAAAAGGAATGTACAAATCGGCGTAGTCAATAAAGTATAAGCGACAAATATTATTTTATTATCTTCCGATTGTGTTTGATGAAGAGAGATAACTCTGTTGAGGATACGTAACGCGGTTAAAGTTACCTCGCCGGCTTTTTTATAAATTTTTTTTGTGTTTATTTTCTCTCCTTCGCTATAACAAGCAAATCAGCGTTACAAATAATGTATTTTTTAAAATAACAAAGGTATCTTATATCGTAAGACAGCGTCCTTGACACAGTCCTGATATAATTCTTGACAGAGTCAAGGGGGATAACTCTCTTAGATAGGGAATAGTCTGAACTTTTATAATTTATTGATGAACAATTAATTTTTAATTGTTTTCTTCAATTAAAAATATCCAAGCATTATCCTTATATTTTTAATCTGTCCGTTTCTTGCTTCATCAAGATTTTGTCAGCGATAATAATTAAGAAAAAAGAAGAGTACAAACAGCAAATAAGCAACACCTCTTGCGTGAGCCATTTTTGAATTTCTAAGTATTAGTTGGCTTATATAGCATAGGACCCGATTTATCATTGGGGTCCAATCCTAAATTGCCCAAACATCAATAGACAAGCACACACTCCCGCCATGTCACCACGTGGTGGATACTCTTTTGCACTCTCCCGGGGTTGATTATGGGGGAGTGTGCAAAAATCTGTTGAACGTAGAGCAGGCCCCGTATATGTACTATGCTGTCCTTAGATTTAAGTTAGTTAACATTGTATGTTGTGCCTTCTTTAGAATTAAGTTAGTTAAAATTGTATCTTGTGCCGTCCTAATAAGTTTTTATTTTAAATACATATTTTTTATTATATAATGAACTATGAAAATATTACTGCTATTATTCCTGCAATTTAAAAATTAAAACACGACGGCATAAAAATCTATAATGAACTAAATCCTGAAAAATTATTTGTGACTTTGAATCATTATAAGAGCGTAAATGCGAAGGTGGATATATACACTACCATCAGAATAAAAATTCATTACGCAATTTCAACAGTCTTTGTTCAAATCCTTGACTGTGGTCGAGGAAACAGAAGTAGATAAATTTAAATCACGTTCGGGCGCGATCGAAAAAATTAGCTCGGAATTGTCTCACGAATACGAAAAAAATTATGAACACAGGTGTGAGACAATTAAAAAGGCTTATGTTAGAAAACGAAAGCGCAAGTGTTGTCAGTGACTGTAGTAATGAAAATGAAATTAAAGTGAAAACACTAGCGTTAATGATTCTAAAAATGAAAATGAAAGTGAATAAAAACACGTGTAATATTTATTCTGAAATATTTATTCAGATTTACTTTTTATTCTGATAATATTTTTTTACTGATTTTATTTGACGAACCGACTAAAATTCAGAATTTTTTCAAATAAATAATTCTGTGACTTTTCTACGATCGCAGATATCTGTTAGGATTTCACACACAGATTCAAATTCAAATTTTCATTCTGCAAGTCAAGCAAGTGTTCAGTTAGTTTGAAATTTATTGGCGATAATAAATTATTATGACAGCGCAGATAAACCAGATTAATCGGTTCTTGCACGAACAAATATCCAGGAGTCACTTGCGGTGTAAAAGTATAGAGAATATATCCTTGCTGAGCTTGCTTTGATTTTTCAAGATCTATCTGACAACTACCATCGATTGCATCACATACAAGATTGACTGCGATCGTCTAGGTTATATTTACTATTCCTGGTGAAATATGACGACCTTCGTCGTATCGATTATTGTTATATCTGAGAATACATGCCGCTGTGTCTATTTTTCTCCGCCTTCAAGTGTTTTAGGAAAATATTTATCGATAATATCGTTGGTTAATTTCTTTTTTTAGTTCGGCAGCGTTAAATCCAGAAAAATTAAAAGTTGGAAGATCTGATTCTGTTATTGAATATTTATTAAAAAAAGATTTGCTTGAGTCTGTTTTCTGACTTGAGTACCGTTTGCATAAGACTTTGGTTAAGAAACTCAGCATCAAATACAATTTGATTTAATATTTATATTTGTTTAACAATCTCATCTTTCGTAGACAGGTCAAAAGGATACTCTGTGAAACGCTGACGTAATTTTTCTCGTCGCTTGTGTTCGTGGTTAATATTACCAAACATATCAATTAATCCATCGATGGTAACGCCTGTTTTATAGGTACCTTCATCATTTACAAAATATTTAAACTACTACCATAATGTATTATTTTTCTATCGTAATTTACCACCGTCCGGGTCATTTTTTATTTCTTTATACAAACTATTAATATATCCTAGAGTAATTCCGTGGTACGAACGATTCGTTGACGTAAAATAGTCCAACTTAGGTTCAGGTGTCGGTGTAGGTGCTAGAGGTGAAATTTCAGGCCGTTTTAACACTGACCTGGTCGAACTCGAATAAATATCAACAGCGTAATCCGGTGAATTGACCTCTATCGCGGCTGATAATGTCGGTTCGTGGACGGTAATAGATATCTTGGATACTTGTCCAGTTATAGATTTTATTCTACGCTGAAATTCATTATTGATTTGCTCTATTTGATAACTTCCGGTCTGTATTCCTACATTGTGCCAGTCAGGCGTTCCACGTGGCTTATTTTTATTCGCAAATACCAACGAATTATTTGACGGTAAGCCACCAAACGATTTTGACCTGATATTGGGCAAGCTGTAATATACTCGCAATTGTGCAAGATCTATTTCTTCTACTGGAATTGTGGTTAAAAAAAAAAACAATGCTGAATTCAGGGTTGGTTGAGCTTACTGATATCATTGTGGTTTTCGTGATGATCTGCTGAACTAATTCTGTCATTATTCAAACTCTCATGATCTAAATCATGGTGATTTAAATCACGATTATCGGAATAAATTGCTTCATTGTATATTTTAACCATCGCGTCAAACTCAGAATCTGATATCGCTCCATCGTTAAGTCTTGACGATATAAACGAGGATAATTTAGAGTATGCTAACGTTGCAGTCTGTAATTTTACTGCATAATTACGTAGTTTTACAGTTGTGCATGTAGATATTTGTTTGCGATGATATTAAAAATGCCAGCAAACGCTGTTGACGCTGAGACGCAAATTGTTACAGCTGCGAACAGCAGCGTCAACGCTGATAAAGTTACGCCGGTTCCAGCAATAAAAGTATACGCCGAATAGACTATAATATCAATAACAACTGCGCGTCTACGATATTCTTTTTACTTTTACTGTATACTCGCCAACTATGCCCTTTAGCGCTGTTTGCCATTCACATACTTGATTATACTTAAAATTTTGAACGTCCATTGAAGTGCTCATTATTCTTTATACAGTAACCAAAATGAGGCGTTTCAGCAACAAATTCCAAATACCACCAGTAAGACGTTGCGGTTAATTTCTTATCAGCTGATTATAGTATAAACGTTTCTTCGTCTCCGCTATTTAACACAATAGACACGGTTCCAGAAAATTTATCGGTTGAATGCCACCAGGGATACGTAGTATATATACTAAATTTTGCATCGCTGAACACAGACAGCTTATAAACACCACTGACTTCCGCGGTATGTTTGATAGTGTCATTTTGCTGTGACCATGTTGAGAATCCTGAAGATATTGTTTATGCGTTGTTGGTAATCTGCTTGTGGGGCATTTTAACCAGACTAATTTTTAACGATATCAGGAATTCCACTTATGACATCTTGTAGCATTTTTCAAACGTTTCAATATCAAACAACGCTGTCTTAATATCACCGAGTTTTGTGTTAATATCAGAGAGTTTCACGTCAACAGTCAACAGAGTGCCAAAGAAATCATCTGCGATTTTATTGAGTTTTTGAAAATTTCTATGAGTGTTCATAAACATATTTATGTGAACGTCATATTCAGCTCGTAACGTAATTTAGTATATTCGGTATTATAGTTATTGTCTACATTTATTTTTTGTTCCGGAATCTTCATCAGATGTTGGATCTCTTAAAACAACTATTTTATTTCTGTTCATGCTGAGGTCACCTGTCATTGTATTACCGGTGGTCCGCAAACGATTTGCAACACTTTTTGCATTTTCATTTCTAATAGTTGCAATTGATATATTTGAATCTCTGATTCTACTGCCGTCAGTAAATATTGGAATATTATCCGTGGTAGCACCGATAACTCTATAAACTAAGTCATTACATTTGATACTACTCGTCTTTAAAACACCGTATTCATCCTGAAAAACAACAACTTCACCTCAGTCATCTCCAGAGAGGTTCATTATATCAGCGAGTTCGTCTTTGGTCGTGTAATTTGATAAACCCACGTCACTGGGTTTTTCTTGTCTTTCAACGAAGAGGATCTTCCATAAATATCCACCATTATTCGTTATAATGTCCATTTGTATAATTGTGCACGACTTTGTGATGTGGTAATGTTGATTTTGATACAGCGTCGAGTACAGCTATTGCTTCACGGCCGCATATTGGCGGATCAGTTATTGTTTGTATTGGTAACGTTCAATACTAGATCGGAATAGATTTTGTATATAACATAAATTCCTTCGGCGGGGATGGGGGAGTCCGTACGAATCAAAATAAACAGATCCACCTAGATCAATTATCCACCTGGATCAATTGCGTATGCAACCCAATGAGTACCTGGACCAGAACTATTATCGATATTAATGATACCGGTTTCAGCTTTAGTGTGCTGGTTAGGTAATTGATGACGCATGAAAACACCTCTAAAGGTTTTTATTCTTAATTTTTCAGCGGCATTAATTAAATCAAAGTTAGACATTGGAAGAATGTCTAACGAGGTATTGTCCCGGCAAATCTGAGCCCTTTTCCGTACCGTGAGGTCGGCAATATTAGTCGACCCGGCTAAGGCATACTTGTTTTTTTGGGGGGCGTCTTCCTAGTTTTGTTGGCGTGAACATTTTTGTAAGCTTTTTGCGTGCAAAATTCCTTGTCCAGTTGCTTCTTTAATGCCATTCCAGCGGCGGTTCCAACAGCACCTAACGCAGCTGCCTTTGCAACAGCTGGAGCTGCAGCAGCTATCAACGCTGGTATCGCCTCAAGAAGTGGAATTATACCACCTGTTTTAGTTGTCCTTGATAGCATCCGCGGAAAACGTTAATTCGTATTCCAGTTTTGGCTATTTTGGCATCGATAAATTTTTTGAGTTGACGTTTTGTCAGCGACGACTTATTTTGACGACCTTTGATCTGGTTATGTTTTAGCGTTATTGTGGTTCCGGATTTTTACCGACGCGGATTGTAGTTTATTAATATGACCAGGAGTCAGACTGACATTGACATGATGATATGACATTTATTATATCAACGGTGATCTAATTACAATTACAGACTCAGAACACTGCGTGTTCCAAACATTAGATGTTTTCTACTGGAAAACTTCCATTCTTCCACCACAACCTTCGAGTGACATTGTTTTGTCGCTTAGTATAACAGCAATTTCTCTGTAATTAACACCGCCTCCTGTATGTAGCTTTTCTTATAAGGGTAACTGTGTTTAGCTCAAAAGATAACTTTTATAGCATTCCTACAAAATCCAAAGACGTGGGATAGTGGAATCGCGCATGAAAAACCTCTACGCGCTTGTCCCAGCATTGCTCGACGTGTTAAAAATCCTATGTTGTATTTCTGGAATAGCACCATGAACCACTGGCCACACATCAACGTCAGCGTTATCGGCATTGTTTCTTGGTCGTCTTATATTATACTGTACGTGGCTAGGATGGTCGGAAGTGTCCTTCGCAAATGTCATTGTGGGGACGACTGATCTTGTATAATCATCAAAGTATATTGCTAAAGTTACTAGTGTTGTTGTAGCAATGTCGACCTCTTTCTGAATTGTTTCAATGTTTTTTCTATCAATCATATACGTGGCGCTATCAAACAATGCCATGATACCGTTATTGACAAAACCAACTCT
This sequence comes from Sinohyriopsis cumingii, assembly GCA_028554795.2. NCBI lineage: Eukaryota > Metazoa > Mollusca > Bivalvia > Unionida > Unionidae > Sinohyriopsis > Sinohyriopsis cumingii. Next base: position 6,015,933 of record CM068838.1, on the reverse strand, counting down.
AACTTCATTTGCATATGCAGTATCATCTGATTTTATAATTTCACCTTCTACTTCAATAAAAGCCTCAGCGGGTAAGAAATATATACTTGTATCGTAGACTTGTAATTCAATTTTTCGCGCTGATTTGATAGTCGTACGTCATAAGAATAAAATTGATAATCACGCACAGATTCATCCTTGACAACTGGCGCATCCATGTCAAATGGTGGGTCAGATACACGTTTGAATATTTTATTATAATTCCCATGATCTAAATCATGGTTGTCGAACACGAAGACTACTATGAGAAATTTTATTTCTCGAAATACCACTTCGGGGAAGACCACTCCCTGCTATCCAACTTGAAGCTATACTTGTTCTGCTTCACCGGCCAGCTCTGCTAGTTTTTGATTTGCGGCTTGATTTATTATTTTACTGACAGTTGCAGGCATAATTTCGGTACTTGGTAATTTTACTGGTTTTTGAGGTTTTCGTCGTATTAATCGTGCTAATATATCCTTAATTGCTGAGAATGCTTTACCGGCAACATCACCAACAGCACCAATAGCCTTATCACGAACAACGTCAATAGCTTTCATTCCTAGTTTTACAATCGGTGTTACTTTTGGAGCTATCCTACTGAATATAATCTGAACAACATCGCCGAGCCCATCGCCATAAGTCGCTTCATAAGTAGGTAATCGCGAATTCATCACCCTGACCATTAAAGGTCCACGTGGAGAATTATGTACGATCATCTTATTTATTATTTATTTATATGATCTCATGGATAAGTTCACGGTAAACATCGATGTCCATGATACCGCCTGTAAATAATCTTCAAAAAATATCAGCTGTTTCATTAATAATTTCTGGAGAATTATTTCCAGCGCGTTTTCCTCCGATTAAAACTTCTAAGCAATTAACATCGGTAAGAACACTGTCAGGACAAATTTCTAAACCACTCCCGGTTTTTTGGAGGTTTCCCAATCAGTTCAGTAAGAATATCTTTCTCTTCCGTTTGTTGTCGTCCCAGTCCTTCTCTCTTTTCTTACTATTCTTCTACAAATATTTGAAATTGTACTAGTTTTTGGCCACCCCAATTAGTTTTATCTAAATCTCGTGCAGCTCTATATGCCTCACCAACCCATTTTCTTCTTTTCGATTTTGAAGATGTTGAGGTATTATATATATTTTTCTTTTTTATTATATCAATATGCAGATATGTCAATGAATTTAGTGGGGTCTTCAAGTTCTTCAATAATTTCAGGTTTAAACATTTTTCTAAAAGGACCTGGTTGACCATCAAATTTTCTTAAAATCTCTGACGCTATCTGAGCTTGTTTTTCCGTTGAAAATCCTCATATGCTTTGTTGAAGTTCATCCATATTAGTTAGATATTCCATAAATCCAGAATCACTATCTCTAGCCTGGTTAGTACCTTTATGCGTTTGATATACCCATTTTTCCCATGTTTTTATATCTATATTTTCATACCCAGTTTTTAAGTATTTTGTTTTTATTTAATTTGTTTATTTTATCAATAATTTCTGGATTACATTTTTCATCTATATTCGTTTTATCCATGTTGGTTCTCCACCAACAGCACCTTCAAGTGTTTCTTCTTCTTTGTCTTCAACCTTTTCTTCAAGCTGAGGAGGAGGTTGAGGTTGAGCAGCAGCTATCTCAGTTGGAAGATCTCGTAAAATTCTTTTTGTTTGTTTAGTTCTTTTTGCTATTTTTTTTTCAGTTTGCTCAGCAGTTTGCCTAACTGATGGAAGAAGGCCTTCAATGACGTCTGCAACTCTTTCAGTAACTTTTGTAACAGGTCTAAATAATTGTTCTGTACAATCTGCAAATTCAGCTTGAGATTCTTGGCGTTCTTGTAGTTTTTGTTTGACAGAATCTCTCACGGGAAGAAATTTTTTAATTGCTTCTAATTTCTCAGGAGCTAATCTAGCTGTATGAGACTCCAACACTGGTGCCATTATTTTATCAGTGATGATTTAATTACCCGCACGGGTTTATAACAATAAATTTACACGACCCCCGATAACGATATCGTATAGGCTTTGATAAAAATGTTGGATGAGACTGAAAATTATAGCAGCACAGGAGTGCGAAATCTTCTCCTGGAGCTGTGTTTGCCCTCGCAGAAATCTTATATTTTCCAAAATGGAGCCTTCCTTTTTGAAAGCTTTATTTTTCAAAATGGAACCTCCCTCCCTGAGGTGGGCTCGCCCTCTCTGCTGCTCAACGAGTAGTCGGTATTTCGTGTGGTCATTTCAATTTATTTTAACTAATGCATAGTGTCAAAGTGTTTGCTAAAGTGACCCTGAAGCAAGAATTAAGTGCCTACCGTCAAATTTCCTTGTTGAATCATAGGATTTAAACGAAGCCTACCACGAAAGATACGAACAAGTAATATCAAGGGACCATCTGTGTTCATCTAAGGATAAAGTATTTGATGAACATCTCTCCAAAGCATTTTGTTATAATAAAAAAAGGTTTATCTTCTCGCTTCGCCAAGGAAATCCTAAAGTCAGATTTGTCATAATACATTACCGGCAATTTGTATCCCACCCTATTTACATATAAAATCGTGACGTATAAATGATTAAAGTTCTGAATTGAAATTCCCTATTAAGGTCTGAAATTTGCAAATATCTTTATCGCAAGTTCAAAGTCTTCTAATACATTAAACAAGTTTGCGTTATTTATCGAGCCTGAATTTCATAGATCTCCATTACTAAGCAACCTTAGTTTCATTTTTAGAAAAAAGCTTTAATAGTCTTTTCGAACGTGTATTTGAAAAAGCGAAAAGTTACATTGTCAGACATGATGCAGTTTATATTAAGTACAATAAGATAAGCATGCGATGCTTATTTACCTATTCAAGCCTGACATACCATATAAAATGCCTTTTTACCTATTTACGTATGGCATACCATATCATATCATGCTTATTTACCTATTCACGCATGACAAACCATATAAAATGCCTTTTAACCTATTTACGTATGGCATACAATATCATATGATGCTTATTTACCTATTCACGCATGACAAACCATATAAAATGCCTTTTTACCTATTTACGTATGGCATACAATATCATATGATGCTTATTTACCTATTCACGCATGACAAACCATATAAAATGCCTTTTTACCTATTTACATATGGCATACCATATCATATGATGCTTATTTACCTATTCAAGCATGACATACCATATAAAATGCCTTTTTACCTATTTACGTATGGCATACAATATCATATGATGCTTATTTACCTATTCAAGCATGACATACCATATAAAATGCCTTTTTACCTATTTACGTATGGCATACAATATCATATGATGCTTATTTACCTATTCAAGCATGACATACCATATAAAATGCCTTTTTACCTATTTACGTATGGCATACCATATCATATGATGCTTATTTACCTATTCAAGCATGACATACCATATAAAATGCTTATTTACCTATTTACGTATGGCATACCATATCATATGATGCTTATTTACCTATTCACGCATGACATACCATATAAAATGCCTTTTCACCTATTTATGTATGGCATACCATATCATATGATGCTTATTTACCTATTCAAGCATGACATACCATATAAAATGCCTTTTTACCTATTTACGTATGGCATGCCATATCATATGATGCTTATTTACCTATTCAAGCATGACATACCATATAAAATGCCTTCTTACCTATTTACGTATGGCATACCATATCATATGATGCTTATTTACCTATTCACGCATGACATACCATATAAAATGCCTTTTTACCTATTTACGTATGGCATACCATATCATATCATGCTTATTTACCTATTCAAGCATGACATACCATATAAAATGCCTTTTTACCTATTTACGTATGGCATACAATATCATATGATGCTTATTTACCTATTCAAGCATGACATACCATATAAAATGCTTATTTAACTATTTACGTATGGCATACCACATCATATGATGCTTATTTACCTATTCAAGCATGACATACCATATAAAATGCCTTTTTACCTATTTACGTATGGCATACCATATCATACGATGCTTATTTACCTATTCACGCATGACATACCATATAAAATGCCTTTTTACCTATTTACGTATGGCATACCATATCATATCATGCTTATTTACCTATTCAAGCATGACATACCATATAAAATGCCTTTTTACCTATTTACGTATGGCATACCATATCATATGATGCTTATTTACCTATTCACGCATGACATACCATATAAAATGCCTTTTTACCTATTTACGTATGGCATACCATATCATATGATGCTTATTTACCTATTCAAGTATGACATACCATATAAAATGCCTTCTTACCTATTTACGTATGGCATACCATATCATATGATGCTTATTTACCTATTCACGCATGACATACCATATAAAATGCCTTTTTACCTATTTACGTATGGCATACAATATCATATGATGCTTATTTACCTATTCAAGCATGACATACCATATAAAATGCCTTTTTACCTATTTACGTATGGCATACCACATCATATGATGCTTATTTACCTATTCAAGCATGACATACCATATAAAATGCCTTTTTACCTATTTACGTATGGCATACCATATCATATGATGCTTATTTACCTATTCACGCATGACATACCATATAAAATGCCTTTTTACCTATTTACGTATGGCATACCATATCATATGATGCTTATTTACCTATTCACGCATGACATACCATATAAAATGCCTTTTTACCTATTTACGTATGGCATACCATATCATATGATGCTTATTTACCTATTCAAGTATGACATACCATATAAAATGCCTTCTTACCTATTTACGTATGGCATACCATATCATATGATGCTTATTTACCTATTCACGCATGACATACCATATAAAATGCCTTTTTACCTATTTACGTATGGCATACCATATCATATCATGCTTATTTACCTATTCAAGCATGACATACCATATAAAATGCCTTTTTACCTATTTACGTATGGCATACCATATCATATGATGCTTATTTACCTATTCACGCATGACATACCATATAAAATGCCTTTTTACCTATTTACGTATGGCATACCATATCATATCATGCTTATTTACCTATTCAAGCATGACATACCATATAAAATGCCTTTTTACCTATTTACGTATGGCATACAATATCATATGATGCTTATTTACCTATTCACGCATGACATGCCATATAAAATGCCTTTTTACCTATTTACGTATGGCATACCATATCATATGATGCTTATTTACCTATTCACGCATGACAAACCATATAAAATGCTTATTTAACTATTTACGCATGGCATACTACATCATTGAATGCTTACTTACCTATTTTCGCATGGCATACCATATCATAGGATGCTTAATTATCAAAAAATGCTTATTTACCTATTTACGCATGGCAAACCATATAAAACATCCTTCATTACTTATACACGCATAACATGCCATATCATTAAAATGCTTATTTACATATTCACACATGACATAGCATATCATAAAATGGACCGCTCCGGTGGCCTAATGGTTAGAGCGTCCGCTTCGGATGCAGGAGGTCGTGGGTTCGATTCCCGGACGAGTCATACCAAAGACTGACAAAAATGGTACTAACAGCTGCCTCGCTTGGCGCTCAACATTAAGAGGTTAGTGTTAGGACTGGTTGGCCTTGGTGTCAAGATATTGTGACTGGGTGGGGGGCATCATGCTACATGTCTGCAGTGCAATGTATTGATAGATGATTGATTAGAGTTTCTGTCTTGATACAAAGATGACCCCAATGTAGCAACTGCGAAAATTCCGAAATCCGAATTTTCTCTGTATCTTACTGTTAACCAACACTGGCAGCTGTACCTTTTCTGTCGCCTACGAAATATCATATATAGTAGCCGAGAACAACTTATTGATTCAATCGCAAACGTTACTTCACACATGCATGAAGACAAAATTCTAACCTTAAATTTTATTTTTATTGAGAAATACATTTGATAGCTCTAAATACAATAAGAACAGTTGCAAAGTACTTTCAAATAAGTCAACACGATTCCAGTAAATTCAATCCAGAGACTTGCATCGTCTAAGCATAAATATTGTTAAAGAATATATTGTATGTAGTTTCCATTGGTAATTTCTTAAAATGGTGATAACATGTAATTAAGCTGTTTTGAGATTCCAGTCTCCTCGACGTAACAAGTTTGAGTAGATTGGTCAGGCTTAAGAATGTTTAAAATTCTTGGTTAGAACAGCCTTTTGACTAAACATACGAGTCAAACAGGATGAGAACAAAATAAATGCTTTGTTTTATCCTTCACAATTGTAATGTGACCTTGAGTTTGCAAAATCTGTAGCCTAAAAAGTAGGTTACTACTGAAAACAGGTGCCAGGTATTGAGATACAACATCTCATTACCTTTACCATATATTGAGATACGGAATTGACCGTTTGGTGGCCGAGTGCTTAGAGAGTCCTCCTCGGATGCGGGAGGTCATGGGTTTGATCCCCGGGCGAGTCATACCAAAGACTTACAAAAATGGTACTAACAGCTGCTTCGATTGGCGCTCAGCATTAAAAGTCAGTGTTAGGACTGATGGGCTTGGTGTCAGGATAATGTGACTGGGACATCACTATAAACTGTCACACTACAGACATCGTAGCGATATGACTGAAAAATTGTTAAAGCTACGTTAAAAATCCATATCACACATACACTCATAAAATGCTTATTTACCTATTCACGCAGGACATACCGTATCATAGGACGATTATTTATCTGTTCAAGTATGGTCTTACTTTTCAGTAGTTATTTGCCCATCCCTTTAAGTACGCAAGAGATACGTTCTTAATGGGAGGATTGTACTTTATATCCGCCAAGAAGTTTGGCAATTCCTATTGATGGTTCTAGGGTAGAGCGAGGATTAGAAGCGGATAAGGTAAGAAGTGTAGCTTCCAATGGCTGCATGGGAATTAAGTACAATTTAACGGCTTCCAAAAGGTGCATAACATACTATTCGACTTTAATTAACGTATATATAGGTTTTCAGATCATATAAATGAAATGTCTACACAATATACACTTTGGAATAAATAATATCTTCAGAAGTCTAGATACAAAAATATTTTGTGCCTGCTCTGTCTTACAAAGGCAACGTTTCAAACTGCTAAAAATTATAAGTGCACTGCAATGTCTGACATTGGAAATTCAACTTTCTCTGCTTGTGAAAACTCGTGTATGTCATTTTAAATCATAATACATTACTACTTGCGCTGAATAACAATATTATCGGTGTAACTTCGGAGCCCTCTCCACTTTCAGCAGAACACATAAGAGTTTTACACCAATCGTAAACTAATAATGACCGAAGAGTGGTTTCCTAAAGCAGACTGCCTTAAACCATGTGGGCCTCTAATATCTGTCAACACTACGCACCGTTAATGTAAATTGTCATCGACATTTTGTGATAGATATCATAACGAGAAGCCAGTAACATGGGAAGAGATTAAACATTCACATGTACTGCCATTATGGAAGAAAAACTCCACTTGTCCAACCAAGCGGAGCAAAAGACAACGATAAACTTGAAACGGGTCTTTGAGGTACGGGTAGCCATAATAGTGGACGAAGTGACATAATGTATGGAAGACTGGATCTGAATCCATATCGTCGTTATGTGTTTCAGAAAATTTGCCTTTGAACACTGAATATTCCATCCAAATGTACAAGAACTTAAGAAAACGTAATTAGTATAATTAATTATTATTAACATTTCGAGAGCCAGTTAACATGACACATATATGTCTATTACTGTTCGACGTGAAATAATGTCATTTTGAGTAAACATAATTGATTTTTTGAAATGTAGAGTTTATAGATCGTGTTACTGCATTTTTTTATATATATTTTCTTTGTTGCTTTTTTGCGGGGATGTTGTTTTGCGTTGTTTGTTTATGGGAGCGGGGTTGGGGTCGATTGTCAAACGAATGTCATTTTTCACATTTGAAGTTGTGATTTGTAGTTGTGATTTCCAATGAAGAAACATCACTGACAGGAAAAATAGTGTTGTCATCTCTTTCGTCCGCGCGCGAGACAGAATGGCTTGAAAATCGCCATCATCATGTATAATGGAATAGAAGCAATGCTAGCGAAATGATCGAACAACTTTGCGGGGGGTCAGTGTAAACAAGGAGAACAGTTTACATCCTTGCAGACATCCCCTGACTTGCATCCTGCGTTTTCTAAAACAAGATAAAATAATTCTCTAAAATTTAGAAAGTGTAAAATTGACCCTCTACATATGTTTTCAAATACAGAATTTGATAGTTTTCAGCCCTCCGCTCTGAAGATTTAAGAACAAGATAGGATTAAATTGCAAGTAAGATGCGATGATGTCTAGAGATTATTTTTGTTACCCATGGGTCACTTTGGGAGCCGGATTGCCTAGAAAGAGGTAATGAAATTACCGTTTGAATCATCTTTCTCTTATATCTTGTCTTTCTTTATTATTTCGTATCTTTTAATTTGAATTTATCTCAGCTTTGCTTATTTAAGTTCTTTCTCTGTCATCTATGTTCCATCGAAATATAATAGTTCAGTGTGATGTACCGTTGTGAGGTGTAGACATAGCTTTACAGCGGCCATTTGTCCGCATCTTGCTACTGTCGGCCTGACGATAAACTATGGTCATATGACCGTTATCAAGATTATTAATACGTTGTAACAAACCTATAATACATGTGTTCATGATCAGGACACCGACAAACCACGTCCGAAAACGACGACAATAGACTAGTCCGGTTCACCTTTAACCAAGTTGTCGTTTTATGGTCCGAAAGAACCGATGTCTCGTGGCATTGACAGTAACGTATGGCACTCCAAATCATTCAAAATCGATAAGCTGGAGAAACCGTCGTGCAAGCTGGAGAAGGAAAGCTGAGAAATCGCAGGGTGAGCTGGAGTGATAGCAGTGTTTGACAGCTCGTCCTCTCCAGTTCACCCTACGACCTCTCCAACACACCCTACGATTAATCTATTCACTATGTGATCTCTCCATCACTTCTTACAATTACTCCAGTTCACCCTACGATCTCTCCAACACACCCTACGATTAATCCATTCACTATGTGATCTCTCCATCACTTCTTACAATTACTCCAGTTCACCCTACGACCTCTCCAACACACCCTACGATTAATCAGGTTCACCCTACGATTACTCCAGCTAGCTCTAAGACCTCTCCCGCGCACCTACCATTACTCAAGCTCGATCCACAATCCTTTCAGATACCCTTCCATAACTCAAACTCGCCCAATGATTACTTAAACTCACCCTACGATTACTCCAGCCCACCATGCCACCTCTCCAGTTCACCATACTGTTATGTGTTTAGGATCTTATTACACGCAACAAGAAAAAGTGAAGACAACAAGCTTTGTAAAACTAAACAAATAATTTATTTCCCTAGAAAACCATGGTAAAAATGAGAAAAAAAGAACTTACGGTTTTATGAATCAATCCAAAATGAATTCAAGAATTAAAAAATAGAAATCCTATAATTAAAAGGTCCTCAATGAATCTGAGATCGAGTCCCGATGAAACCCAAAATGGAAGGCGATGACGTATGCTGTGGTTAGCGTGGTACTGATGTGTCAAAAGTTCTTTGTTGAATCACAGAAAATATTATTCCAATTTACATTGTGTATAAATTTTGGTAACTGTCCTTGTCCAAGAATATTTTTGAAGCACTTGTATTTCCAGGGAAAATAATCTTGAATTCGAATAATTGGAAGAAAAATGAAACATTCGACTCAAACTGGTCGCAACAAAACACCTTTAAGTGTCAATGATTTAGAGCCCCGACTGGCTAATTCTTATCATAACATATTTATAAGACTGACTAAAACGCAAAACAGATGTCCGAATGTGGGTCAATCCTCTGGAAAAACATAATTGATACATGTTATTTAATACGAAGGCCAGTAATGGCATTGATTCTATTTTATGAATCTTACTCTGACAAAGAATTGTAAAAAATTAAAAGGTTGTTTACAGGAAACTATTATTCGTTCTAAATCAAGGTCAGGAACTAGGTCAGCATTAGATACAGTGTCTCTATAAAGTTGTTTACGTCAAAATAAAAAATCTGAACTCGATTCTAGTCAACCTTGCAATGGGATATAATGGAGAAAGAAAATTAAAACTAACAAACAAACAATTCAATTAAATAAAATATAAATTTAATCAAATATACGTAACACTTCCCCCAGAAAAGAAAAAGAAAGATTTATATAATAAAGCTTTCTTTTCGTCATAGATTAATTGTATATGAGTTGTAAAAAAAATAACCTAAGACGAATTCTTATGAATTATACAATGTGTACATGAAATAATATTTATATACACGGAAACGTGCATCTGCTATTTAATTATCTTTTCCCTCGGTGTACCTGATCTCAGTATTACATTCGTGTAACAATAAACTCAACCTTAGTAGTCTTTGATTTTTCTTTTTCATCTTGCCATTGAAAGTAAGGTGGGTTGTGATCACTAAACAGAATAATCAAATAAAGAGCTGAACTAATGTAAACTTTAAAATGGTGTAATGCCAATGTCAAATCCAAACATTCCTTCTAGATTTTTGAATAATTTCTTCGGTGCTTATTTAATTTCTTAGAAAAATAGATCACCATTTTCTTCTTCTTGAATCAACCCCAACCCCAACATGACTTGCATCAACAGACAGTTTAAATGATTTGCTGAAATGTGGAGTCGTAAGAACTGGTGCGCTCTTAAGTATGGCCTTTAACTTATCAAAAGCTCTCTGACAATTTTCAGTCCAATGAAATTTGGTTTTCTTGCTTTATAAATTTGTCAGTCGTTCAGCAATTATGAAAAAATTTGAACAAAATTTCCGATAGTATCCAGCCATTCAAAACATCGCATCAATTGCTTTTACTAACAGGCACAGGGAATTTAGAGATAGCCTTGACCTTAGCATCTATAGGTTTAACTTGTCCATGTCCCACGATATGTCCTAGAAATGTTACACTAGCACGGCAGAACTCACTTTTGGATAAATTAATCGTCAAACTTGCATCAGTGAGTCTGTCAAAGAATTTCCGAATTGTTGCTAAAATATATTTCCAGTTGCCTATGTAGGTGATGACATCATCGATGTAAGCATCACAATTATCTCGACCAGAGATAATCATACTCATTAATCGTTGAAAAGTACTTGGCGAACCCTTCGTCCCAAACGGCATCACTTTATATTGATAAAGTCCATCTAGAGTCACGAATGCCGAAATTTCCTTAATTCTTTCCTTCAGTGGAATTTGCCAAATATTTTCAGGAGGTCAAATTTGGTGACATACTTGGCATTTCCGATTTTATCAATGCAATCATCGATTCTGGGTAATGGAAATTAATCTGTTTTAGTCACACTGTTCACTTTTCTATATTCAGTGCACATACGGAAAGTTTGATCTGATTTCGGAAACAAATATACATGGTGAACTCCAGTCACTTTTTCTGGGCTCTATGAAATCATTTTCCAGGAAATACTGAATTTCTTTTTTCAAGTATTCCTGTTTGAGATGGTTCATCCTCTATGGATGTTGTTTCACAGGTTTGGAATTTACAATTTCAACGTCATGGAAAGTTTTGTTTGTTCTTATAGGAAACATCTGAAAATAAGTGCACATATTCAAATAATAACTGTTTAAGTTCACTCTTTTCTTGTTGTTGCAAATGTGAACGTTTGTGGTCCAGATTATTCTTAATTTCTGAATTCCGAAGATTTGTAGTTCCAAAATCAGTATAGTCCGATAGTATTCCTTCACTTCAATCTTCACTGAGTGAGACAGGTACAACTATACTAATTGCCTGTTTGACCCGGCTATCTCTCTCAATATACTGGTACTCCTTTAATGTATTTACATCCCAGGAGTACTATTATTATAATTTAACTCATTCATTTCCTTCTTGACTTTGTAAGGGCCGTAATATCTAATCTGAAGAACATTTTGTAGAATGTGCAAGAGACCAGAACTCGATTACCAGACTCAAAAGATCTCTCCATTGTAGTTCTGTCAAACCATAGTTTAACTTTTGACTTGAATGGCTGAATGCAAAATTCAAGCTTAATTGGCTGAAAAGTTCCAGAACCAAACTTTGACCCTCGATCAGATTTAACAGAGTATTAAAATAACTTTATCAAAGCTTTTACTATTGTTTTAGATTTAATATTCCTCAAAGGAATTGCCTCAAGAAATCTTGTTGACGTACACATAATGGTCAACAAGTATTGGTTACCTGACTTGGTCTTAGGTAAGGGACCAACACAATCTACCATTATTCTGCTAAATGGATGTTTTCAATGCAGGAATCGGTTGCAGATGAGCCTTATGGATCTTCTGATTGGGTTTTCCTACCATTTGACAAGTTTGACAACATTTGCAGTATTTACAAACATCACTCTTGATTTTTGGTCAGTAGAAGTGAGTCAAGATCTTGTGATAAGTCTTATTAATCCCTAAATGAGCAGCCAAAGGAGTTTCATGGGCCAGAAGAAATATTTCCTGTCTGTAAGATTTTGGAACTACAATTTGATAGTTCACTGACCACTCGTCACCAGCAGGTACCTCTGGAGGTCTCCATTCTGCTATAAGAATCCCACTTTTAATTAAATAACAGACAGGAACGTCAGTGGCTTCAGTTTCACTAATGGCCCTTTGAAACAAGCAGTAGATCCCAGGATCTTTTTCCTGTTTGACGACAAGTGATTGTTGTTTGTCACCCTGATTAGAATAAAGAGAATGAGTAGTTAAAAGAGGATTACTATGATCAATACCCTTTGATTGATCCAAACAAGTAGTGAAAGTGACCTCATCAAAAGCCTGTCCAATACATGTGTCAGCTAAAGGAATACTTTGTGATCAACATCATTCTCAAGAGCTTTCTTTGTCATAGCTCTAGTAACTGCACAAGCTGGGCATAAATCATGGAAATTGTTTTCTCCAAAGGATCGGCTTTCTGATCCAAACAAGGCTTGTCAGCTATAAGTGGATTAACCACAACATTATTTCCAGCTAGTTCTTTGCCTAGTAAAACATGAATGCCCTCAACGGGTAAGACAGAGACTGTTCCAACTGTCACGGGTCCTGAGACTAAGTCTGATGACAAACTTACACAATGTAGAGGAACATTAACAAAGCCGCACTCTACTCCTTTAATATGAACATTCTCATTAGAAGAAAACTTCTCAGAAAAAGGCAAAGTACCTGATAATAAAAGACTCTAAGAAGCTCCTGTGTCCCTTAACATTTTAATAGGGATATGATTGGCCGAATCACCTAGAGTGATATAGAATCCTTCGACATGAATGGTTCATAATTCTCCATAATACAATCAGACTAGGGTTTATTAGACCCAACAAATGTATTGCTTGCAATACATGACTCTGACCTTTACCACTTAGAAATAAGAGTATTTAGAATAGGTCTGTTCTGATTCTGATGCTTATTTTTCAATTTGTAGCAATCAAAAATAACGTGTTCTTTCTTCTTGCAATATGTACGCGTAGGAAGAGACAAGGATTTTTGATCAAGCTTATCAGAAGCTTGATTTTTAAAAATGTGTGCCAAATTGAAATATAGAAGAGCTTGTATTAGGCTGAAATACTTTTCTACCTGACGACTGCTGAGTGAAAGTCTTATTTACAAAAGAAACTTTATGAGCTAACGAATACTCGTCAGCAGCACGAGCAGCGTTTTCCAAGGTTTCGACCTTATGATCATAAAGATAAATTATGTCACTACGGACACAATTCTTGAACTCTTCAACTAACATGTTTTGTCTGAGGCTTTTTTAATCTTTATTAACCTTTCTAGAAGAGCACCACCTATCAAAGTGCCGTGCTCTTTCCCATGCAAATTCAACATAGGTCTGATCAGTTGATTTTCTAGAATTCCTAAAACCTTGTCGATAAGCCTCAGTGAAAAATCTGTACAACTTACAAACACACAATTAAATTAAAACAAATATAAATGAAATTAAATATACATAACAATACGATTAATCCAACTCAACGGACGATTACTCAAGCTAACCCAACGATTACTCCAGCTCGCCCTAAAATCTCTCCGATTCACAGTATGATTACTCCAGCCCACCTTACGATCCCTCCAGCTCACCATTCGATTACTCAAGCTCACCATACGATTACTCAAACTCACCATACGATTACTCCAGCTCACCATACGATTACTCCAGCTCACCGTACGATTAATCCAGCTCACCATACGATTAATCCAGCTCACCATACGATTACTCAAGCTCACCATACGATTAATCCAGCACACCCTACGAGTAATCAAGCTCTCCAAACTATTATTCCAGCTCGCTCTAAGATCTCTCCGGCTCACCCTACGCTTATTTCAGCTCACCCTGCTATTACTCCACCTCACCCTTCGATCCCTCCAGTTCACCCTACGATTACTCCGACTAACCCTACGATTGTTTCAGCTCACAATACGATTACTCGTTCCACGCTATTGTCTCTCCAGCTCGCACTACGGTCTTTTCCACGTTCCCTGCTATTACTCCGGCTCATACTACGATTACTCCAGCTAAATCCCCAGTTCATCTTTCGATCTCTCCACTTCACCCTACGATCGCTCCAGCTCATCAAGTTTGAACGATTTGTCGTACCTGAGAAACGAATTAAGAAGAATTAAGTAGTAAGACACGGGAAATCTTCAATTGCAAATACAGCGGCTCGAGTCCACGTTGCCTGTAAGCATGACATATGGAGGCCATTAGCTGATTACTCATTGCTGCTGAGTGGTCATCAAAAGGGATGGGTGATGTGTCCAGTTTCCTACCTCTACAGAAAATATGATGAACGACCTATTTGGTGCATTGGATGTATAAACAAAATACATGCCCTTACTCATTTGGTACATTGGATAAAAAACATACAACATGTCCTGACTTTTTTGGTACATTGGATATAAAACATACAACATGTCCTGAATTATTTGGTACACTGGATATAAAACGTACAACATGTCCTGACTTTTTTGGTACATTGTATATAAAACATACAACATGTCTTGATTTATTTGGTACATTGGATAGAAAACGTACATGTCCTGACTTATTTGGTACACTGGATATATATAAAAAATACAACATGCGCTTTTAGTACCAATTAATGTGAAACAAGAGGTCAAGTAACTAGTTTATAAATGATCCTGTATGCATACATACATACATACATACATACATACATACATACATACATACATACATACATACATACATGCATGCATGCATGCATGCATACAGACAGACAGACAGTCAGACAGATACACAGACAGACAGAAACACAGACGAAAGACAGATAGTTTGTGTCTGTTAGAAGAGGAACGCGGTATATTTATTCATAATATATTCCCCCAACCGTCTGTAGCATAATTAGGATTTTCATTGCAGTTTGCAGTGAGCATCTCGTTTCAAAGAAATAAACACGCTCGCAATTTGTGTTCTATACAAATGCATTCGCTAACGTTAACTGCAGTACTGATGAACAAACGGAATCCGTTTTGCTACGTTCTGTTAATTTGAATTTAAAGTATTCCATAAACAAAGTATATTTTCAAAGAAATAAAACTCGGTTGAAAGGACTTTAATGATGGTATTGATTATCTTCTACAAGCTAGATTTAGTAATCAACCATACGCATATTGATTCCAAATCAGTCTTTATCGTCAATCAGATAAATTATGATATTATTGAATATGACTAATTAAGACTTTAATGCATATGACTAATTTAAGACTTTAATGTATATTACTAATTAAGACTTTAGCGCATATGACTAATTAAAACTTTTAATGCATGTGACTATTTAAGACTTTATTGAATATGACTAATTGACTTTAATACATGTGACTATTAAGACTTTATTGGCTATGACTATTTAAGACTTTTTTTCATATGACTATTTTAGACTTTATTGAATATGACTAATTAAGACTTTAATGCATATGACTAATTAAGACTTTAGCGCATATGACTAATTAAAACTTTAATGCATGTGACTATTTAAGACTTTATTTAATATGACTAATTAAGACTTTAATGGATGTGACTAAGACTATTGGCTATGACTATTTAAGACTTTTTTGCGTATGACTATTTTAGACTTTATTGAATATGACTAATTAAGACTTTTAATGCATATGACTAATTAAGGCTTTATGAAATATAGAAGAAAGAAAATTATCTTGAGACAGTATTGTACTGAATAAAAATATAAATGACTTATATAGAGAAGGTAAATAAACACATGCATGTATCTCCCAATGCTTCGAAACTATTGTTCTATGAAACTAAGCAGCATAATATGTAAAACAACACGGAGAAAAGGCTCGTCATGTCCCTGGCAAGCTCCTAATAAATGACTCCCTAAATAAATTATCTAGTCCAAAAGGGCCATCATCTGACAACGCCACTGTTCTCTTAACGTGTTTAACACGCAAGCCAAAATACCATAACATTATTAATCTTTATTCGCAAAAGTTAATACTCACATTAAATACAGGTACCGTCGTATTTTATTACTGATGGCAATATTAAGTTACTTTGATCGGCATGTATGATTATTCGCAGTATAATTGAATAGAACTGAAAAGCCTTCTCGAATTCATTATTTACCACAGTGTAACAAGAGGTTCCTAGATAATATCGTCCTAACATTGAATTAGAAAGTTCGTTTTATCACATTCCTATATGCGTATTGTAGTGTTTTCCAGCGTATAATACAAGTATAGTCTTTATTTTTAATGATGTCACTGAGGTCTTTCATCTCATGACCGAGTACTGCTGGCATAGTGAACATGAAGTGGACAAACTCCTTGACTACCATCATTATGGAAGTCGTCTTTCATAATAATCAAGACAAATATTAATTGCAAAATACTGACGTAATAAAATAATGCTCTGTTGAAGTTAACGGTATCATTGGGCAAAACACGAGAAAAACGTACTTGACACGATTACAATGTATTGTTTATCATCTCGTCCTAGCACCAAGGACCTTGCTCGAGATTGTCCAAGAATATAGTTCTCGGATTGAGAAATCGCACCACTTCTGAAGCGAGAGCAGACAAAAACACAGATGACAGAAATATTCCAAATGTTCATCTGCCAACAGATTTTGTTCCGACATCGGTTCTGATTGTTGGCGCCAACGTACTCAGGAACATCTGAGAACGCGTGTTTAGCATTTATGCACGAATTTCAGACAGGTTGCCCAAAGACGGCCACGTGGCCATCAAAGAGGACATTTAGCATTGATCAGTTTAGTTACATACACAGCTCCTGTTAATCCGATTTCGATACTAAAATGAAGTTGTTCTAATTGTTAATTTTTTTTAATTCATATTTTCGTTATTATTTATGAAGAATAAATCAAATCTGGATAAGTCGAATCGAGAGCTGTATCATTATTTTAGTCTGTCTGGATTACTCATATGCATCCGAGTTGACCTTTTTGACTTGATAATATTTGTATCTGTGCAGTCTATTTTCAGATCACAATTTGACGATGTATAATGGCATGACTTTAAGGGTCTAAACGTCAGTAAAAGTTAATAAACTACCATATTACGCTCTGTCATGGGGTGACGAAACTTCTAATTGTTCTTGAAATTGTTGTCTGAAATTTGCATCAATATTTGCTTCAACTTCATTTTTCATTCAGGACCGTGAGAACAATACTCCTTCGTACGCAATGGTGTTGTATAGGATAATTCCACCTTCGGAAACAAAATTTCATTTCAGATACCTAGCCAGGCCTCGTGCCTGACGCAAAATTCTTACTCTCGAGTGGAATTTATCTATTAAAAAGCCGACGCATACAAGAATTATATTAATCAATGACAAAATATGAGATGGTCCGTTCTTCTAGAGGGATAAATAATCTTTTACTTTTTGTTCAATTTATGAGTTCTTTATTTAATGAGAGGGGGTCTTTGTAACTGCTGTAATTGCGTACTTGATTATAAATCATAAAACATCAGAGGCTTGAATTAAAACTTCTGACGAAATGTGATCGATAAATGTTATAGTCTTCCAACAAAAGCGTACATTTTGGACAATACTTTTCTTTTGTCTTTGTTTTTGTTTTGTTTATCCTAATTACATGCATATGTGAGTTGCTTGTCGCTATATTCATAAACAATGGCCTACTAGGTTAAACATAAATTCCATGATTAAATATTTTGGTAAATGTCAAATTGCTAATAGTCATCTAAAACAAAAGACGCTTTTATTCAGATTCATACTTGTCTACGTGCTAAACGGTCATTCTTAGTCGACTGAAGAGATGGATTTTACCTATATTTCGACCGCTCCGGTGGCCCAGTAGTTAGAACGTCCGCCTCAGATGTGGGAGGTCGCGGGTTCGAACCACGACCGAGTCATACCAAAGACTTACAAAAATGGTACTAACAGCAGCCTCGTGTTATGTTAATGTTACGACTGATCGGCCTGGCGTCATGGCAAAGTTACTGTGTGGGACATTATGATATATGTCTGCGATAGTGCTGGTTATCACTATAGACTGCCACATTGTTAATATCGCAGCGATGTGACTGAAGACACGTTAAAGCTACGTTAAAAATAAAAAATAAAAACACACACACACAACACACATGCCTATATTTCTTCGCAAAAATCCAAGCTTGAGAGATTTCTGAATGAAACAGAATTAGTCTGGTTGGACAACAGATACGAATCGACGCGAGCTATCTATTGTCTAGTGAGGCGGCTGCAGCCATTGCTTACAAGTCAACCTCACGCGCTAAAATGTGTTAGTATTCATCACTCAAACTGCGCAGAAAGCTTGCATTTCAAGCTGAATTCTTCCTCGACTGGCAGGTTAGGGACTGACTTTTCAAACCTACTTATAATGAGCCGTTCGAACTTTCGTTATAATGAACACGTACTTCTGCTGAAAGCCTATTTTATGCTTCAGGAAGCTCAAGTCTTCTTTGGCTATATGGATTTCCTCTGGAGATTGATTTAGGCAGGAGTGGTTTTCAAAGAACAGCAAAAGGTGGTGTCACATTATATGTGATTCAAACAACGAGATGTTTTGCACTATTAATTATACTTTTGATGACGTCTTAACACAAAACTCTTCATTAGTTGTTGTTCTTCACTTGACAACCTCTTTATTTTATGTGAATTAGGAAGAAATTTAAGTAACTGTTCAGGAATTTCCAATCCAATTATTTTCCTCAGAATAAGTTCTCTGCGATAAAAACGAATTAAAACAAAGCTGATTAGAGTGAGTATTCAGTGGAGGTCACCATTTTGAGTGAAAAGTACACACAGTGTTTATACGTCCATTATGGAC
Organism: Sinohyriopsis cumingii; assembly: GCA_028554795.2. Lineage (NCBI taxonomy): Eukaryota > Metazoa > Mollusca > Bivalvia > Unionida > Unionidae > Sinohyriopsis > Sinohyriopsis cumingii. Next base: position 5,996,463 of record CM068838.1, on the reverse strand, counting down.
ATTCAGACTTACAGACACCGTCAGGTAGCCCTAGAGGTATACCCAAGTATATTCTACCAGCGGCGTATTGACCAGTGGATCACATTACACGATTCTTTCGCCTATGTTCTTGCCATGTACCCGAATTTCATCCCGATGACTACCAAAGAACAGAGTTGAACTATAAATAGGAAAATGTTCGCTTCTCATGTGTTTAGTATGGACTTGTATATGGACAAGTTAGAGGCAGGTAAGACATCGTTGCTTGATTTTTTTAAAACCAAAGTTTTCATTCATTTGAATGTAAAAATGTATTGTGTTCTTCCGTACCATTTAACATTTGAGCTAACATATAAATTGCTTTATTTAAATATTCTACCTGTATATTGTAAATGTATGTATGGGTATATACCTATGTGCCAAATATTGCAAAAGGAGTTTTGTTGCGTCATCATATTACACACAAAACAAAATCATATTTTATTGTGAAATTTATGTTTTCACATTTGTTCATATCTAATATTATAGGTTTTCTTCTTTAACCGCTTCTGAAAAACAATTGAGCAGTTTCGTTATTATTTAGAAAAATCCTGAATACATTTGATGATTTTTAAGCCTTATAGAAATTAGACTTTAAAATCACACACTAAATATCTATCTGGTTTTATATTATGCACAAATATCGATCTATTAAGGTCGAATTGCTGAAGCTACAACTTGAAAAACCTACTTGTTCTGGATAAAAATCGACAAAGAACAAAATGAGAAAAAGAAAAGTTAAAAGAAAAGAAAAAGGTATCCTGATAGTTTTGACAGATGATGATCTTGTAATAGTTTGAGACACCAGGTTAGTATTTTAGTCAAATCGACTACAAATTTATTCCAACGTGTTATCTTTTTCAAAAATGCTTTATTAGCAATCCAATCAAGGTAACAAAATGTATTCAAATGACATAACATTTAAAATATTTGATGAGCACACTGTCCTTGTAAGTAAAATAATAGTTTCTATTTTGTAATTATTGATTTATTGATTTTGAAAATATTGTGACCTCTGGCCCATATTACAAGGAAATTTTAAGCAGCAATTTACGCAGGATGGATAGCGCTCCTTGGTGATAAGAAAATAAACCGACATTTACTTTCTTTATCAAACAGTTGTTGATTTTCACTAACATTCACTTGTTATACTTTAAAATCTGCCTGATCAGCGGTGAGATACCAGATATATTCTGTAACAAGTTTGAACCAAAGTGGCTGATATTTAGCTTAGATGTGAGTTCGTATTCTATTTCAATCCACAAATCATAATAAAAAATATTTCAATATATCTAAGGAAATATTATTAAGGAAAAACCAAAGTAAATGAAGATAATTCAGCTAACAAGCTATTTACCAAATGAATATGGCCTTTATTTTAATAACACTTTTATAAAACACAAACGGTTTTAATGCTGTCTTCCTTAAATATAAAATGTCAGAAGAAATACAGCTTAAATAAATTAGACCCAGCGTGGATGAAAGCATTTCAAATCAAGCGAAGAGAGTCTCTTTGATGTATTGATCATAAAAAATCACTCTGACGCCACGACTTTGATTGACATACATAATATTCATTTATTTATGGTTAATTGTTTAATCAATTACTTTTCTGTGTCATACAGAGGAACTAAATAACTATCTTTTGCGACAATGTCATTCGATATTTAATTTATATAAAGATATAATATAAATATACAAAACAAATCAACAAAAACACAAACAAAACAACAACAACACCAACACCAACGACAACAACAACAAGCATGATTTTAATACTATGACTGGTTTAAGATAAGTGAAGCCTGGATTCATCGCTGTTTATTAAGATTCCGCTTTTCGGTTATAGATTGCCTGTTGTGATTACCATTAGTATCGATCGTATTCTGCACTGAAAACAGGTGAACCTGAGCACGCACATTTTTTAAATCGTCAATCTATGACTATCTATTCATGAAATGAGGAGTTTAGTCTGTGTTTCACACCTTACATACGTTGCAGCAGTAAAGAGCGTAATTACCATCATGCCCTTCAGTTAGTTTCACCTACGGATATCATTCAATATTATGTCTAGTCAGTCTGACTTTCAGAGCAAGGACTATCTTTCCTGTTTTGATTCACTAAATACTCAATTTAGTTTCGTCTCTTTTTGAATATCACCCTCTGTCAACATCTATTTGAATCAAATCAGGAAAACATGTATTTTGTAAGAGACAATTACATTTCGAAATTTAAAGTATTCGTTGCTTTTGGCAGCTTTTGTGAACATTAAACACACCACAAAGGCAGTAAGAGAAGAGAAAGGACGAATAATTCAAAACCTGTCTGATACATGTTTCAAATCATTCCATGGATGAATCTAGAGTCGCCCTGAATACGTTATACTTAGTTTGTTGGGGGTTTTTTTTCTCCAAGAGAAAATTAAATTCATACCACGGATATATCAGAAACATTTGAAAATGATACTATAGCAAATCAAAATGTCTCTAACAACGACCGCTGTATATATTTCAATAAGAGACAGGTATAACTATAGTCTGTGCAGGAAGCTAATTGATGTGCCAAATAAGGACGAGATTTAATGCTTTCTCTTCAGAAACGCATCGAATTTCAAAATTTAATTATCTGTATACTGAGAGCTATATCCGATGGTTCACTGAAAGTTTTCGCTTGTTATGGGAATTCAGTTTTATTTACACGCAGCAGTCTTATTTATCCATTGTTCGTCCGGTCTCATCAGACAAATTATGTTCAGGTAGTTCGACCACCTGCCTGGTCTAGTCCCTGAAGTAAACTGCGCATGTCTGAGTCTGGTCAACCCGATCAGTGCAACTTGTCTTCAGTAGTTTCAAGACGGTGATGTCGAATTAGTTTCTTTCTAGTTTGATTTATTTATTTATTTATTTATTTATTTATTTATTTATTTATTAATAGAAAATTCATTAGCATGCCTTAAAATAAATCTGAATTCAAAACGTGTTGTTTGCCTTCATATTATTCATGGACACTGACGTAAATACGTGATCCTCGGAAACGTGATAAACTTATTTAGTGAAGACAGGAAAATTGGAATTTATTTCAAGCTAAATAGATTTTCAAATTATCCAGTAGCGTTCAGTTAAAAAAATACGTTTTTGTTCCAAATACCATATCTGTGTTATATTATTTTTCTTTGAAATTTAGTATCGAAAGAGTTCCAAAATCCAACTTTACTCCCATCACTTATATTGAGAACCTGAGAAACCAAAAGCGTATCGCTGATCGGACCACGGTTTATTGATGAAGTCACTCTAGTCGATCTAGAGTTCGATATCACTCTTGTCCGACCATAGGTTTCTGGTATGGTGAACGTATACGCATGTAGAATCACATGTTTTCTATGAATAATGGGAACTACGTTAATATTGACTTCTTGAGAGTAACGGCAAAGCTCTTGTTTCGTTTTTATGAGTTTTCGTGGATAGAAGTTTTATTTTGAGAGCCATTAATAGCTATTTTCTCTCAGTTAATGGCATTTTTATGTGAATAAGAGACATGAAGATTTTGCATTGTTTGTTCCGATAGTGAAAATTCCTATCTTTGAAAAATGGCCAGGTGGAGCAAACGGAGATATCATTGTCGTACGAGGAAGATGGAACATTGCGCTTTTCAACTTTTACATAAGTATAACACGCATATAACGGAGAATCGATGAAAATCATTTGCACGAGTCAGTTAATGTTATGAATAATCATTTCAGATAGATCGCTCATACATGTAAGGATAGTTTTTTTTCTTTTTGTATAAAGAGATAAAATATGCAGTAGTTAAATTGATGTTTACATAGATAGATAGAAAGATACACACATACAAGCTTAAATACATACATACATACATACATACATACATACATACATACATACATACATACATGCATACGTACGTACGTACATACATGCATACATATTTGTGTGGATCGATAGATCGATGCGACGACGGCACATTATTTTGTATTTATGAAAAAAGAGAAAAACTTAAGTATTAGAATAGAAATTAAAATGTTTTTAATAAATAAAAATATACAAGACTACGACTGAGGCTGCACCGTTTGTGAAATATTAAAATTAGTTCAGCTCCTAAACGATCACTCCATAACTTTCCTCTTTCGTTCTACTCGCTTTTGACCAGTAGAATATGTGCTCAGTATCAAACTCTGTCAAATTATCAATGATCTTCACTACAGTTTGTACTAGAATGTGTAGAGTGTTGTTTTATTTGTCTTTGTGGTCGTATTTTCGAAAAATTCCCCTCCATCCCAAAGCGTACATTCCTTTCTGTTTCTCCTACATACGTTATAAACAGGATGCCACATATCTCACAGTCACATGAAATATGGTCTTTCATGTTAAATTTACTACCTGTCTGCAAGATTTGTATTGTGTCTAAATAAGGAAATCACACAGGTTTCATACATTTCATTCGCACTTAAAGCAATCATGTGTATTGATATTACATAGAAAGTCCCTAATGTACTTATTTGTTAGTAAGCAGTAACCAAAGTGCATTTTGAAAAACACTAACATTTTCTCTAGTATATGTTGATGCAGATGCTGATCGTTCGTTGAAATGGAAAATGTGTTTCTTGTTGCGATTATCTTACGCGTCTTGATGACTTAGATTTTAGTTTCTTGATTTTATATCGTCTATCTCGTAAGTCCTGAGAGAAGGATCGAACGAGCGTCATGAATGTCTTGTCTAACAGAACATCAGTATGTGACATTCAAAAACTCTCCTGAATGTATGCCGTGGATGAAAACTAACTGTATTTAGATTACCTGACGATTGTTAATTTCAATTCAATATTATTTCCCTTGTAGATTGTTATATTTCAGAAATATACACTTGCCATACATATTCAATTTGTATTCATTCAGCTGAGAAACTTTTCTTGTTCTGTTTTCTGAATGGGTCTAAATGAAGAAAATGTCATTCATAAAGCTAACATAGAATAATGGAGGATACTGGTATTATATTCCTTCCTCCTATTCAGCTACATGAGTGTGTGCGTGAGATGGACCATTCTATTGTAGTAATAAAAAATAGTTCCCTTCAAGACAAATGTTCTGTACATTTTGGCCGATTTGGATCGATAGTATCGAATATTGCCTTTCTTTAATCGGTAAAACTATATTCATGATCGATGCTAGTATAAAGCCAATCAATGTCTGCTGAAACCTGGAAACAATTTTAAGTTTTACTAATTTCTTTCACAAGAAAATCACTTGTATCTTTAACGTATGAAAACTGTTTTTGAGCAAACGGTTTATGTAAAGATATATCCATTCGGCAATACCTAACAGAACCTCCCTTTACGTAATCCTATTTTCCAGAAGTTTGTGAAGTTTCGAAAGATGATATATATGAAAAAATTAGTCTTAAATTATTTGGAACCCGGTAATAGACATTGCTTTTGTTCAAAACAGTAGCCTTTGTGTAATATTCTGAGTTCACTTCAGACTCTCAATGCTGCGTTATGCTACATTCAGGCTTCCAATGCTGTGTTATGCTACATTCAGGCTTCCAATGCTGTGTTATGCTACATTCAGGCTTCCAATGCTGTGTTATGCTACATTCAGGCTTCCAATGCTGTGTTATGCTACATTCAGGCTTCCAATGTTGTGTTATGATATATTCCGATTCTCAATGCTGTGTTATGCTACATTCAGGCTTCCAATGCTGTATTATGCTACATTCAGGCTTCCAATGCTGTGTTATGCTACATTCAGGCTTCCAATGCTGTGTTATGCTACATTCAGGCTTCCAGACTCCAAATGTTGTGTTATGATATATTCACACTGCCAATGATATGTTATAATATATGCAGATCCCAATGCTGTGTTATGATATATTCATACTCATAATGCTGTATTATTACATATTTCAGACTCTCAATTTTGTGTTACGATATATTCAAACTCATAATGCTGTATTACGATATGTTCAGACTCCCAATGCTGTGTCATGACATATCAAGACTCCCAATGCTGTGTTACGATATATTCAGACTAACAATGAAGTGTTATTATACATTCGGACTCCCAATGCTGTGTAATGATATATTCAGACTCACAATGATGTGCAATGATATATTCAGACTCCCAATGATGTGTTATTATATATTCAGACTCCCAGTGATTTGTAATGATATATTCAGACTCCCAATGATGTGTTATTATATATTCAGACTCCCAATGATGTGTAATGATATATTCAGACTCCCAATGATGTGTAATGATATATTCAGACTCCCAATGTTGTGTAATGATATATTCAGACCCCCGATGTTGTGTAATGATATATTCAGACTCCCAATGATGTGTAATGATATATTCAGACTCCCAATGATGTGTAATGATATATTCAGACTCCCAGTGTTGTTGTGTAATGATATATTCAGACTCCCAATGATGTGTTATTATATATTCAGACTCCCAGGGATGTGTAATGATGTATTCAGACTCCCAATGTTGTGTAATGATATATTCAGACTCCCGATGTTGTGTAATGATATATTCAGACTCCCAATGATGTGTAATGATATATTCAGACTCTCAATGTTGTTTAATGATATATTCAGACTCCCAATGATGTGTTATTATATATTCAGACTCCCAATGAGGTGTAATGATATATTCAGACTCCCAATGTTGTGTAATGATATATTCAGACTCCCAATGATGTGTTATTACATATTCAGACTCCCAGTGATGTGCAATGATATATTCAGACTCCCAATGTTGTGTAATGATATATTCAGACTCCCGATGTTGTGTAATGATATATTCAGACTCCCAATGATGTGTAATGATAGATTCAGACTCCCAATGTTGTGTAATGATATATTCAGACTCTCAATGATGTGTTATTATATATTCAGACTCCCAATGTTGTGTAATGATATATTCAGACTCCCAATGATGTGTTATTATATATTCAGACTCCCAATGATGTGTAATGATATATTCAGACTCCCAATGTTGTGTAATGATATATTCAGACTCTCAATGATGTGTTATTATATATTCAGACTCCCAATGATGTGTAATGATATATTCAGACTCCCAATGATGTGTAATGATATATTCATACTGCCAATGCTGTGTTATTATATATTCAAACACTCAATGCTGTTTTATGATGCATTCGTTTCTGAAAGAGGCTGATGCTATTCCAGACCATTTAATTGCTTCCAAAATATGCCGACCGCATTCCATGTAAGTGTCCTTTCCTTTTTCTGCCATCCTAACTACCAAAGTTTTTTCTGGGTAAACTTTGCAACGCCATAGTTTCTGCATCTTCGCTATCCAAGGTTCCGAGAAACCTATCTACACCTTGGTGGATCTTATAGCTATATCGGTGCTTTGTCTTAGCGACGTCTATTGAACTTCATGTGTTGCCTCCTTTAGTATGTAATGCCAAACAACCAATAGCGTGGTGCGTTGTACATCCGCCGATGCACTTGACCTAAAAAGGATGCTTTGTACGTTTAACATCGAAAGTATGAACGTGTACGAGAGGGAAGCCATTACATGTCTACTTGGGTGAGAGGTATTTGTGCCAAACACGGACCGGTACTGGAAAAGTGCTTATTTATAAGTCAATTCAAGTTCTGTGCTCCCCTTGTCTCGATCATGTAGAAACAGTGTTCAAATTTGAAAAACCTAATTTTTATTGGATGCGGTGGCTTGCCGCCGCATCCAATGAAATTCACAGACCCGAAGCACATAATCTACACGATATGCCAAGGTGTTGATAGAGTTATCAGAACCTTGGCTAGCAAAGATGTAGTTTCTGAATAAAAACACCAGGCGTGATTTTGTTTCTAATGTTAGAAATTCATTTCCGTTTTCCAAGCAGGCATCCAACTGTATTTGTTCTTGAATCTTGATTTACGAAGATACGTATATCGTAATTGAGCTCCTAATAGATGAGATCAAATTTTAAAAATCTTTTATATTCCCATTTAAAGCATTCACAATTTCCTGTGTCAACATAAAATTGAAAACTCTTGAAAATAAACGGTGGATGCTCGGATACGGATATTTCCTGACTCAAAACATATTCCTCTTTGGTAGAGAAACACGTGTCGGACCGAACCTTTTTATTAATACATAATACTTCATTCATTTAATATAAATTATTTTCTTCTTTTCCGACTCTGTTTTCTGTTTGCGTCAAAAAGGACACTCGTTTGTCTATCATTATATCAAGTCTTCGCTGTTGAGTGAAACGTTTATTATACTGTTTTCTGGTTGCGTTATGGAATGGAAACGTGTCGTAGGCGGATGTAACAATAGTATGTCTTCTAAGTCCTAACATCAAAAAAAAAAATGGAATATCATCAACTAGAAATTTCTTATCAGCTAAGGTGGTACTATATATCTTCATACTTTGCAAAGGGTTTTAATTTTAAAGGAAAATAGTTTCTCCTATTTTCATCAATGGTTATTCTATTTAAAAAAAAACGACCTTGCATATATTAGATGTCGTTCAAAGCGCTTGTAAATCCTTTTATTTTGGCATATTATCGATGGGCGAAATTGGGGTTATAGAGCTTGGCCTTACTTCAAATGTGCACATAACAATAAAACTGCTAACTCCGCTTGGTCGTTTTCACTTCCTCGATTTCAATGGTAGATCGTAAAACAAATGAACCGATAACATTTTTTTCTTCAGTTTTTATATATTTTTTATTCGTCGATTGCACATTCAGAAGCTGGTATTGCTCCCTCTGGCAAAATTCGATTTCCCTATTTTATTTTTTGCTAAAGTTAGTGTACTTTGAACTTATTGGGGGCTGATTTTTCGAGGACATGGGGGCAGCCACTTTGATTAGATGTGTGCTTAGATCATGCATGATTTCCGCAAGTAAAACATGTAAAGAGCTTTCAGCCAAAGTACACGAAAGTGGTATAGTGGTATGGAAACATTCTCTCCACTGTGCATGCTGCAAATTCAAACAAAGTTACCTTACACCTGTCACTCGGTAAGAAGTATGTAATATCTGCTGCACGCCACGTAGAAATTATGTCATATCCTCGATTTTTTTTATTACTTTTTTTGAGAGAGAGAGAGATTGAGAGAGAGAATATGCTACGACTCTGCTCATGACTAGCTTAATTCTGTACACATATTTTCACAATACATGCAATGTTTCCTCCCCAAAACTATATACAGCATACCGTTTATTGTATACCGTCTATTATATACCGTCTATTGTATACCATCTATTGTATTCCCATTGTTTTCTCCATTAACTCTACATTGTCAGAATTGTGCAGTATTATTCCATATTGAACGGGGTCATATTGCACGACACGTGTGTCTAAAATTAGTATCGCGTATTAGGAACCAAATTAATTGTACATAAACAATGTACGCTGCTGTAGCATACGTTTAGCTTTTGGTATATTAGATTTGTTTGTGAATAAACTTTACAAGCTGTTTTGTCCACTGAAAGTAGAAATAATAACGTAGATGCTGAGGGCGAGTTCATTGAGTCACAAATAAAACTTTTAAAAAAGCAAACGAATAAACGTGATATCCGCAATATCCACATCAAATGTAGAGACACACGTCAAAATTGTACTCTAATTTTGACTAATTTACAGGATCAATCACATTCTCCTGACTTATGAAATGAATATGATTTGTGATATAACGTCTTTTTAATAATTAAATTAAAAGAATTAATATGTTAAACATCTTATGATTCCGTGTAATCAGTGAAAGAACAGAAACGGAGGTACGGTTGATTCAATGCCAGTCCATTGCTCAAATCACACTTACGAAATTGAGTCAGCAGTAAAAGGTAAGAATGTTCAGTCTTTCACAAACAGAAAAACAAAACCGGGCTGGATCAACAACAAAAAGAACAACAACAAAATTAATCTTGACTAACTGGAAAAGTCGTCTATATGCGCATTCATTCACATTATGACCCTAAATTTTAATTTAAGTAGACCTAAACAAGATTTTTTAAAAACTAATGTGGGCAACGCGCGATGACCACGTTGTCGTGTCCGTGAATCGTAAAAAGGATTAAGGTCCACCGTAGTACCCGTCGTTTATCTAACTACAAATATATATGTGTATTTAGTTGTTGTTATTGTTGTTATAGGGTTTAATGCCATTTTCAGCACAAGAAAGGCTATACATGGCGGCTAGTATTAATGGTGGAGGAAGAACCCGGGAAAATCCCGGAAAGAACCACCGACCCACGAGAAGCTACAGGCAAGCTTTTTCACATATCCACATTGGCCGAGCCCGAGACTCGAACCCACGGAGACAGAGGTGAGATGGCAGTGATCCGTGACGGAGAGCGCTTTAGACCACTCGGTGCCCCTCGTGTATTTAAATGATTCATCAAACATATATATTCGTGAAAACATGAGGACTTGCACATCTCTTTGTTGCATAAAATTAATTTCGCAGTGGATGGATGCATATAAGTAAACACAGCATTATCAGTGCAAAAGTAATCAGATCCCAAGCCCAATCCGAGAAGCCACACGAGTTACACATAGCTGATAGTGCTGTAGCAACTGGCCATTGCAAATGTAACACAGGATGAGTTAACTCATCAGTATTATCCATATCTTTTCATGAAGTTAGCAAACTAAGAGAGACTGAGAATATATTTCTTAGCCAACCCAATGTAGCATCAGCAGTGTTGGGATTCACATTCATTCCCATTTAATTTATTAACTAAATGGCAAACCTTTGAGGAATCTGCTTAATATGTGATGTGTCGCCTTTGGTGTTCATTGTTTGCTGCTAATTAGACAAGTAAACTTGTTTATTTTCTGATTATTCATTACCGTGCAGTCATAAGGGGGGTGGGGGTGGAGGCGGGCGGAGTTTAGGTGAGAGTCACGATGAAGTAACATAAAGCAATAGATACTCATTTATTGTTAAAAAAATACTTTATGAAAGGTACATTTCAACTCTTATACTTGTGTGCTGGCATATTATTGTTTACTGCTATCTGCGGCGATCTATAATGACAAATGTTCTATTCATGTACGAAGTGAAGGTCACTCGAGTTGCCGCCCGACATCAAATGCGCATGACCGTACCGGATGCGGCTATGGGATAAGTTTGACCAGCTAAAAATAGCATCTAAAAATGATCTATACAAAATTTGAATTTTTGTGCAGGCAGGAGGTCCATGGGGGTGACACCATGAGGTACCGCACTGGGTGACACCAACCCTAGTGACACAACTGAACCATAGGAACATAGCTATTTAACAATTGGACCAGTTCATTTGCAACACTGGATATAATCATGATCGTCAGGGGATAACGAACAAACAGAAAAACAAAACAAGTACGTAACGCAAAGTCATACAGATAATCTGAACTATTTACATATCTGAATGACAGGGAAATCTACAGGAAATGAGGTACATATTGGAAAAGGTCGCATGAAATGCCGTACCAAAGCACACACACACACACACACACACACTTTGCGCATAAGAAAGTTATACCGGAAATGGGAACCAGATGTTTACCAGTTTTCACCACAAAATTTGTATGTTGTCATGCAAATGATTCTTCGTGTGTCTGGTTGTAAATTCACAGCCTCGTTGCTCCTGGAGAAATGGAAAGATGATTATGTTATACCAGTAAGATTTGGCATTGATAACACGTAGAGCTGTTGGCTGAGTGATTACAGCTTTACACTTGACAGCCAAAAGGCATCTGCCGCGCAGCTTCCAAACCCTGCATAAAACAATACAATAACCCCATGTACGATCAAATGTTACGTCTAGGTAAAATCTTTCAAACGTATTCACTAAATGGACACAAGGTTTGCAGCTGTTCTTGTTTTTCGACAACAGCGTGTAAATGAGGAACACTATTATATAACTATTTGGACCAGTTCGTTTGCAACACAGAAAATCACAGGTGCTCGACGCGAGCTTGATGTTAAGGAAGAAAAAACAAAAACAATAATCTAAAGAAAAAAAATCATACAGAGTGACAAAAATATCTTAGATTACCCCCATGATCCGTTCTGACATAGGACCCTCTCTATCATAATATAAAAGAGAGAAGGTACGGAACTTCTAAATACTTCGCTCCACCCATGACCCTCGCTTTCCTTCTGCTATTTCCGTCTTTAAAGGCACATGGCCATACTATATGGCTTGTTTTACTCCTGAGATATTTTTCTATCTATCAAGCCATCATTGACGTTTCTGCGTTGTACCAAACTGAAGTTACGGGCTCCGAAACGTGCGATTTTCGCGAATATTTCGTTGTGGACATGTCCGTGCACATGTAAAAACCGGGGACACGAGTTATATGGACAATGTTTTAAACTCTATGGTGCATCCCTTCTTGAATTACAGAACAGTGGTAGATGCAAAAGTAAGTTATTTACTTACCATTAACTCGATTCAACTTTAGGTATCCTGTTCCATGCAAGAATTATACATTGTCTTCTTTACTGCACAACACATCGTATACATGCATCTCTATTTTCCAAATAGGCAAACTATGCGGCACGAACGTCAACGCCGAAATATGATTGGCTCAAAAGGTTATACGTATTATCATAGAAGCACGGAGTTGTTCACAATGAAAACATTCGCGAAAATTGAATATTGAGATTATATTCGATCTTTATGTTCCTTATAATTTCATCTGTTGTCATGTGATTATTCATCAGCTGGTATGTTGCATCTGTTGTCATGTGATTATTCATCAGCTGGTATGTTGCATCTGTTGTCATGTGATTATTCATCAGCTGGTATGTTGCATAACAACATTTTGTTCACCTGGAACAATGACAAGAGTGTGTCTGTACTTGTAAGATATAGTATCAATAACTTGTAGAGCTGTGATGGCCGAGTGGTTAAGGCGTTGGACTTGAAATCCAATGGGCAATGCCCGCGCAGGTTCGAATCCTGCTTACAGCGGAGTATTCTTTTTTATAATATGATCTCATGTCAGATGTGATATCACATGCCAGAAAAATATATCCTTCTTTCGAACTAGATGTTAACCACAAATTCTATTTTTGCCACGCGTTCAAGTTTTCATCTGGTTTGTTGTGTATTCACATTCTGTTGCAATTGGAAATTAAGATATTACGTTGGTAACACGTGACCTGTGATGGCTGGATGATTGCGTGAGACTTGACATATAATGGGCATTTTCCTGTGCAGGCTGCAAAATCATTCTTGGAACGGCATGCAATAAACCCATATACCATCTAATGTTTGTGAAAGCAAAATCTTTCACCCATATTCACAGTCAGAACAAGGTGTGAAACAGTTCTTGTTTATAAATCACTAATTGTAAAGGAATAAAACATTGGAAAACTTCATTCTGATTAAAACTAAATTTAAACTTTTCTACGTGAAGATCTGACAGCGAAGACTTAGGGGTCATATTCGTTAATTGTTTCAGCCAATCAGATGAAGTCTTATATATTCGCGTTTGAGAGACAATGCAATGTAGCTCAAAAGTATCAATGTGTGCCGAACGATTTTATTGAGATTTATAAAAGCTGCATTTCCATTTATTAATTCAAAGGTCATCATAACATGACCCCTAAGCGGTGGCTGTTATATCTTCACGTAGTACAGTGGAAATCTGATTTTAGTCATGTTGGGAAAACGTGTAGGCAAAATGTTAACGGTTTATTTGCAACACAGTATGCCATGAATTCGAATTAACAAAGGTAGCCAGAGGTTAGGAAACAAATTAGAACACAAAGACTTACTGATAACATGAACAGTTGATATGTCTAAATAAAGAGTTAACAGACAAAATCCGATGGAAAACCGTACTAAAATGTGAACACTTTATACAAAAACTCACATAAACAATGCTGCCGTATAATAAATATTTCTTTTTCATCTTTCCCGGTAAAAGTGGAAGACGGCGACGTGTACTGTTTAAATTTTCTAGGAATTTGTAAAATTGCGGTTTTATTTAAGTATTTCATAAAAAGAGCGGCTGAAATAGTATCGACTGTAAAGTTTTCCAAACTATTTCGTCGTGTCCTAAAAATCCTATGTAACATATACAATTTTGGTTCCCATTAACAACCAAAGTACAATCTAACAGTATTTTACCGTTAAAGACATCTTTCACTGTATATTATTTATTCCTTTTGACACTTCTTGACTTGTTTTATTAATCTTTATACAAAAATGGACAATAACTAAAAGATGGACGAGTCAGTCAAACTTGTTATTATATGCTCATTTTTTTACCCATTAACTTTACATTGTCAGAATCGTTCAATATTCCCCGATACTGAACGCGCGCGACAGTACACATATAGCATTCACGTGAATAAAGGAACTACTTTATATTGTAAACAAACAATGACGCTGACGACAGCACTTTTGATTTGTAAACAAATCATGTACACTCGCGTAAGTTGTTGCAATGCGCATTCATTCACAATATGACCGCAAATTTCAATTTTAACTAGACACACCATTTTCTTTCGAAAGTTATGTCGAGCGCGCGACTAAGCGCAAATTTATCTGGGCGGAGTTATGTGCGCATTAATAATGATGTCATTGTGTAATGACAATCTGCACTTGTGTATTTTTTTTGGAATACGGCATTCATTCATTTACGTTGTTTCTTGTAGTATATTTTGTTTATATAATTAAACCTTAGGTAGAATAAAAAAATGAGCATATAATCACAAGTTCGTACAGTATTCCATCCCAAAACTCGATCATATTTTCCAATACAGATGCAGTAACCTATACTTATTATATGCTCATTTCTTGCCCCCGTTAATTTTACATTGTCAGAGTCGTTCAATATTCCCCGATACTGAACTCGCGCGACAATACACATATAACATTCACGTGCATAAAGGAACTACTTTCTATTGTAAACAAACAATGGACGCAGACGCCAGCACTTTTGATTTGTACACAAATCATGTACACTCGCGTAAGAGGCTCTTTACGTTTGTTTATTTAAATTTGTTTCTGAATGAATTAAAACATGTTTCGTGGACTGCTAAAAAAAAACAGCCGTTTTGGCACATTCCGCGTTGATACTGTGAAGTTCTATGTGACTCACTGTTATGCGTTGGGGTGGGGTGCTCCCAATATTTATTTGAATTACTGTGGAATTCCCACCCTGGCTCGTTTTTGTAGGAAGTGAAATTAGTGATAGAGAGAGGTAAATCTCCGAGCCCCCAGTCAGCAACACCGACAATTAAATTATTAAGAAGACAAAGGTTAAATCCAAAAGAATAACGATTTAATACAAATTAAACGATATTAATTTCTCAACCAATCTGCTTCCTCTCGACCATGTGACAACCTATGTCATCACGTGATATTAGTGTGAGATGGCTTTCCCCTGTACTTGGTTTCTACTCATCTGAGTTTACTACACCAATTGCTTTCCTCCTTCCGGCGTTCTCCGATTCTTCCTGTCCTCCTCCCCTTTTGTCTTCCTTTCTCCTCCTCCTTTCTTTCTCTCTTTCCTTCAACGAGGCTTGTTTGTTCCCCGCCTAATTCTATTCTCTATTTCTCCTTCCGGCGTCCTCCGCCTATTTCTATCCTGTCTCTCTGAGACTCGGGACTTCACTACTCTGTCCCTAAAAGCTTCCTACGAAAAACACAAGGATGTTAGCATTTGTGTTAGCCATCTCGCTCACACTAAATCAACAATCAATCAATCATCAGATCAAGGTTATCTACATCTTTGGTCACGCATACGTGCACATCGAAAAACACACACGTTCTTATAAAAACAACGTTGCAATAAGAGCGGTATCCTACTTATCATACAGAAATCACTAAATTGCGTCACATCAATATATATATTTACTTAATCTCATTATTCTCAACAATATCACAATAATCCGACGCATTTCTGTACATTACACTCCCACAAGTGTACACAAATATTCAAATATCCATATTATTTAAATTTACACACTGCAACCATTTTACAAGCTACCATTTAATTCACAATGGCAAAATCTAGAATATAACATGAATAAATACACTAGTTTACTACGAAGTAACTAAATAGTGAAATACAATATTAATTATGAAGAGCGAGCAATCTACATAATCATAGCTCATTTCTCAAGTACGCATGTAAATTAAACAATACAAGGGTAATTCTACGTGCTAACGATTCTAGTAGGTAAATATACATACTGCACTTAATTACAATTACAATGCCGTAACATTCCGCAACAACCGAGCAAATAACTCACTGACCTTTACGAAGCTTTCTGTCCTTAGAATGTACTAAGAGTTTTCCCGCCAAATCACGAGTGGCTCCCTCGGAATGAGTATATTCTGCTTTACCAGTACGACGGCTTACAAATCACTAATTCGTTATCAGTCCGAATGACTGTTAAGTTCTGATTCGAATTGATGGCCCCACCCTTCCTCAGTTCTGATTGGATATCAATTCTACCCCCAGTCGGTTTAGCTTAACAGACGTGCCTCAGGCCATCTGTCAAGCGGAGAGATTTACAATAGCATCGAGGGTCCTTTGTTCTTAGAACAAAGCTTTTAACATCCATATTTCTTTGTGTTAACACCAAACGAAGGGTTCTTGTACAAACAAAATCGCCGTAACAGTGTAGGGTCGACATACTCATTGCGTTAACCCATTCCTTTGTTCCTGACTTACGTAATCGCGGGCAGGCAAACGTGACAGATACAATGTTAATTTGTTTGCATCATTAAAAAATAGAAATCTTAACTGAGCGTAGTAATACATGTTTTGGGTTTTTCTGTTACGTAGCTATATATAGCACTTGGGATTGTCCTGCTTGATCGTAATAAGGTCATCATAATACCAGTCCTTCAATCAATGGAGGCCAAATTTATCCAAATTTTAAAGAAAGATATGTAAGAATGTTGTTTTTCTTTATTGCTTACTTCGTGTCTTCCTTCACTGGCAGTCTTTATCTTATGCTGTACACGTGACCCTATTTATAGAAGTGGAAAAGTAGTTCTCCTTATAGTTCATACAGAAATGAACGCAATTCATTTTAATCAAGTGGTAACATTCTGACCAATGGAAATGTTACTTTCCTGTACCAGCAACTGCCATGGCAATTATTTAAGATTTCAACGTTGTTTTTTTTCTGAGTTTATCGTGGTATAAACTGTTAGTTGCCGACTCACACAGCAAATAACACCCGAAGGGCGTTATGTTAACTGTTTGTGTCGGTAACTGACAGTTTATACCACGATAAACTTAGAAAAAGAACATCGTTGAAATCTTAAATAACAACGTTAAACTCTTATAATTGAAATTTCAATTATTTGTTATGTTATTTTATTTGCGTCATTAAAAGACAGAAATCTTAATTGTGTGTAGTAATACATGTTTGGGGTTTTCTGTTACGTAGCTACTTATAGCACTTGGGAATGTCCTGCTTGATGGTAATAAGGTCATCATAATAGCAGTCCTTCAAGCAATCAAAGCCACAAAAAAAAAAATTTTTTTTAAAATTGTAACAATGTTATTTTCCTTTAATGTTTACTTCATGTCTGCCTTCACTGGCATTGTTGATCTTACGCTGTACACGTGACTCTATTTATAGAAGTGGGTATTCTTAGAAAAGTAGTTCACCTTACAGTTCATGCAGAAATAAACGCCATTAATTTTGATCACGTGGTAACATCCTGACCAATGGAAATGTTACTTTCCTTTACCACCTACTGGCATTGCAGTTATACATATGCATAGAGATGGGTCGAAAGGGTGGAGATAAATAGATAGATATCAATATGGGTGAGATAAATAGATAAATCTTTATTAAGTTGCCAAGTTGGAAAACATAGAAAGTGTATTTAAAAAAATACGAAAGAGACGTATTTGTTTCATATAGTTTAATATCTACATTTATATCACTGGACCTGTTACAACTTTATGGACTTAAATTAAGTAACAGAAAAGAGAGAAACCCAACAAGTTTCATTTAATTCAACAAATAATTTATTTCCCCAAAATACAAAATACAAATTTAAAAAGAACTTACAGTATTGCAAATTTAATCCCCTCAAAAAGTTGTATCCAAATCCAAAAGGATAGAATGTTCCTAATGATTTCCAGTGGTGTTACGAATGAATTCCAATATTTACTGTCCTGGTGTGCCAATATTATTTGATGTGATCATACATGCATGAACATACACAAGTATTCTACATAAAAATACAAATGGCCTTTATAGTGGGTACTAGAAACGAGTTATGAGCTGATGCAAAACTTTGAACATTGAGTCCATGCCGCCACCAACAACAGCAGCGTCATATTCCTATGTCTCGCATATTTAAAATAACGACAGGATAGAAAAAAACAATTGACTTGTAATTACACTTGAAGAAAATAAAATGTATATATGTACGAAAGGACCGCCCTTCACTGAATATGTCGCTCAACGGTTGGCTTCCTCTACCTCCAGTAATTTGCGAAAGAAAAGTGGCACCCTTTCATAAAATATCATAACATTTTTGCTAACTATCTGAAAGACAGTAATAAACTTCATCCATTCAAAACAGAGACTCTCTCTCTCTCTCTCTCTCTCTCTCTCTCTCACACACACACACACACAGAGATACATACATGATACGTTATTCTTGCATTGTTACTTCGAAATGATTCTCAATATTCTTTGTTTCAAAGAGCCTTTCTTCATTAGTTCTTATTTCGTCATGCATTTGATTCGGCAGCCATGACAAATGATAGAGTAATTTCTGGTATGGTTATTGGCAATACGTCAAGCTTCCAAATTCAATGATCTGGACCAGCGCAGGTTCGAATTCTGTTCGCAACGGAATTTTAATTTTAAAAAAATGCATTGATGATTCTTATTGATTTTCGACCTATACACTGGTTGTGCATAAGTACTTGGCTTTTGAATTCAAACACATCGAAGAGAGACAACTCCAATGGTAATTGGTGTTCTAGAGGGGAAAACACAATAGGTTAACTTAATTGCGTAAGGGAGGCACGCGACACTATAAGCTGATCATTTACACTGTTACTTGTATGAGGCAGAAAAACGTGGTATTCCTGAGCTTTTAAATATTTCGCAATTATTTATGTCTAACTATTATAATATATATGCATGCAAATAATTTAAAAGAGGCCATCCTCACAAACTATGCAAATTAATAGGAAACTATTATTGAATGAATTATGTACTAATAACAATTTATTTGTGCAAACCATCAGGTACGTTACTCAGACTAGATGGAAACACATCAATAAAAAAGCTGTTTTTAAATAAATGTAAATATTGCTGAATTTTGAGATATGTAGATAAATCCAAGAAGATCGACAATATACAGCAATTGTTACCGTCATGTACCTTCTTAAGAAACAGAGTCTGTGATACGTGAACTTGTTTTGGCTGGTTTCATTTAAAGTTTTAAGGCTCATCAACGCATGAACTTTATTCAGTGCAGATTCAACTGTAGGAAGCTTTAATTTCTGGTCTTCCTATCTAAATTATTTTGGTGAAAAACGATGTAATTAATATTTAGATTACGGCAGCTTATGGACAAAGAGAAACAACAAATGAACGCATACAGCAGGTTAATAGCGTATTTATTCCTTTACTAAGATTTCGTCTCGATCAAAATATTTCTGAAAGTCATTTTTGTGTCTCAAATACGCACGTCATCTGGTCGTTAAAGCTCATATATAAAATAAATATATTCCTATCCAAATTCCACTGCTCCCTACAAGCCACGTGCAAGTTGTTTGGGACTTTGCATACATTTGATTGAATAATCTGTAAATGTATAGAACATACAGAATGGGTAGAATCTGACAAATGTAGCACTGATTTGTTGTCAATTTGAATAAGGATACAATAACTATGTTACACATGCAGCACAAAAATACACACTAAACTAATCTTTCAGTCGACGTTTATGTCCGTTACTGTTCGTCGTGGATATTCGTGGAGAAAAGATTTATCAATAGGGATCATGAGAAAAA
The DNA here is from genome assembly GCA_028554795.2 of Sinohyriopsis cumingii. NCBI lineage: Eukaryota > Metazoa > Mollusca > Bivalvia > Unionida > Unionidae > Sinohyriopsis > Sinohyriopsis cumingii. The sequence goes on along the minus strand of CM068838.1, from coordinate 5,976,427 downwards.
TATCAAATTTATCATTTATACATTGCATGTATTTTTCCATCGTCTTGCTATCCTCTTGTGATGTATTGTCGTTCTCACCCTCGTTTTCTACTTTTCTAACGTCAAATTACATGGGAATAAACATAGATTTAAACGTGGGGCCTTTGTTTGGAATCTTAGTTTGCCTGGCAAGTAAATGTCCAAGGAAGGGTTTCCACGCGATAAGAAGACGCTACATTAGTTCCTACAGCTAAGGCTCTGGTATACACTGGTCTCTTCGTTTGTTTAGTCATTTTTTTTTTTTTTTTTTTTTTTTTTTGTTTTCTTTATAACGATAATTCAACAGATGATTAAATTTGAACAAACGTACCGAATAACTGTCTTCTAAACGTTAAATATAATAATTACTAATATTAATAGATTTGGATTTCCACAAGCCGCACTGTTCATTAAGCAGATCCTTGAAGCTGCTAAGAAGAATGTCACAAATATAGTTCATGCAGCAAATTCCGCCTTCTACAATAATAAATTCACTGAAAGTTCCAGCTGCAAAGTGTTCTTTGAGATTACAAACAAGCTAATGTCAAAGACTAAATGTACACTTCCAACAATTTTCTCTCTGGTCGACCTTCCGGATCTGCTGGCAAAGTTCTTCCGTGACAAAATTCAATACATTAGATATATGCTTAACAATACAATTTCAATTTACTCATAGTCGCAATACAGTTGTAATCCAGACTTTACACGGAAACCATTAACATCATTTGAAACTGTCTCTATGGATTTGGACATTAAGTTGTGAAAAGAGCGCACCAGGGTCATATGAATTCTATCTGATTCAGATATCACTGTTGCTTGAATGCTTAGATTCAATATTGCCTTTACTAACTGATATTGTCAATACTTCTCTCTCTCTCTCTCTCTCTCTCTCTCTCTCATCTGGGTAATTCCACTCCTTTCTAAAAACTGCTATTGTAAAGCTCCTGTTTAAGAAACCGACACACACTTGACCCTAACGATGTATGTATGTATGTATGTATGTATGTATGTATGTAATATATCATGGAGGTGTGGTCACATTTAATAAATATGCAATAACTATTTGTAGAGACGCTATAGAGGGATACAGATACAAAATAACCCTTTTAAGTTCAGTTATGTCCATACTTATACATCCTGGATATTAGTTTCTAGTTATCCATAACAACCGTACCAAAAATATTAATATACCATTTATAGCTTAAGCGTGTTTTATTTATTTTATCCTTTGTAATATACAGTGTAAGTGACCGCACGGTTTTCCTTTATTGTCCACAAGGAATAAATTGCTAGTTTGTAATTTGCATAGAAATCAAACAAACACTAGTGTCTGTAGAGGTGGAGATAAGAGCAAGAAATCTGACCGCTTGTTCCTTAGTCAGGATGTTTATTAATTCTTTGAGTCTAAAAATGAAAACGTTTAAGCTTCTTTCTTAATATTCTTCCATATTAGCAATACATTTTAATGTCAAGGCGATTCCATATTTTTCCTATGAGAATATGTTTATTAATTCAGACTTATTGGAATCCATGATCTTTTTAAGCTTGTAAAATATGACGGGAACAAATATTATCTGTACACTTCATTGAGTAGACAATCATGTTGCGAACAATGTACGCATGTTGCGAAAAATGTCAGAGTAGGTTGTGGTACGTATGGTTAGAAGCTATAATCAATTTCTCACAATAGAATAACATTAATTCGAGTATTTTCACTATTCATCTGACTTTACATCTATTGCATAGAAATAAAATTATATACGGAACACACAAACAATGTATTATATATTCATTACCTTAAAATCGATAGCCAATTCCTCATTTACGCTTTGCCTCTTCATCATTAGTTTCATTATTATGTCAGTAATTAAACTAAAAATACTGCTCCATTATCTTAACCTTGAAAAATCTAGAAATCAACTTTCAGATAAATTATTGCCTTGTTTTCCTCAATGAAACAAAGTTATGTCGTGTTCAAGTATTAAATAAACAACGAATGCTAGGTATCTTCACAAACTAACTATTGTTTTAAAATACTTGAATGCTCTTTCACAAAATCCAAATTTTCCTTTTTATTTCTGTCATTAACACACACCACTACTGTGAATAAAAAATGATCTTAATTATGACTTCGTCAGACAATAAAGCATTGTGCTCCAGGTGACGCATAATATTACTAATCCATTGTCCCCCAGGTGAGGCATAATACTACTAATCCGTTGTCCCCCAGGTGACGCGTAATACTAATAATCCATTGTCCCCCAGGTGACGCATAATGCTACTAATCCACTGTCACCATGTGACGCATAATGCTACTAATCCATTGTCACCATGTGACGCATAATACTACTAATCCAGTGCCCCCCAGGTGACGCATAATACTACTAATCCATTGTCCCACAGGTGACGCATAATACTACTATTTCATTGTCCCCAGGTGACGCATAATACACAAATCCATTGTCCCCAGGTGACGCATAATACACAAATCCGTTGCCCCCCAGGTGACACATAATACTACAAATACATTGTCCCACAGGTGACGCATAATGCTACTAATCCATTGTCACCATGTGACGCATAATACTACTAATCCAGTGCCCCCCAGGTGACGCATAATACTACTAATCCATTGTCCCACAGGTGACGCATAATACTACTATTTCATTGTCCCCAGGTGACGCATAATACACAAATCCATTGCCCCCCAGGTGACACATAATACTACAGATCCATTGTCCCACAGGTGACGCATAATACTACTAATCCATTGTCTGTCAAAGATCCTCAAGTAAACTAAGTCAATGTACTCGAAACAAAGTAATTATTATGGCCAGCAGAATAAAAAGCAAATACTTTACACAATTATAGTACCAGTCCAACGTCATTATGGAAAATAATAAAAGAAAGTTTTACATCAAACCAAAAATAGGTGATGTCTGCAGAAGCACGTTATTCAATACGTTTGGTGTGATACCATGACTTCTGTCCCATCAATACGGTAACCCTTTTATTATTATTATTATTATTATTATTGGTCCTTATCCTGTTCAACTTCGTTTTTTTTAGTAGGGGCCGAAGAAATTGTGCGTTATCTCTCATTATTAATTAACAATATTATGGTGATTGGATACGTCCCAACTGCATAGAATTACGGTAAATAAGAGGGAGACCGATCATATATAGCGAATTGAATAACTATGTCTTTACTGGAAATGTACTTTCAAAGCGCATTCAGTTTCTTGTGCTTTATTAATATCAAAGGTTCCTAGCAATCTTGTTTCATAAAAAGGAGACTTAACTGCATTTCAAATGTTTGATATGTACATTTCTTTGTAAAGCAATTGTAAGTTTTGTGACACAAATATGTTTTGACAGGTACGGCATGAATGATAATGGTCAAAACTTATAGCAGCACCGAAATTTGGAAAATCGCTAACAAAACGTAGTAACTCAAAACCAGTCCAGTTACAGTCAACGTATTACACAGTCAAGATATCAAAAGGAGGTTTTCCCACCACAAGAGGGCTATAAACCCAGTTTTGTAAAATTCAACAAATAATTTATTTCCCTCGATAACAAAGTAAAAAGCTTGTAATGAAAATGAACTTGGTATAATGATTCAAATCCCAAATAATCTTAGAATCATAGGCCCAAGTCATATTAACTTAAAATCCTGAATAAAATTCAGTAAAAGTCGAAATTAAATCCAAAACTGAAGGTGATGATATGCCTGTGATAGCTTGTAGAGTGTTGATAAGCCATCAGTCTTTCGCTGAATCGCAGTAATATAATTCCAGATTTTAATTCACTATAAATTCTAGTGAATGCCTCAGTCTGAATTTTCCCTTAAATAACAAATTTAGCTAGTCTTCTATTTGACCTCAGGTCACAATTAGTATTTACTGAACAAATATTCTGCCTAATGGAGAAATAAAACCTTCTAGAATGATGTTTCAACAAAAACAAAATGTTTCTTTTTATTGAAACATATTGCTAAAATTAAAATAATGAACCTGGACTATGTCAGTTACACCAGGTAATTTCCAATAATTCTGAGCTAGTTCCAAATAAACATATGTATTTATATTAATATTTATCCTGATATTAAGCCCGTACATAGAGAGAATAGTTTAGCTATGTATTAGTTGTTTACAGAATAAAATAAAAGCAATCAATTCAGGCCAAGCCGAAAGTGTGTATATAAATATATACGAATTATCTAAATAAATTATCCCTCTGGGAAAGACAGTGGTCAGTAATCTTGAACCACTTCAGTGTGTCCAGCAGTTTCATTCACCCTTGTTTATGAAGCATGTACACACAGGACGATAGTATAAGCGCTCAAAAGATAGACTGGTTCCGTATAATTAGTACCGTGTGTCCTGAAGCATGTACATACAGGACGATAACTACTACTAGCATCTTATCTTAAAATGTTATAGTAACGACTAAGGGCACACTTGTAAACAGAAAGATCTGTAAATTAAGAAAAAGGTATTGCAAACAGTTAATGTCTTCTGAGGAATCAAACTAAAATCTAATCGAAAAAATTAGAACTCATTTTGTAATTATTCAAGCTACTTTGGTTCTTTTGAGTTAACTACACTATCCACAAAAAAATCAGACATGCACTGCGGCAGAGTGCATCATTATTGGTGTTACAAGATCTGCTACGACTTCAAAAATCGCCAAGGAATGGGAAACTAACAGACCCCATACGCGTAATAATTTAACTTTTTCAGAATGGTTCTTAAGAGTGTCTCATCTTATCTGCTAGTCAAAACCAAATAACTAATGACCAGCTAGGAAATAATAATAGAAATAATAATAATAATAATAATAATAATAATAACAACAACAATACTAATAATAATAATTTGCATGTTCCTGTTGTTTAAATATATTTTCATACAGACAACTTTAACAGAATGAAATCTTATTCACGACCATCAAATCTTGTCAGTACACGCAAAGGTTACTTAGACGAATAAATAATATTCCAGTACAAGTACTTGTCAATCTTAAACCTTGCATGATACACTAAGAATGTTCCTAAACCTTTCTGTACAGGTACTTTCCAATCTCAAATCTTGCATGCTAGACTCAGAATGTTCCTAAATATTTATAATATTTCTGTACAGGTACTTACCAGTCTCAAAGCTTGCATGATATACTTAGAATGGGGTGCAGTTTACTTAATGATGATCGTCAGGTTGATTGTATTACATAATTAGAGATGCGACCCGTTATTATGCCTTCAGTAACATTCATTGTGGAGTTATTACTATTATCACAAACATCTTCATAATAAGTTTGCACTGTTAGTGAGTCAGAGTTCTCTACTGTCCAAAGAGGAAATGAAGGTCGCATGTCAAGCAGTCCAATGTTTTATATATCACAGCAAGTGGTTAATATTTTATTCATGTGATAAATTCTAAATTTCGTATTCAGTAACTTCCTTGGTATAAAGCACGTTTTGCTATTATATTCATTTAAAATAAATAGTGAAACATATTCCTATGTATTGACCCAACACTAAATTCTGGTATAGTATTTGTATATATTTTAATTCGTACAGTTACTTGTACTTATAATAGGAGAGATTGTTGTTACTATATTTGCAGTCATTACGTGATAATTCTTTCAATTTTATGTCAAATGTTATTATGAAAACTTAATTTATAATTAATTTAGATCAAGCTAGAGTAACGCGAATTCACAGTAAGTTTGCAGTCATTATGGTAATAGATATTAAGATATACTTTTCTCAAAAATAATTTTTCAGTCAAAATTTGTCACGATATTTGTCTTTCTTCCATCATTATCACAAGGAATGGGGTTGTTTGGTCTTTGGACATTTTACTTTTTAGTATATTTCAATGGAAATAGATAGAGTTATACTGGCGCCAATTGATTTCTCCATTAATTACATACATATTCTTCAATCAATCGGATTGCGAACACACATTTTCCGCTTTCGCTTCACATTTAGCCAGCATCCGGTTGGATCAATTACTGAATAATCCTGTCATTTGCAAAAAAACAATAACATCCAACAGGATGATGGTAACCGATACATCTAACTAGACTGTCTGATATCATATTGGCAATGCAAATTATCGTAATCGGTAGGAAAACACATTTGCTTTGTAAATGATGTTATGGGCTGCCCTTTCTAGATGACTCTGAATAAGGTGTCTTATTACAATTACTGTATCTTTCCAGCAATAACTAAAACATTATCTAGTTTCAGCTATCGTCATAACTCTGTTGTGTCCTGCAATTCGAACCTTTATTTATCTAAATCTTGTTACAGAGAGTGCAAGATGAATGGTTCTACCATAAAACAAAATTCGGACAACATATGCACGCATCAGCGATTTGTTGTCTACAAATGTTTACAGCTTCATCCTGTAGCTCCTGTACATTATGGAACACAAATAACTTCACAATGCTTTCCCTGACGTTGTTATTTAATCTGAAAGGACATATATATTGTTCACAAATATTATTTCTGAGAAGTTTTCGATAAACCCATCCAGACTGGTCGGTATTGTCCCTTTTCAGTATAAAATAAGCATTATATTAATTATGAACAGATTAGCAAGTAAGTATGGAAATCCATTCATGAATTTTATAAATCTTTCACAGTCGTGTGTGTGTGTGTGTGTGTGTGTGTGTGTGTGTGTTCGATTTTTAAAGTAGCTTTAACAATTTAAGTCATATTGCTATGACGTCTGCTGTGTGGCAGTTTATAGCGTAGTCTTGCACTGGGGCATCATGCCGATCACATGTAGCATCTTGTCCCACCCAGTCTCATTGTGCTGATATAAAGCGGTTCTAACCTCTTAATGCTGAGGGCCAAGCCTTAGCCGGGAATCGAACTCGCGACGTCCCGCATCCAGGGCAGACGCTCCAACCACTGATGCTACCGGTACCGGTTCTTTCATAGTCCTGTGTATGCAATGGTCATGTAATAAACTACTGTGTCATTTGATGGTATACTTTTAAAACTGTTAGTCCATTAAGAAGGAAAGGATTCTATAGTTTTAACAATTTATCCGAAGTGCGACGAAACGCAGCTTACAAATCCCTCGAGTGAAACTTATTGTCTTATACATAGCATATAGTACATTAAATGTAGTAAATTCACGAGACCACAATTGTTATGCCTGACATATGTGACATTAAATGTAGTAAATTCACGAGACCACAATTGTTATGCCTGACATATGTGACATTAAATGTGGTAAAATAAAGAGACTGATATTGTTATGCCTGACATATGTGACATTAAATGTGGTAAATTAAAGAGATCTATATTGTTATGCCTAACATATGTGACATTAAATGTCATAAATTCAAGAGACTGATATTGTTATGCCTGACATATGTGACATTAAATGTGATAAATTCAAGAGACCGTGATTATTATCCCCGATATACAGGACATTAAATAAGGTAAATTCAAGAGACTTAATTGTTATACCTGATATATAGGACATTAAATATGGTACATTGAAAATATCGTAATTGTAATCCCCGACATATAGGATATTAAATGAGGTATATTCAAGAGACTATCATTGTTATCCCCCGACATTTTCCCATATAAACTACCTCGCCTTCACGCTGATCATACAATCTAAATTCAAAATATAAAACTTCTCCAGTGTGACCTACTGACAGATAGATAGAGACGGACGGACAGACGGACGGGCAAACAGATATATATATATATATATATATATATATATATATATATATATATATATATATATATATATATATATATATATATATATATATATATATATATATGTATATATATATATATATATATATATATATATATATATATATATATATATATATATATATATATATATATATATATATATATATATAGATAGATAGATAGATAGATAGATAAACAGACGGACACACGGAAGGGCAAACAGATAGACAGACAAACAGATAGATAGATGGATACAGACGGACATATGGACGGGCAAACAGACATACAGACAGACGGACGGACGGACGGACAGACAGTAAGACAGACAGATAGATAGATAGATAGTGCCATATGGAAAGAATGATAATTGCTTGATTACTCTAGTGGCCGATTGGTTATTTTATTGGATTCTTGTAGTGTTCGAAACATTATTTTAGATTATAAATTAAATGAAGCGAATTATCCTGTAATAAAAGCACGTGGAATCTTTATGAAAAGAAAGATATAGAATTTGGACAAGAATATCGCACGGGTACTACGATTTGACATTTTTTGGAGAGGAGGGTTGAAAAGAATGTAGACGTCTTGAGTTTCAAAATCAAAGACATGCTTTAACCGTGCGTGTTGAATTCATCAGTTCTACAATCATATCTCATCATGTTAATGGTTTATAAACATTTGACTGACAAAATGAAGAAATTAAGGTTTTCCATATTCAAAACAGAAATGGAATCTAACAGCTGCACAATTGCACTAATTGAGACGGGGATAAATTCTTGTCTCGTATATCGGTAGGAGGGTTTTAAAAATCGATAAGCATAAGCCAGCGAGACCTCAAATAATGTGCCAGCATGGAATATTAATATTCCATTTAGTTCCTAACTGTGACATGATGGAACGTATACGTGCAATGCTTTCACACAGAAAATGTTTGACTTCTTTATGGCTCATGAGTCACGAGGCATGGAGAAATTACAAATGTTAGGTAAACACGAAAGGTGTTACAAAAGGTATACTTTGTTTATATATACATCAGTAGGACATGAAACAGGTGTTTCATATCAAGATGCCAACTGTGCACCTTTCATGTAATTTACTTTTATCACATATAGAGTCCTTTATTATATATTATATATATATATATATATATATATATATATATATATATATATATATATATATATATATATATATATATATATATATATATATATATATATATATATATATATGATGTTTTGTAAGTATATAGATGCATACAAGATTACAATATTCATTAAGAACAATATCCATACCGGATTTTAAGTCCATACTCAACACCTTACATAAAGTTATTAAGCTTGAAAATGGATTACACGCTGACATTAAAATGCAGAGCTTTTAATACATCCAGAGCAATATTGAATAGTTTAGCCATTTATATTTGCATATTATATTGTGTTGTAGGAACATGTTCAAATAGAAAGAATTCAAACAATAATATCTTTTCTCATGGTTGTAACGCACAAAAAATCAGTTAGAACTAATCTATTATTTACAAAATACAAAATTTAGATTTATTCGGAAGAGTCAATTATCAATACCTTTCTCGCATACACCCTGAAGAGTGATAATTCAAATAATTTTCTGACTACAAAAGTTTGTTGAAACTATTTCAACCAGCCACTAAATGTGTTTCAAGGATAGAAGATTAGTCGGATATGACTCACGTGTCTTTGTTTGATCTAACGTTATTGCAGGCAATGGCACGGCACAAATAAGCTTTACACGGATAACCATTTCCAAACCCATAGGATGTTACACATCTTTCACTCCACCTGCTGGGGGTTTTCGCGTTAGTTGTTTAGAAATATCTGTGAATAATATATATCCTTTTTTAATTATTTATTATTGCAGCAGAGATATCATCTATAATAATCTAGCAGGGACATCGTTCGTAATAATCTGACAAGAATATCATCTGTCATAATTTGGCAAGGATATCATCTGTCATAATCTGACAAGGATATCATTTGTCATAACCTGGCAAGGATATCATCTGTCATAATCTGACAAGGATATCATCTGTCAGGGATAAAAGCCTTTGAAACTGCATCTCATAAAAATTAAATTATCGTTTCGACTCTTTCATTTCAAAATTCAAAACTAAACCAAAAAGTCAATAAGCTGCTAAAATCATGATTTTAGGTGGTATTATTATTATTATTATTATTATTATCAACGACTGAAAATCAGAAAATTTTAATCAAAAAACATAAGAAGGCAAACATGCCACAAAATTATAATCAAAAAACATAAGAAGGCAAACATGCCACAAAATTATTTTCCAGATTTGTGGCAGTCGTTCACTTGTCTCAACAGAAGCACTATAAAGGCTCATGAAATTTAATGCAATTGTCTAAAACTAATCAAAGTTCTAATTTCTTTTATTTTCAGTTTAAACAAGCTCAAACACACAAACATACACAAACACATAAACACACACATCCTGCTTTGACGATGCGCGACACTTTAAAGTATTCTCATGGAGAAAATAATATTGGTTCGTCGCTGTCAAATCTCATTTGCATATTAGCTGTCGCTTACGCTATGCTTAATCAATGTATATATAAAAAAAGATGAATCCAATTTTGTTTTCAAAACTGTTATCTTCGGGTAAAGACAACTTAAAGGTAGCACCTAGATTTACAGCATGGATTGAACGGGCTTGCGTGTTCTTTGTTGAGAAATTTTCAAATTGGCATCAAAGTGTCACGCCATTACAAGCGTCAACACTGCCTTACACAAAGACGAAATGGAACTGACACAATATGAAGGAGTAAAAATTGGGAAGTCAATTAGCCTTTGCAATATATGTATCACGACTGAAAATTGCTTAGCAATACAAACAAACGGCGAATGTGGAGATGTACACAACAATGTGTTTAGCGCAAAGCTGCACTGACTTCTTTCTTGTAAATGATATGAAAAAGAAATCACCGTATTGTCATTTTTGTATCGATTTCAAGATTTAAAATGCCTTGAATTACATTGAACATTGGAAAAATAATATCACCATCCCAAACTACCAGTCGTCAATCCACTTGGTTCCACACCGACTCATGACATATGTTAGAGTAAAAACAGTATCTACTTTCTCTGTTATCTGGTCAAAAAGAGCTGAAAGAAACTGATTCAATTAGATTGCTCGCTACATTTACCTTGAAAAATAGCTGAGAATAATCACAGAGGCCTCCATGGAAAATAACAATTTTCGCCTCTACGTTTTACAAATATTAACCTTCGCACACGGTGTTCTTTCGCTTGAAAGCACGTGGACATTACGGAAGTCGTAATTCTAAAACCCAAATGCGTCATGAAAGAGCTATCGGACTAGTATATTGATTTCGCTTGCTACGGGTTGTAACGTTTTCACCCACAAGAGTGTTCAAGACACTAATTAGGTTCGCTGCTAAGGATTGATGTAGAACAATGTGGAACGACGAACGTTGTCAAGAAAAGATGTCAATTTCTATACCGGAAGCGACCTGAAAAGTAATTACTTATTTTACGGTGATTTACCAACGTTACTTTTAAATTTACAAGTTTGAAGCAAACGTTAATACAATTTTAGCTGCATGAACGCGTACATATATTGATTTTGGAATATATTATGATTGCTTTGTTGCGATATTGATTTGAAACTATACAAGAAAGAGGCGTGTTTGCATTGCATTCATTTACGCCACATGTCTTCTCCGTTCCGTCATACTTTAAAAATATAAAGGCAGTAGATACAAACAAATGCTGTAACTATATAGTCACTATAGTCAAGTGAAATCGCACCTGTATATGGACATGCAAGCTAACACACTCGGTTTAATCGTGCTTGCTTGAAGCTGGACATTCGACACAGGTAGGAAATGAAATTTTGCAACAATCTGCTTTTCACATTATTGTAAAAGAAAACAGTTGGTACATGCTCCCATTCGTCAATAAGCACGTTGTGTTTCCTTAATAAAATGTATTCAGTCTAAATTAATGTCACTATTTAGTCAAAATTGTTAAATTATTTTCTAGCACTAATGACAGATCCAAGAATTATTAATTTTACTCAATCCTCTGGATGTAACAAAGCAAACAAGGAGTTTGAATATATTGATACTTTATAGCTAGATCGAAGTCACCGACAGTGATGTTATTATAAAATGTGCGCAAATTACTTAATCAGGCTGTGCTAACTCCAGGAAGTAAAAATGATAGTCTGAACTTTAATCAAGACCAAATGACCTATCTGATGATTTAATAGAGTACTATGCTCCTGTCAAATGGGAATTACCTATCTGATTATTTATTAGAGTACTGTGCTCCTGTCAAATGGAAATGACTATCTGATGATTTAATAGAGTACTGTGCTCCTGTCAAATGGCAATGACCTATCTGACGATTTAATAGCGTCCTGTGTTCCTGTCAAATGGGAATGGTTTGTCTGATGATTTAATAGAGTACCGTGCTCCTGTCAAATGGGAATGACCTATCTGATGATTTAATAGAGTATTGTGCTCCTAACAGACCTAAAGTGTGGCTTCCAAACTGTTTTCAGTTGGTTTCCATTTGACAAGAACCTTAACTCGCCTATGTATAACGCCAGTCAATCGTCAGATCTGCCTGATATTTAGAGTGCTTTTTAATCGACAGACGTAGAAAATTTAAATTGTTTTAGAAAATAAGTAAACAATGTATAGAATTTTCTATATCTCCTCAAAATGGCAAAAATCAAGAGGTGAAACATTACCAAAGTATTTCTGAAACTGTGGCGATAGAATACCTTATGTTATAGAATAATTTCTTTCACGTGATTGTGCGCCTCCCCACACCGCACGCACACACACACACACATACGCATACGCGCGCGCACGCAAACACACATGCATATATTATGCCACCGTGGTGTGTGACTTGGTGAAGTAAAGCTAGTAGGTAATCATGCATTCTTAGGCCTTAGTTTCGCGCTATGAGATTCACACATGAACTACTCTTCCACTGGGATAAATATGGTTCTTCAGACATAAAATGCAAATTGATGTGTCGTTCCTGCTGTTAAATATGTTAGACAGGAAAATACAATCTTAAGAGAATCTTAGTACCAAAAAGAACTTGATTCATAGGATGTTGGCAACAGCTTTGGATGACGATCGTTCAATTTGACCGACCTTAATATCGGTCGGTTCGCAGCTTTAATTTATTGTGACAGTGTACTTAAGATGACTGGATCTTTGGCTCTCTAACACAGAAATGGATAATTATTTAAGGTCATACAGTTATAATGAAAATTAATCTGTCTTTAATGGCACATTAATCATGAAATCAATTAGCTGTGTGTTCCCAATTATCTGCACGATATTGAACCACACATTGAAAAGATAATTGATCTCGTGATTGATCACGTGATGGCATTCTTGATGATTTTACCTATTTGTGCCAATAAATTCTCAATACGTCAAAGAAACAATGCAGTTTTGTACAAAGTATTTTCTATGATATTTACACCTGTATGCAAATAGCTAAAATGCGGCATTAATGATAATGTGACAAGTCAAAACAAAACATAAAACCCATCAGTCAACAACCTATTATAAATCTAAGTTTCAGATGTTTCTTAAATCATCCGCAACCTAATATGACTCATACAAGAATCAAGTAATTGAACATTTGTCATCTGGCCATTCGGAAACCATTTTCGATGTACCTAAGGTTTCAAAATAGCTACCAGAGATGTTTATCCTTGAAAACTTAAAGTGAAGGTTTTAATATTTTGGTCATTTGATAGTATCGGTTGCTTGGCCGTATTTGTCACAGCGTTGGATATTTAGACAATGCTCCCCTATGCCAGCATTTTGTACGCCGCCATCTTCGAATCTTCGATAGACATTTTAAGGTTGCAAAATATATGTCAGTCTGGCTAGAAAAGTACTAGGTGTACTAGGTGTCTAGCCAAGCAGTATGTAACGCCCGTTGCGATTGGTCGCAACGATGACGTCACATCGGGACACCTAGCTTTAGGCGGGTGGAAATTGTTCCACATCTCCGCCGTTATACGATGTCCGAGAGAGGCAAGAGGGCAAGGAACTCGGAAAGCCAGCATTGGATGTCGTGCACTCCCAAGAACGCCAGCCCGTACTTAAGTCAAATTTAGTCTAGTTGTACTAATGGACAATAAAAAATGCCAATAATGTGTTAACCAACTGTGCACATGAGTCAAATCAAAACCAGTTGTAAAAATTTTCCACGTCCTAACAACCGTACAAATTCTAGTACGTAGTGTACGTTGTAGATGCCCTACAAATTTTTAATAATTAATATGTCTGAGCGACATATAAAAAGTTTAGTTACTGTTAGGTCATAAAAGGTTTAAATTTTGAAGCGGTGGATTGAAGGATCAAGCCAAAATGGTTCCCTGGATAAGAAACAATATCGGTATCCCTTAGAAGGGCTTTTTAAACAAAAGTCCCCGTATTTCTTCTGCTTCGTTATATTTCTCCGCAGTCCTTTTTCCTCTCGGGTAATTTCGGGGAACTTGTATCTGTGTAGCGTATAAATGTAGTTAGCTGCTTCTTCTGGATGCTGGACTGGGTAGTTCTTGTAGTCCTCTTTTCAGAATTGTGTAAGGATTCTGACACCATAGTGCCACTCGCTATTCATTTATTTTTGCTTTTTTATGTTAGGTGTTTCATGCGCGCGTTGCACGCTTATTTGTGTCCAACTGAGGCAAGGGAGGAAGTGACCAGAAAGGCAGGCGACCATCTGCAGGCAGGAGTCCGCTCATTCCAGAGTACTGGTCTAAATGGATGTACTTGCACGAATTTTGAGTTTTGGTTCTTCTGTCCGAAATTGTTCTAAAGATGAGCTAGGTTGGATTGGATGGAAAACTCTGCTGCTTTAGTGTTAGTATGGTCTGTATGACAGAATAAGGCCGCAGTATTAACTTGGCTGTATCTCATGTTAGGGCTAGGTAGAGAGCAGAGAAGATTTTTTTATATTATTTTTGTTGATTTTTAAGGATATATTTGGGATTTAAGAAGACAGGAACCTTTGCTGAGTATTCAGGTCGCTAGGGACGTATCAAAAGCGCCCGTCTGTCTATGTATATTAATCTGGCTTTAGTTAGTATTTCGGTGGGTTATGTATGTTTTACAGGTTGTTATTTTTAAGCATGAGGGACACCCTTGCTGAGTATTCAGGTCCCCCAGGACATGTCAAGGGTGCCCATCTGCTAGTGCAAATTTATTGTTTAGTGAGGTCGGGTTGTTGATTTTATGTTTTTAGGGTGTTTTATATTTTTTCTGTTGGCTTGGATATGTCTAGTAATTTAAGTAGGTTTAGGTAGGTCAGATTTATGTAGGGGTTCTTATTTTTAATGAAATCTGGGTAAGTGGTAGGGGTTCCAATAATGTTTTCGGGGGGGGGGGGCATTTTGAAATTCCATTCTAGCTACCTGATATTTTGAGCAGCTATTGAATATATGTGGCAGGTCTTTAATGGTTTTGCAGTGAGAGCATTTGATATTAGCAGGCTTGGGTTCTAAATGTTTGCCAAAGCTTCCTGCTAATTTTGTTTTTTCCGGTTACGATACGATTGATAATTTTTTTGGTCCAGGCTGTTCACTTTGGGTGGTTTGATGGACCTATTGGTTTCTTTTATAATGGAGTAGAGTATCCTGCCTTTAGTAGTGGAGCTCCAGTGCTCCTGCCATTTCTGGTTAAAATAGTTTCTTGTTATGCTTTGGGCTTCTGTTATGCTATATTGGAGTGGGGCAGGGTTAGAGTTCCCTAACATGTTTTTTGCGACTTTGTCGGCTAGCTCATTACCAGGGATTTCTATATGCGAAGGTATCCACATGAATTCAACTATCCGATCCGCTATGGATAATTCCTTAAGCATATGGAAGGCTTTAGCCAAGAGCTGCTCTCTTGATTCGGTGCTGTGAGATTAGATGGATTCTATTACACTGAGTCGCTAATGATAACTGCTTTTGGAACTTTTTGGTCTTTAATCCAATTTAATGATTCAATTATTGCCCAGAACTCTGCGTGATGATTATTGGAGACTGATATAAGACTAAATGGTGCGAAGTGTGCCATCTTCTGATAATTGTGTACAGGTATCGCAATTTCTATTTACAGTTTCGTACGCTTCTAAAATATTTGCATAAAAAAACAATGACGACCAGTTTATATCATTCACTCACTCGTACATACATACATACATACATACATACATACATACATACATACATACACGCACGCACGCACACACACACACACACACACACACACATACACACACACACACACACACACACACACACATATATATATATATATATATATATATATATATATATATATATATATATATATATATATATATACCAAACCAAATGCCCACTGTAAATTTGATGATGATGTTTCCTGATAAAATATCAGTTAAACGATCGTGATTTGACATTATTTCCTCCAAACAGTTATAAATAGCTTGTAAACATTAGCTCTCCATTTACAATCATTTCTGAATAAACTGTTTAAGTGATTTGTTCGATGTGCAAGATAGACCACAAATATCAATCAAATAGGTTATTTGCACCATCGCTCACAAAAGTGTACAAAACTGGTGGTAACCAAAAATCAAAAAGTTCGCTAAACATGTGGTTTGTGCATTGAAAGATTTCCTGTTTTTACTAACGTTTATTTTGCGTCAGTTCAGCTTAAATACTGTAATAGACCAATGGTATGTGCTATTTGTATTTACGTGACCGTTTATAGCTAAGGTAGTCTTTTGTGATTGTTTTGCTGATTATGGGGAGTCGGTGTTGGAAAGATATTTCTCAACCTGAATAATCAGCCAATTTCTAGAAGCAGGCATCGTTATGTACAGCCTTCACGACACTTCATAACGGCATGGATTAGTTTCATAAAATACAATCACTCGAATCTTTCAACATAAAGAATAATCTGAATATTTTATGTATGCGTGTTTATTAATTTTAGATACGAATACTTCTTTGTATCGGATGTTTGGGCCGTGTTTTACATTGCATAAGGTGAAGTACTAATATTCGGCTTAGAAAGGAGTGCTGGTGAGTCAAACAAACATGAAACAAGAAAAGAAAATTAAACATACAGCAGTGAAACTGTCAAAACATCCTGTAGTATTGCCATTAGGTGATTAGAGAATAACTCTATAGAAGTTTCGCATTTAAGAACCTTTCAGTTGAAAAAGACTCATGGTATGAGGTCCTTAAAAATAGGGAAAAACGAAAAAATCAAGCCAAGGTGTTTGATTCGCTTGGTATGAGACCCCTTGTGCGTAATAATACGTAAGCACGTATCATTTCTATTTTTGCCTGTAAAGCTGAGCTGTAATTCAGGAGTTCAATTTTGTCTGACATTGGCAAAATCCATAGACAAGTAAGAGAGTGTTGTCAGTGTATGCAATGTCATGTAAAAGTGTATTGGCCGTGAATAGTGTTTTATCTAAATAACATTCATATAACGATCACTGCAAATGACAACACACTTTCAGAAACTTCTTTAGCAAGAAATTATTCGGTCTTGTAGCATTTTCGTTTCTATTTATATTTGCCTCCTTAATATTCGAGAACACTTGTGTCCAGTCCGTAACTGACATATGGTCCATTGCAAAAGATTCTTTCCTGCCGTTTGCAAGAAAACATTGTTGCAAGATCATGTTTTCTTTTGATCACGATAGTCTACCACCAAGTGTAGTGATACAAACAATGTTGACATATTATATATATACAGTGAATATCTCTCTCTCTCTCTCTCTCTCTCTCTCTCTCTCTCTCTCTCTCATTATTTGTAAGAAAGACAAAGACCATTGCGACCACATTGCCTGTAATTATTGACAACCCTACCTTGTTATTCCTAGATATAGACAAGTAACATAAACGTAATCTAAGCAAATTAATTACCGTACAATGTCAGATAAATGCCGATGAGCATAAGATATGCATATCGAATATTGGAAACGATGCAGTTTGTATAAGCTAATAAGAGAAAGGAGGAAAATCAAAGATATAATCGGACTTATCATGACACGAAACAAATTCAATAATGCAAGTAATATGCTGAGACGAGAAATTGTTTTCATAATAATTGGAACAAATTCGATTTACGATGAAAGAAGGAAAGCAATTTCTCTTTTTCGCAAAAGATAGTGTCGTTCTTCTGTAATAACAATGCGGGATATATTGCGTGAATATCCTACTGTAATAACTATGCGGGAAATATTGCGTGAATATCCTACTGTAATAACTATGCGGGAAATATTGCGTGAATATCCTACTGTAATAACTATGCGGGAAATATTGCGTGAATATCCTTCTGTAATAACTATGAGGGAAATATTGCGTGAATATCCTACTGTAATAACTATGCGGGAAATATTGCGTGAATATCCTTCTGTAATAACTATGCGGGAAATATTGCGTGAATATCCTACTGTAATAACTATGCGGGAAATATTGCGTGAATATCCTACTGTAATAACTATGCGGGAAATATTGCGTGAATATCCTTCTGTAATAACTATGCGGGAAATATTGCGTGAATATCCTTCTGTAATAACTATGAGGGAAATATTGCGTGAATATCCTACTGTAATAACTATGCGGGAAATATTGCGTGAATATCCTACTGTAATAACTATGAGGGAAATATTGCGTGAATCTCCTCATGAACTGTAGGAACTTTGAGACTGGCCGCAAAAAAAAAAAGTAATTTTGATTTACGTATATGAATCCTCTTATCTCTTGGGTAAGAAAAATACATATTTTTGTGTATTCCCCCCCCCCCTTTTTTTTTTCTTTCTTCTATTTTGCCAACACAGATTTACTGTATTGCTTGATTACCATGTTGATTAACACTGATATCTGTTGGGAGGAAAGAAAGTACATTTTAATATGCGTTTTGGAGTTTATTTTAAATAAATACAATTTTCCCCAAAGCAATCAAAGAACAAACTAAACGGTAGATTTACATTAGTGAAGACTTGATATTTTAAATATACTTTAATGCTTAAATATTCTCAGCATGTTTTTTAATGTTTTCTAATTTCATGGTGTTTGTTTTTATAATCATATCATTATATGTTTTTTATCTTATAGGTGTTGTCTAATGTTGTAAAGCGCTTAGAGTTTCTAAAGATTAGGCGCAATATAAAGTCCTCATTATTTTTATTATTATTATTTGTTTGAAAAATTAACTTTGCTCAGTCTGCTGAAATTTCGATTTATTGTAAATATAGCAAATAACGAAGCAAGCCTTGTGTTACCTATGGCGATGGGTAGACAAATTAAAACAGTGGCCATCACATTAAAATGTCATGGACTAAAGTGCTACTTAAAACCCGGCGTGAAGAATAAATCTCCAATTTTAATTTGTATCTGTCAGTCATTAGAAAAGAAGAAAAAACAACACTCTCGGTTAATTCTTATCTGTCAGTCACAAGGCAAGCAGAAACATCAAACTTCATCAGGAATTTAAAAAAAATTGAAACATCTATTGGCTCGGATTATTATCCTATAAGATTTTCACATTTTGCTAACGGCCACTGATTACTTTGTTGTGACAGATACTTGTGCAAAAGCAGTATTACTGTGTTGTTTTTTCCGGTTACCATACTTCTCGGAAGCACAACACGCTGCTTCTAGACCAATTATTATGCTCTGCGGAAAGTCGTTTCCTTCGAAGCCTTAATGCACATATTTTGACCATAACAATACGGATATAATTTCTGCCCTGGTTGTAAATTAGGAAAGCATTTAGATCATCGTTACTACGTTTTAGGTGCTTCTCTCGCCTACTTTGACCTCTCTTTCCTTCTGAATAGACACCTTCGCGCAGTATATTTATACGATGCAGTTAAGAAGATAAATTGCACTACTGGAACTGACCATTGTCAGGAAAGAATATCGATTTACTCAAACAATGTTAAAGCGGCATGTTCTTATATTGAAAAACTTTCGATCAGCTGCTCTCCATCCGACCGTAAGTACCAATACATCAGCACGTATTATGTTTACCAATCGTCAATACTAATTTGGAGTTTTGTACAGATTTTGTGATCATCTTAAGCTAGTGTTTCACGACCTTGTTTACTTGCTGGATGATGTAACTATGTCATTTTGTTCCGTTACTTTGTTCAAATTTAAGTCTAGCAAACAATGCGAGAAAGTTCAATTAAATTGATTTGATTTGTATCGACCGGAAGAACAAAAAAAAAACCCACAGGAAAACATATCTCTCTCTCTCTCTCTCTCTCTCTCTCCACACACACACACACACACACACACACACACACACACACACGTGTGTGTGTGTGTGTGTGTGTGTGTGTGTGTGATCTCAAATGGGTATTGATTTAATATTACATTTATTAAACGAGTTGAATAATATCCAGCTCTTTTGCTCACCAAGGCTTGCAAAAGCTGGCCATTATTCAACTCGTTTCATAAATTTAGTATTAAATCATTACCTATTTGAGATTCTTTTTATCACATAGTTTTTATTTCAGTAGAAATTGTTTAGATAGAAAGAACGAATAACTTCGTTCATTCTGATAGACGCTGTGCCTCTCATTTGCTGTGCGTAAAATATAGTCCCAAACAAAGTTGACATAACAAAAGTAGACTTTACATGTTTACCAATAATAAATCAAAGAATGAGCGTCCATCCAAATAAACAGAACATTTTACAAAATGCAAAATCATTTTTCAGCACAAAATGTCCAATGCGTGTGATGTCACATTGATATGGTACACAGAAAAGGTTTGGGTAGGCCTAAACTACATATTGCCAGTTTTGACCTTGAAATGCTATATCAAAACTAAACATTACATTGTTGCGATATTTTTGTGAAAAGAAGATTACTGAATGCTTGAAATACACATATTTACTGTAATGTATTTGCGACCGGATATTTGCAGTATTTGATTTGGAACATTAGACTCTACAGAAGACTTAAAAAAATCTCGGACTTTGAGTCAGACTTGCATCACATATGTACCCAGTAAATATGCTTTAGTTGCATAAAGTTCTTTCAGTAAGGGAGACCGTTTAATTCTACATTCTTCGGTGAATAAAGGTGGGTTTATTTCCTTCTGTAAGTTCACATTTTAATCACGATTGTATATAGCGTTTATTCTATGCAGCAGATATACTATCTCGCCACTCCCGCACCTGCCCTGCTATCAACTGAGCTTCACTTGTTATTATTGTTCTTGTCTTGGGGGTTTTATACATTTTTAATGTTATGATACATAAAACATAACAAAACGAACCACTTTCGGGGTAAATTGGCCATAATGAAAAAGACGAGACAATTTTCCCCCAATTCCATTTCGCGAATCGAATCGGAAATGGCGGTCTAAAATGTTCACTGAAAACAGGAATTTCCAAAAGGCGAGGTTACTAACGTTTTCCCACGATCGCAGCCTATCAGGAAAGAGAATACTACACAATAATTACATGGTCCTTTTAGGACCAATCAGAATCGCATAAAGTGATTTGTTAACGTGTGATAAAATAAAAAATATGAAACTGCAGATACTATAGGCAAACTATACTGACTATGTGAAAGAAAGAAAGAAAGAAAGAAAGAAAGAAAGAAAGAAAGAAAGAAAGATAGATAGATAGATAGATAGATAGATAGATAGATAGATAGATAGATAGATCCTACGGAAATATGTTCGAAGGGTACCAATAGTATGGTCTAGCCAAAAAATTTAATTTTTATTTCTCTCTTGAATCATGTTACTTATGTGGCCAGATAACCACATTTTTTGTATATCGCTCCTATCTTTATTTGTCCCGAACCTACAAAACTAATCGCTCATATATATGCATTAGGAAAATTCCTTCTGCCACACTTCCTGGAAAGTCGATAATGTCTTGGTTTCCAATAGGACAAAACCATAGGAAAAATCCAAGACTTTATTTCTTTGCAAAGTCGCCGTTTATTGTATTTCTATTATTTAAAATATACTTTGCGTCTTAAAGTCTAATCAAGTGAAACTTTTATAAGTATGTCAATAGGTATGTTTCAACTGATCATGTAACATTTTGCACTTGCACGTTAAAGAACAACACTGAAAATCACAGCTCGTACCATGAAGAATTAGTTTGGCTATTTGGTGGTAAATATGTGTTTTCGATATTGACATAAGTAAACTGAAACAAAAGTAAATTACATCAACAAGATGAGGTACCGTTTTGAAATAACCGATATCCTACATGTATATAAAATAATTTGAATTTTCAACGGTTTTTTGTGTGTGTCAACGTTGCAAAGGTATATTTTGTTTCGAGTATCTAATAGCTAACATCATAATATACATGTGTACATTACTTACAATTATCATTGAAATATGTGCCATACGAAACTATCTAAAAAATATAAAGAAAAGATAGGATGATGGACCTATTATGAATAAATCGGATGTAAACGAACTTCTACAGTTACTTCCAATGATGAATTGGATTGAAACGATTTCACAAGCTGATTAAATGAATCGAAAAAGTAACAAATTCGGCGCAAAACGATTTCTTGGCGTTATGGAAAGCAGTCCTGCTTTTCATGATCCTGAGAAATTGGATTTTCCTATTTAATAAAATATAAACGTAAACGTATATAAATCACTGGAAATCAAACTCCCATATATTTTCTCTATGACTGAAATACTGTTTATCAAATAGAATGCATTTACCAAACCGATTCCAGTCGAAGATTGAACAGTCTCAAGCCATATTGAAATCATCATTTATCCTTAATTGGACGAAATTTAATTATTAACAATTATTTCAGAAACCGTTTCATATATGGCCTTAATCGATTTTATCGATCAGTCAAAAGATGTACGTTTAACTGGATATTTTTGTGCCAGTAACAAGATGCAAATAAATGCAGTGATTTAGAACATAAATTAGATTTAGTATTAAATCTTGCAGCCTTTCTTAAAAGAGCTAATGCTCGATCGTCGCAAACCACTGCTCCGTTTTCACCCGTAGCTGCCTTCGAAAATATTGCGTAGTTTCCATGTAACTGCATATATAAAACAATGTTATTAACAACACTCAACAATACAATGTACAAGCTCCGACAAAACAACGTTATCAACAATACAATGTAACAAGCTCCTAAAAAAACAGCGTTATTAACAACACAATGTAACAAGCTCCTACAAAACGTTATTAACAACACAAGGTAACAAGCTCTTACAAAACGTTATTAACAACACAATGTAACACGCTCTTACAAAAACAATGTTATTAACAACACAATGTAACACGCTCTTACAAAACAACGTTATTAACAACACAATGTAACAAGCTCCTACAAAACATTATTAACAACACAATATAACACGCTCTTACAAAACAACGTTATTAATAACAAAAGGTAACAAGCTCTTACAAAACAACGTTATTAATAACACAATGTAACAAGCTCCTACAAAACGTTATTAACAACAGAATGTAAGAGGCTTGTACAAAACAACGTTATTAACAACACAATGTAACAAGCTCATACAAAACGTTATTAACAACATAATGTAAGAAGCTCGTATAAAACAACATTATTAACAACACAATTTAACAAGCTCCTACAAAACAACGTTATTAACAACACAATATAACAAGCCCATACAAAACAATGTTATAACAACAGAAGGTAACAAGCTCTTACAAAACAACGTTATTAACAACACAATGTAACAAGCTCCTACAAAACGTTTTTAAGAAAACAATGTAACAAGCTCCTACAAAACGTTATTATGTAACAATCTCTTACAAAACAACGTTATTAACAACACAATGTAACAGGTTCCTACAAGACGTTATTATGTAACAAGCTCTTACAAAACAACGTTATTAACAACACAATGTAACAAGCTCCTACAAAACATTATTATGTAACAATCTCTTACAAAACAACGTTATTAACAGCACAATGTAACAAGCTCGTACAAAACAATGTTATAACAACAGAAGGTAACAAGGTCTTACAAAACAACGTTATTAACAACACAATGTAACAAGCTCCTACAAAACGTTTTTAAGAAAACAATGTAACAAGCTCCTACAAAACGTTATTATGTAACAAGCTCATACAAAACAATGTTATTAACAACACAATGTAACAAGCTCATACAAAACAATGTTATTAACAGCACAATGTAACACGCTCATACAAAACAATGTTATTAACAACACAATTAACAAGCTCATACAAATCAACAAAACAATATAATGTAACAAAATCCTACAAATCAACAAAAATGAATTTTTATCAGTCGATAAGTTACTGTTAGGAAGAAAACCTTTGACACGTTCAAGCAGCAGTAAACAGTAATGGTCTGCAATACATAGCTGATAAAAAAAAATGCGTCTGTTATATAAATGTGTTGGAACTTTTATTTAGAGCTGGATGATATATCGACTATGAAGACTATAATAATAGTAACCAAATAAACAATACCTTTCTATTTTGAAATGCTTTCCATAGGAGTCATTCTCCTTAATATAACTTCAAATGTCCGTTTTTCAGCACAACTAAACAAATTTATATGAATCAGCAATGTGAGGTCTGCTGGATTAGTTGACCTAGATCAAAGCAGTTTTCTAACCGTTCCCTGAGTCTATGAATTTTCCTTGGCATGATTCTCTCAACGCGCTTTGTTATTCATACAAAATGATATATCTGAGCACGAAAAGTTCACAATGACATGGGTTCATACACTGGATCGCTTTTGCACACTTCATGCACGCATCAGTTTAAATTTTAACTCTCGAAAGGTCCAAGTCAAACGAAATAGATTTTAACTTTGATATTAAAACATTCTGAGGCGGAAGCAGAAGTAGAAACAACATTTTGTTGCAATGAAATAGACAAGTAAATGATTATATTTGTCAGATAAAAAAGCTGAATGTTATCACGTACATCAACCATAGGATCGATAAAACGTTTTTTTTTTTTTGTTGTAAAATCAAGCAGTACACATCATTCCGTTTTTCCCGTGTATGACGGATAACAAGGAAAGTGGCAGGCAATATGGAAAATAGGATAGCGCCAAATATTACGAATCTCTGGTCTTAAACTAAGTGTAGAAAAGAGCGAAAACCAACACGTTCAGTAAAATTCAACAAATAAAGCATTTCCCTAGAAACTAAAGTGAAAATGTGAAAAAAAAATTATAGTATTGTGAAATAAATCCCAAATAGTCCTAAACGTTTTGCAACAAGTCCAAATGCGTAAAGTTCCAACTGAATTCCAGTGGTATTCCAAATAAGTTCCAATCCTGAATGTGTTGATGTGCCTGTAGTCTCGAATATAGTAATGTGCCAACAGACTGAATTATGGATATGTCCTAAGAGTCTTTCGATATATCAAAATATAATAAACCAGAAATGCTCTTGTCTGAATTCACTATAATTCCAAATTAATGTCTCTTACCAAGAATATCAGTGATGAGCACGTTGTCTTTCTAATGATTAATAAGTTGAATAAATATTTCCACCCAAATTAAACTCTGAACACAACAATAGCCTATTCCTGCTGCAAGATGTTAGGGCAATAATAAGTAAAATTCTCAAGTAAACAACATTATATAAAATATTAAGACAGATAAATAGAACAAGATAATGTATGTTGCTAAAATGATAATAAAGAACATGGCGAACATTAGACAGACCAGGTTTATCATGGAGTATTATAACGTCCTAGACTCAGATTAAGGTAACCATGTGTACATCCATTGATAATGATTCCTAATATTTAGTCCACAATCTTAGAGAAATAACTGTCGGTGTTTACAAAATCAATGTCCCTAGTCAGGTACACAGTGAACTTGATTTTGGACAAAATGCAAGTGTATATAACATCATTAAGAAAATCCAACAAACAATAAAACTTAAATGCACATAACACTAGCTTTATTAGTCACTCATACATTTCACTTGCTGGTACTTGTTTCTGGTATAAGTGGCCGTAACGGAAAACCGAATGGCTGCAAGATTGACTTAGAGTTTACTATAGCATGTAATAGTCGCTTACAAATTGGTGACCGATTCTAAGAAGGGTTAATGCTTAGTCATGGGTGTTTGGAAAAGTCCTGTGCAATGTATTGATAGATGATTGATTAGAGTTTCTGTCTGGATACAAAGATGACCCCAATGTAGCAACTGCGAAAATTCCAAAATCCGAATTTTCTCTGTATCTTACTGTTAACCAACATTGGCAGCTGTACCTTTTCTGTCGCCTACGAAATATCATATATAGTAGCCGAGAACAACTTATTGATTCAGTCGCAAACGTTACTTCACACATGCATGAAGACAAAATAATAACCTTAAATTTTATTTTTATTGAGAAATACATGAGATAGCTCTAGATACAATAAGAACAGTTGCAAAGTACTTTCAAATAAGTCAACACGATTCCAGTAAATTCAATCCAGAGACTTGCATCGTCTAAGCATAAATATTGTTAAAGAATATATTGTATGTAGTTTCCATTGGTAATTTCTTAAAATGGTGATAACATGTAATTAAGCTGTTTGGAGATTCCAGTCTCCTCGACGTAACAAGTTTGAGTAGATTGGTCAGGGTTAAGAATGTTTAAAATTCTTGGTTAGAACAGCCTTTTGACTAAACATACGAGTCAAACAGGATGAGAACAAAATAAATGCTTTGTTTTATCCTTCACAATTGTAATGTGACGTTGAGTTGGCAAAATTTGTAGCCTAAAAAGTAGGTTACTACTGAAAACAGGTGGCAGGTATTGAGATACAACATCTCATTACCTTTACCATGTATTGAGATACGGAATTGACCGTTCAGTGGCCGAGTGCTTAGAGAGTCCTCCTCGGATGCGGGAGGTCATGGGTTTGATCCCCGGGTGAGTCATACCAAAAACTTACAAAAATGGTACTAACAGCTGCTTCGATTGGCGTTCAGCATTAAAGGTCAGTGTTAGGACTGATGGGCTTGGTGTCAGGATAATGTGACTGTGACATCACTATAAACTGTCACACTGCAGACATCGTTGCGATATGACTGAAAAATTGTTAAAGCTACGTTATAAATCTAAATCACACACACACACACACACACACACTCGACGTAACAAATTATATGCATATTTTAATAACTTGGTGGCATGATAGAAAATAATTATTATAAAGTTTTTCACATTTGAACGTTTAGAATGGCGACTACTTGACATCATTAGTATGATATTTATTTTAACATGCTGAAATAGTTTTCAAAATATAACGTTGTTTTGTCTATACGCATCTCTCTTTCTCTCTCTCTCTCTCTCTCTCTCTCTCTCTCTCTCTCTCTCTCTCTCTCTCCGTGCAAGGACATATTTATGCGTGCAAGGGAATATAATATTCATGGTTTCGATGAATATTTTAAATAATTAATGTCATACATTTTTTAAACGATTCTTAATTATTCTCTACTTTCTTTGGTTGTTTATGCATATGTGTGCGTGTACGCATGTGAAATTTATATTCTCCACTTGCTACTTTAAGAGCTAAATTATTACAGAAGCCGGTTAACATAAATCGAAGATTTTTCACCTGGGCCGTTGTGTGGATGATACACGATACCATAAGAGTAAGTTGAACTCGCTATAAAAGTGGATGTTATCGAACGGAAGACAAGTGACAAAAGCACGTGAATTAGATGTTTATTTATGACACATAACAAGAGCACGTGAATTAGATGTTTATTTATGACACATAACAAGAGCACGTGAATTAGATGTTTATTTATGACACATAACAAGAGCACGTGAATTAGATGTTTATTTATGACACATAACAAGAGCACGTGAATTAGACCGTTCTTCAGTGGGTACGATCAATTCATGGATGTGTGTGTGTGTGTGTGTGTGTGTGTGTGGTTAACCTACTGATCTGCTGGACAGAATGCTTACTGTCTGGATTTATCGACATGTATGATTAATGTCTGCATTTATCGAAATGTATGATTAATGTATTGATCGTCAACAAGTATGATGTCGCATTAGAGTATCACGCATATACAGAAACCCAATGTATCACATGAAACCTAATATATTGCATATCAACAGGTATAATGCTGTTATCTCCCGCCATCAGGAACTTTGATATGCCCAAGCCAATGCTTACGATGAAGGACTGAGGAATGATTTCGTGTAGTATATATATATATATATATATATATATATATATATATATATATATATATATATATATATATATATATATATCTGGGGACCGCCGGGCCAAACAACACTTTTTAATATAAAATACAAATGTTCTTTGAACTAGAAGTAGGAGAGGGCCGGGTGTTCCTTAACCCAGGGCCCGTGATCGCTCACTACGGCCCTGTGTGAAGTCCATTCCGCCAGACTTGCTGAAGGTTCCCTAGGAACCTACCAACCCCGAAGATGCATTCGCCCGGATTTTTCTGCTCCTCACGTTGAGTTGACCAAGATTATCCGTCCAAACCAATAACAACGTTAGGTGTCCCAAGTGGCCGAGTGGTCTAAAGCGCTCCCCGTTACGGGTCATTGCCATCTCACCTCTGTCTGCGTGGGTTCAAGTCTAGGATTCAGAAAGCTTGTCAGTAGCTTCTCGTGGATCGATGGTTCTTTTCGGGGTTTTCCCGGGTTCTTACTCCACTATCGACACGTATGTCATTAATACTGGCCGCCATGTATAGCATATCGTGTGCTGAAAAACGGCGTTAAACCCTACAACAACAATAATGACTCTTTGGAGCAGCTAACATTACAACAACTGAACCGTGTAAAATGCACTAGAAAAGCCTCAAGATATGCGTGAAGTAAGAATATAGTCATATGCATTAGACATGTGTGCACATGGACTGACTTCTTTACATATTAAACTCATTTCATAGGAAGGTGTGTGTGTGTGTGTGTGTGTGATTAGGATTTTTAACGTTGCTTTAACAATTTTTCAGTTATATCGCTATGATGTCTACAGTGTGGCAGTTTATAGTGATGTCTAGCACTGGGGCATCATGATGCAGACATGTAGCATGATGTCCCACCCAGTCACATTATTCTGACACCAGGCCGACCAGTCCTAACACTAACCTTTTAATGCTGAGCGCCAAGCGAGGCAGTTGTTTTACCAGTTTTGTAAGTCTTTGGTATGACTCGGTCGGGGATCGAACCCACAACCTCCCGCTTCCGAGACGGACGCTCTAACCACTAGGCCACCGGAGCGGTTCTTTCATAGGAAGGACTTACGAGATTATTAATATCAGCATATCGGACTTTCTCAGTTTAATGCGTGTAACATATAACTGAACTCAACTTACACATTCAGCTTAAAAAGATATATGCTGAAATGGACTATATCAAACACGATTTCGTGGCATTATGTGATATATGCCTGTCCTTTAGAAATTTAGAGTAACTTCCAAAACCTTCAATGTAATAAACAAGTTTGATTTGTCTTTGTATATAAGCTCTGCAAAAAAGCCAGAAAACGAACATCGTTTCTCAATGAAATCCTGTAAATGTAAAGGACAGTTACAAAAATAACAAGAAAGTTATAAATATATCCTTTGTTTTTGTGTGAAATTTTCTTTGATAACATGATCTGGACTACGAGCTACCATGTAAATAGATTTTCACACACACACACACACACACACACACACACACACACACACACACTGGTCGACAAATCGATCATGGACAGAAGATGTCTTTTGACACATACAATAAAAATGAACTCTATTCATCGAATGCATATTATATCTTCGACCAAATATTCAGTTTGATGTCTTTATATATTTCATAATAAAAACTTGAATTTTCTCTCTAAAAAAACTGACACTGTCGTTTGAAATGATGATTATATGCGAATATGCATATTAAAACATCCCTGATCTGCGGTAGATTGACAAATATAATTTCTGCTCCGGCGAGATCATGAAATTATTTCAGCAGTTGAGGCTTTGATTACAGTATCTGTAAAAGAAATTTAAAGTACTAATTCGTAGTCCTTGTTTGCCATTAAATGTCGAAAAAAACTGTATTTCCCTTGAATCATATAGGGCACAGAAATCCAAGAAATTTGTGCCTTTACTCAATCTAGTGCTTGCTGTTAGTTGCTGCAGTGCGGGTCCGAATATTTCTAAGAAGGTAATGTTCTTTTTGAAGCGCTACATCTGACGCGTGTTTTTGTTTCCTGTCCTTAGCTTTTTGTTTGTGGGGGGATGGGGATTTTCGTTTGGGAGTGGGTTTGGATTTGTTTGTTGGGTTTGGTTTTCTTTTTATAAGTTTCATAATCAGATTCGTACTTGTCGGTGTGCCACTCAAGTCACTGTTAGAGGAAGTGAAAATTCTTGTATTGAGCAATTTCCTTTGAAATGTGCTTTATTCACTTGCTTGGAATTTTAATATACTTTTAATGACCACTTTGTTTGATGTAGATGCAGACAGACTAAAACATCTTTCATTTGTTTTAGATTTAACTGACCTATCTGACTCATTATATAGCCTACTTGTAAACCAAATGACAAACCATTGCGAGATCCAACTACAGTATCTTTATAGACTTCCTGTCCTTAGCTTTTTGTTTGTCTTGAAATTCAATTGGAAACTTTATTGTCAGGGCTGAACAAGCATATATTTTATTATCGACTTGTGAATTATTTAATCATTTAACCTGAGAGTTACACACAATATCGATTTACATCAATGCCGAATAAAGTGGTGTTTAGATATGGTTTGTATTACAATTAGCCGCTTTTGTTACTCGCCACAGCTGTTCTTCAGACATCGCTACATCAGGATGCACATTGTGTACCAGTCAATCGACACATAGTGTTTGCTGAAGCTAGAGGTGAGTCAGGTTAGCGCGCGCGCGTGCGTGTGTGTGTGTGTGTACATGTAAAGCCTATCGTGTGCTGAAAAGTGTGTGATTTGGGTTTGTAACCTAGCTTTAATAATTTTTTCAGTCATATCGCTCCGATATAGTGATGTCTAGCACTGGGGCATCATGCCGCAGACATGTAGCATGATGTCCCACCCAATCACATTATCCTGACACCAGTCTGACCAGTCCTAAAACTAACCTGTTAATGCTGAGCGCTAAACGAATCAGCTGTTAGTGCCATTTTTTGTAAGGTATTGGTATGATTCGGCCGGGGATCGAACCCACGACCTCTCGCATCCGAGGCGGACGCTATAACCACTAGGCCACCGGAACGTCTGATCATGTTAGCGTTAGAAAGAACACACACACACACACACACACACACACACACATATATATATATATATATATATATATATATATATTATATATATATATATATATATATATATATATATATATATATATATAGGCAAAATATTCGTTTTGTCGCAATGTGAATAAAAATGCAGTAAAACTGCATTGCATTATTTAAACGTACAAATGTTGATGGAACCAATTTCCAGGAAGATTATATTTAAATTGTGCACATTTGAAATTAGGTGTGGCATTAATCCTTTAATATATGACATTTTCAAGATGAGATTGCATATTTCATAATGTTCGCAGTTCTCGTTAATTCTACAAATTAATTAGAAGTCGAATTCAACTACAATCAACATAGATTCGGTCATGATTTCGCATAATGCGCCGACTGGTCTGTGTTTATACAGTTTGTTAGTAGTAATGAATACAACAAGCAACATATACCATGCTATATTTGCGACAATAGATCGGATTCTATTCTATTTGCAGTTGGAATCGACTTACGAATAAATATATACGGTGCTAAAGTTAAATATAATTGTATGGTTTTTTGTTCAATTTTCTTTCAAGTTTCAAAATGTAAAAGCAACAACAGCCATAATCGTCCCTTGTGTGTATGATCTTTTTCCATTCCCATTATCAATTGATAATCTTATATTTTAACAAGAGAAATTGTATTATAAGATGAGTAGTGCATGGCACAATGTGAAGACATGTTCAGGCTGAATGTCGAGGTATACGGCTTAAAATCTTATTGGTGTGACCCACGCAGTTCGTGTTAAATCATGCCATTATACATATGACACACATAGTTCGTGTTAAATGGTGTCATTATACACATGACACACGCAGTTCGTGTTAAATCGTGCCATTATATACATGACCCGTGCAGTTCGTGTTAAATCGTGCCATTATACATATGACACACGTAGTTCGTGTTAAATCGTGTCATTATACACATGACACACGTAGTTCGTTTTAAATCGTGCCATTATACACATGACACACGCAGTTCGTGTTAAATCGTGCCATTATACACTTGACACACGCTGTTCGTGTTAAATCGTGCCATTATACACATGACCCGTGCAGTTCGTGTTAAATCGTGCCATTATACATATGACACACGTAGTTCGTGTTAAATCGTGTCATTATACATATGACACACGTAGTTCGTTTTAAATCGTGCCATTATATACATGACACACGCAGTTCGTGTTAAATCGTGCCATTATACACTTGACACACGCTGTTCGTGTTAAATCGTGCCATTATATATATATGACCCACGTAGTTCGTGTTAAATCGTGCCATTATACATATGATTCACGTAGTTCGTTTTAAATTGTGCCATTATACACATGACCCACACAGTTCGTGTTAAATCGTGCCATTATAAGTGTTACCCATGCAGTTCGTGTAAAATTGTGCCATTATAGGTGTGACTAACACATTTCGTGTTCAGTCAATCAATTATAGGCATGACCCATGTAGTGCGTGTTGAATTATGTCATTATATCTGAGACCCACACAGTTCCTGTTAAATCATGACAGTATCGGTTATACAGTCATTTCCAGTTAAATATTCAGTTAAATTTCTCAAGCCTACTATTTCAAGCCCCTTTAATAATTTGAATACTTCAGATCATCCAGTTTGATAAATGTATTCCAATTTGGAAAGCATCGTCTCTATATCTAACAATATAATAGCTGAAAGTAGCAACAATTTACCTGTCTCTTTGATCACGTTGTGTACTGGAGGCACAATTTGGTCAATCTAACACTTCAACAACAACTTTTCAGTTTTATCTTAGCTTTGGTATTTTTGTATACATGGAAAACTCAATGGTATACAGAGTATATAGAGGCTACAAGTATGACATTTCATTTTGGCGTTTTCTGAGTTCAAGGTGTGATCAGTCACCACTTGCCTAAGATGCCAGCTCTTTGTATTTTAAAACGTATCTAACTTGTAACCATTTTATATAGAATTCTTGTATTGTCAATCGCAGATCAGGACACTGATATTTTGAAGTGTTAGCACGAGAGTAAGTAACTTCAAACACGGTCTGCTATCAAATACGTGTCGTCTATAATGTAATATTTGAAGAATATTTAATACAAAAGTAAAGGCTATTTAATGTAGTGAACACGAATGCTGCTTGAACAGATCGGGTGTAATAGTAGATCACTTGAACAGACTGGGTGTAGCAGTGGATCACTTGAACAGACTGGGTGTGACAGTGGATCACTTGAAAAGACTGGGTGTAGCAGTGGATCACATGAACAGACTGGGAGTATCAGTGGAACACTTGAACAGACTGGGTGTAGTAGTGGATCACTTGAACAGACTGGGTGTAGCAGTGGAACACTTGAACATACTTGATGTAGCAGTGGATCACTTGAACAGACTGGGTGTAGCAGCAGAACACTTGAACAGACTTGATGTAGCAGTGGATCACTTGAACAGACTGAGTGTAGCAGTAGATTACTTGAACTGACTGGGTGTAGCAGTGGATCACTTGAACAGACTGGGTGTAGCAGCAGATTACTTGAACAGACTGGGTGTAGCAGTGGAACACTTGAACAGACTGGGTGTAGCAGCAACACTTGAACAGGCTTGATGTAGCAGTGGATCACTTGAACAGACTGGGTGTAGCAGTGGATCACTTGAACAGGCTTGATGTAGCAGTGGATCACTTGAACAGACTGAGTGTAGCAGTAGATTACTTGAACTGACTGGGTGTAGCAGTGGATCACTTGAACAGACTGGGTGTAGCAGTGGATCACTTGAACAGACTGGGTGTAGCAGCAGAACACTTGAACAGGCTTGATGTAGCAGTGGATCACTTGAACAGACTGAGTGTAGCAGTAGATTACTTGAACTGACTGGGTGTAGCAGTGGATCACTTGAACAGACTGGGTGTAGCAGCAGATTACTTGAACAGACTGGGTGTAGCAGTGGAACACTTGAACAGACTGGGTGTAGCAGTGGAACACTTGAACAGACTGGGTGTAGCAGCAGAACACTTGAACAGACTGGGTGTAGCAGTAGATTACTTGAACTGACTGGGTGTAGCAGTGAAACACTTGAACAGACTTGATGTAGCAGTGGATCACATGAACAGACTGGGTGTAGCAGTGGATCACTTGAACAGACTGGGTGTAACAGTGTAACACTTGAACAGACTTGATGTAGCAGTGGATCACTTGAACAGACCGGGTGTAGCAGTAGATTACTTGAACTGACTGGGTGTAGCAGTGGAACACTTGAACAGACTTGATGTAGCAGTGGATCACATGAACAGACTGGGTGTAGCAGTGGATCACTTGAACAGACTGGGTGTAGCAGTGGAACACTTGAACAGACTTGATGTAGCAGTGGATCACTTGAACAGACTGGGTGTAGTAGTAGATTACTTGAACTGACTGGGTGTGGCAGTGGAACACTTGAACAGACTGGGTGTAGCAGTGGAACAATTGAACAGACTGGGTGTAGCAGTGGATCACTTTAACAGACTGGGTGGGCAGTAGATCACTTGAACATACTGGATGGAGCAGTAGATAACTTGAACATGCAGGGTTATGCAGTGGACCACTCGAACAGACTGGATGGAGCAGTACATCACTTGAACATGCAGGGTTATGCAGTGGACCACTCGAACAGACTGGATGGAGCAGTATATCACTTGAACATGCAGGGTTATGCAGTGGACCACTCGAACAGACTGGATGGAGCAGTAGATCACTTGAACATACTGGATGGAGCAGTAGATAACTTGAACATGCAGGGTTATGCAGTGGACCACTCGAACAGACTGGATGGAGCAGTATATCACTTGAACATGCAGGGTTATGCAGTGGACCACTCGAACAGACTGGATGGAGCAGTAGATCACTTGAACATGCAGGGTTATACAGTAGATCACTTGACCAGAAAAGTTGTTGCCTATATCACTTGAACAGACTGGGTGTAGCAGTAAATCACTTGAACAGACCAGATGTATCAGCAGATCACTTGAACAGAACGGGTGTAGCAGTAGATCACGAGAATATGGACAGATCATGATGTTTTAATGTGGGATCATTCTCAAAGTTTACATAATATGTATAATGCTACCATCCTAACATGATCTGCTCTGAAGAATAAGGGCAAAATCAATATTAACCCATGGTGTCGATGGGTGAATATCCCTTAATATTCAGCTAGTATTGTTATTACCATTGCTTATTAAGCATGCCAATGTATTTTTGGAGACCTCAGGGACAATCTTACAAACATGTGCTGACTGTCATCTCGCGTGCTTCAAAACTTGGAGGGAATGTACCTCTGTGCATGGACACACAGAGCCGATAAGTTCCGAGTGATCAACGACATAAACATGTCTTCCCAATTAGAATGTTGCGCATGAAAAGCAGCCAGTGCCTCTACACTATTGGAAAACACGCGATTTTATCCAAGCATAGTGCGTGAGCCTCTACAGTCTGTTTCCGAAACATTGGAGTCGTAAATTGTCCTGTTTGCTAATAATCGCAAAAGCTGCCGTCCTGAAAGATGGTTTAAAAACACGCATTTTATCTGTATTGTGTTGATATCGTGACGATACTGTTAGACTCCGTGAAATTCATCATTGTCTTTCGATCAACGCATCAGCAGTCCATACGTATCAAATCGAACTACATAATCCTGTACACCACAGCGTAGTTCAATGTAAATTTACTTTGCTGTGCACCATATTAACATTTTTTTACAACGTGTCTACCCTTTTGCTATCATTTGCGCACTGTTCGCACTACCAAGCAGAACATCAAAGCACTTTTTGGATATGTTCTGCATATATCAAAAGTGAGAGATGATGTACATATCGTGTAAGAATGAAACTGCGTACTTCTGTGAATCAAAAGATCCTCTTGGAACAGAAATCAAACATTTGCAAATGTATAGATCTTTGCAAGGAAACCTTGAATTGTATTCACTTGGATATTATAATGTTGTCCTTTGTTAGGCCTTTTAATGGCCAGAATGTGAACACACGTTATAATGTTGTCCTATGTTAGGCCTTTTAATGGCCAGAATGTGAACACATGTTATAATGTTGTCCTATGTTAGGCCTTTTAATGGCCAGAATGTGAACACGTTATAATGTTGTCCTTTGTTAGGCCTTTTAATGGCCAGAATGTGAACACACGTTATAATGTTGTCCTATGTTAGGCCTTTTAATGGCCAGAATGTGAACACATGTTATGTTGTCCTATGTTTGGTCTTTTAATGGCCAGAATGTGAACACATATTATAATGTTGTCCTATGTTAGGCCTTTTAATGGCCAGAATGTGAGCACATGTTTTAATCAGTCTAGATCTGTATCTTAGGATATTAAGGATTCGATGCCATAACGTTTGAATAATGTTGACCATTCAAATAGAACCGAATTTAATCCGGCGCCATGCTGGAATACAAATCTAAAACTTGTCTGAACGAATAAATGTACAAAGTGAAAGGAAGCAAGGGATCAGCTGACCTTCTAGCAGTCGTAGTATATGCATTGTCACCTGTCATTAGAAGCTACTACAATATTTGCCCTTGTATTCTCATTCGCATGGCAAATTTGATCCGCTCAAGTCGAATTCAAACTGTCCGATTTGCACGATATTGTTTCACAAATAGAGGCATATGCACACATGACATACAGCTTAGCTGTGTAAGCATCATTTTCATTACGTACGTGAATTGCAGATTTTATCTGATGATTGCACAATTTATGTTTCTATTGAATTTGGTTATTTAGAGAATACCGATGCTAGTGTCGATGGTAATAAAAGCAATATGCACAGGTATGAAAATGTTAAATATAAATATACCTGGAAAAAATATCACCAGCAAAAATATACCTGGAAAAATGAATATGCACGAAATAATGGTTAGTCTGTTAAATCGCACAAATGAGAGTGTCATCACATTGATTAAAAATTTGAATCCGGACGATGGGCTCAGGCCAATAGCGCAGAGGCGTAGCTGGGGGGGGGGGGCAGGGGGGTACATATGTCCCCGGGCGCCAAGGTACAGAGGCGCAAAAATGAGGTTTACAACGTTACATTATAATAAGTAAACAATGGTAATATTCAAAAATGTGATTAAACGGGGAGGGGGCTGGGGCGCCAATTTTATAGTTCGTCCCCGGGCGCAAAATATCATAGCTACGCCTCTGCAATAGTGTACCAATTAATGCATGACAATACATATTTTGTAATATTATTAAAGCCAGTAGCGTGCCAATTAATGAATGACAATACAGATTTTGTAATATTATTAAAGCCAATAGTGTACCAATTAATGAAAGAAAATGCAGATTTTGTAAAAATATTAAAGATGAATAGTAATTTTATTTTATAATTTTTAGTATTTTGTTTTATACTCCAACGAAATAAAAGTGTGCACTGATAAATATTACTGGATGAAGGATGAAACTCTTATATATATATATATATATATATATATATATATATATATATATATATATATATATATATATATATATATATATATATATATATATATATGTGTGTGTGTGTGTGTGTACATGCATGTTGGTATGTATGTGCATGTATTGTAGTCGTTGTCTTTTTGTGAGAAATAAAGACAAGATGATTGCTTGTGTTTGTATGAGCTATTGTATACTAAATTCTACGCTGTATGTCATGTCTGAATCAATTTGGTATCTTCGCGGGTATTATTACGAACTGGAATGTGAAATAACACCATGTGTGTATGAAAATCACTCTCCCAAATCATTTCATTAGTCATTGTATGACACGATCAGAATACCTCTCTAATTTCGTGCCAGCGATATTGATCGAGGTAATTGGAAGGAACCGACTTTCCGCCAGGAGGAAACCCTTATTTTCCAATTTAAGTGCACGATACGTCAAAGGAAGATATCATTGTGTATAATGCCCGTTCAACTGCATACAGCGTAGTCCCAGCAAATTAGTGTCTACTCTTTAACTTAGATCCTTAACTGCCGGCGCGTTGTCCATGCTGGATATGAGTCTATGCTGTCTGCAGCTAAGTGCACGTTATGCACGAGCAATGAAGCACCACTATTGCGCTAATTTGATCGGTGTGTGTAACGGGCGACGAAACGTAATGATTTGATGTTCGAGTACTGTTTTAAATGAGGTTTTTGTGTTTATTAGTGGTGGACTCGGATTCGCAAATTAAATTTCAAGTACTCATTAGAGGTAAAGAACAAGAGCCTACTCTATCTTTAGTGGTTCATCCATTATTCATATAGTTAGCCGCATTCAAGACCAGATCTCCCACAACCAAAAGACTTGAGAATGTGTCGTTAAAGAGTGAAAAAGCATGTTTCCTCGCATCTTACTGCCTACAAGCAAAAACAAGAATCACTAACCTACCACTGGTTGTATTATTTACGGTGTTTGCATTCGAGAATGAATGCTGTCATCTTAAGTATATAGCACACTGTTTATTCAATGAAAAATCTTTAAATAAAAAGGAACAAAATGTGATCAATTGACATTAGTGTCACATCACAGTACCTTAGAAGCAAACATAACTGTAAAACCTTACTGAACATAGAAAAAGGGTGACAAATGTAACGCTGTATGTCTGTAC
Source organism: Sinohyriopsis cumingii (assembly GCA_028554795.2). Lineage (NCBI taxonomy): Eukaryota > Metazoa > Mollusca > Bivalvia > Unionida > Unionidae > Sinohyriopsis > Sinohyriopsis cumingii. Next base: position 5,937,702 of record CM068838.1, on the reverse strand, counting down.
CAAATTCGAGTTTGGACATAAAATAGGAGGGGGGGGGGGGACTTTTCAAAACTATCAGCTACTTAACATGGCGACATGCCACTGGATCAGACAGTCAACTCAAATATTTTTTTTTTTTCAGACCACAGAAAGTGCTTAAGGTTGTGTAAAATTTCGAAGAGGTCCACCAGCTGATACTAACGAGAAGCGTTACCATGGTCAACAATATTACAGAACCACAAACTCCTGCGAACGCTGCAGACGCGTCCGTTTTAGAAATGGTGGGACATTGGTACTCTTCAATCCATGGCTACACCAGTCTAATCGTCTGCATATTCGGAATATGTACTAATGTAATCAACATTACAGTCCTAGCACGGCGTGATATGAGGACACCGACCAACATACTGCTCACGTGGATGGCTGTTTCGGATATCCTCACTATGTTACCGTATGTGCCCTTTGTTATTCATTTCTACTGTGCCAACACTCCAAACGAAATGTCTGCAGAAAAATCATCGTACCACTGGGTAATGTTTATGCTCTTTCTTATAAATTTCGTTGCCACGACGCATACAATTTCTATCTGGCTTTGTGTTTCATTGTCCGTGTTCAGATTTGTGCAACTGAATTCCACGACGAAAGGTCCAATTGCGAGACAAAGAAGGATACGTCAGGTGAAAATGATCGTTTTAATTGTGTACGTATTATCGGCCTTATTGCTGATACCGAACTATATGACAAATGAAACAGGTTTCATTGAAATGGTGGATACAAACAAAACAATTTATTTTATCAAGGATTTGAAGCTGGCCTCCAATGAAACGAAACCGATTGTGTTAGCAAACGTGTTGACATATGCTATTGTTCACAAAATTATTCCATGTGTGTTAATAATAGTATTTGGTGGCTCATTATTGATAAGTCTGAATTTAAAAGGGCGCAAGCGTCGACGGCGCCTGTCAACGACGTCAAATAACATGAAAAAAGAAACGCGGCAATCAAAAACCACCCGGATGTTACTTGTGGTTATAATTTTATTTTTGGTAACTGAATTTCCCCAAGGAATTCTTATAATATTGAGCGCCACTGTATCTGGGTTTTTCCAGACAGTTTACATGCCGCTTGGCGACATGATGGACTTTATAGCACTTGTAAATAATGCCATTAATTTTGTGCTGTACTGTACTATGAGTAACCAATTCAGGTCTCGCTTCTTTGAGATGTACTTTAAACGGACATCAAGCCTGAAAAAGCTAAATACTATCAGCTTGCCCACGTCCATCCATCGGACGACATTTACTTCGGTACATGACTCGTGATGCATCGACTTCATATACCCACTGATACGGACAGACAAAATTCTCGTAATTCGTACATTTCGGAGCCCGTAACTTCAGTTTGGTGCAACTCAGAAAAATCGATGATGGCTTGAAGAATAGAAAAATATATCAGGAGTGAATCAAGCCATACATTATGGTCGTGTGCCTTCAAAGACGGACATAGATAGAAAATCGAGGATCAAGCGTGGAACGAAGTTTTTGGAAGTTACGTACCTTGTCTCTTTTACAGTATGATATACAGGGTCCTTTTTCAGAACGGGTCATGGTGGTAATCTGAGGTAATTGTGTTACTCGATATCATTTTTCCCCTTCAGATCATTGCTTTTTCAACACCAAGCTCGCGTCGAGCACTTGCGCATCAGAAGGTACCAGGGAATGCGTATTAAAAGCATTGTTATGGACGCTTTTGTTTCTAAGGACATTCACAGTCTGAGTAAGAGGACAGTTACAAACTATTAGCAAATACTTGTGAGAACGATGGTGTATGTAACAGCGCAATAAATACACCATGTTACATACTGGGTGATTTTCGCATGGTCTAACCAGAACCATACCAACAATTACACTTAAGCGGGTAAAATTTGAATGTGTGTGTGTTATCTGGGTTGTCAAGTTTGTTCCTGGCCTGGTATTATTGTTATACTATAGTACAAATTGTCGTGGTCAAATGTCACAGAATTGTATCGTATTTCTAAACTTAGGAATCAAAGTCTCAAGTTTGTTTCTTAAAGTGAAAAGCTCTGAAAGTTTTGTGGTTTCAAAAGTCCAGTTAAACGATTTAGAAATATTGTAATCTGTACCGCCATGCATTATTTGAGCGAAGACCGCTTCCTTAATTTGTGTTCAATTTGTGCATGTAAAATAAAAGCAAGATCTACTTAAATGAGACTGGAAAGTAGTCTTATCTCTTTTGCCAGTATGGTTCGTGTCAAGTTTCTTTAATTATCTGTCCAGTTTCTTTTCAAGAACTGTATTACATTTGACTTACAGATATCAGTGGGATCGGACTATAAGGTTTCACATTTTTTGAGGGTTCTGTCCCTGAGTACAAATAGAGGAATAAAGTAACGGGCTACAACATAATGCTTCACATACACATATAAAAGATTTCAAATGTAACACTGTAAATAAATCGAAACAAGTACTGCAGCGACAATTTAAGAACCACATGAAAATGAAGACGCCGTCGTCAGGATCACGAAGCTTGAACCCAGAACAGGACCCTTTTTATGTTCTCCTAAATCTATTCCGAACAGACTCCTAACACAACAGATACCTTCGCTGTAGACATTCGCATAAATTGTACAGCTTACGTAGCTCACGCGATAGATTTTATGACAGCTAAACTACTTTTGATGACAACTGTATATTTTATAACAGCCAGGCACTCGGCATTAAGAGGTCAGTGATAGGGCTGGTCGGCCTGGTGTCAGGATAATGTGACTGGGTGGGACATCGTGTTTCATGTCTGCTGCATGATGCCCCAGTGCTAGACATCACTATAAACTGTCACACTGTAGACAGTGTAACGATATGACTGAAAAATTGCTAAAGCAACGTTAAAACACTAAGACACACACACCAAAATTGATGACTTTATATTGACAACTGCAACGTCTGGCATTATCGATATATTTGGTCTATGTGTAAATGGGTAGATGATTATATTTATGATTTCGTGATTACAATTGGATACTGGAATTGGAGGTGGGATAGTCTGTTTGTATTTTCAATCATTTAAAGTACAAATCTAGGTAACATCCGGAAACTGATGCCATATATAAATGTATTTTAATTTTGATTTTCCTCTTTAAATTGAAATCTCTTTCCATGCTGCTAAATTTACTTTATTCTTACTCGCTTGCCAATACATTTTCTATTTCTATACTAAAATTGAACGTGATAATATCTCAGTGATTAATATTTAATGTTTCTTAAAGGGTGACTTTCTGATTGATATTTATATAATCAAATTCGTATATGGTGGTTTGACGTAATCTTCTCATGACATTTTTTGCACGACTTGCTCTTAAGTCAACAATGGTTAGTTTCTTCTTGGATGACATTTAAATTACTCATATGAAGTCCGTGTCCAAAACCATTATACCATGTTTAGCAGTAACTGACCAGCATCCGGTCAGTGTGTTGCAAAATTAAATAATCAAACCATGGCAACGAAATACTAGTTAACATATTGCCTACACTGAAGGCGGTTGTTCCTTTTTAAGCTATCATCAGTTTTGAGAAATTTTCATTTGTTTCACTCGATCTGATCAATGAGTTTAAAGTTTGGACTGACAAGATTTTGCCATTAATGAATAAATGTATTCTACAAAATCAATAATGGTTGTGACAATCACAACCAGGAAAGGTATATGAATGATATAAAAGTAGCTAGTAAAATACGTAATTTCCAACAGAACGAAAGCAAGAATTATAACATCTGGCTATAAAGGACATGTCCCATCCAGGAAAATAAACGAAACTATTTCTCTGTTTCAATAATCCAGCAGAAAGGGCAATGTTCACCTGGAGAAATCAAACACGTTAACTTACATAATTCTTATTTTAATGCTTATACAAATAATAGAAAAAATAAAGTTGCGTATACAAACACGACATTGCAAACAAGATAAATTATCTTGTATCTGTCAGCAAAAACTGAATGAAAAACTGGTTTCCACCCCACGCTATTGTTCATCCTTGTCCGATTTTGTAACAGAAGAAACGGTTTCTGATATTGAATCTGTTATACCTAGAATACCTGTTCTTCAAGCTCCTAATGACTGTGTCATACCTAGAATGCCTATTCATAAATATCCTAATGACTGTGTCATTCCTAGAATGCCTATTCATAAATATCCTACTGAATGTGTTATGCCTAGAGTGTGTGTTCTTCAAGATCATAATGTTATATAGAGAATGCTTGTTCATGAATATCGTAACGTATGTGTTCGTAAATATCATATTGAATGCGTTAAACCTATACTGCTTGTTAATGAAGGTCCTAACATTCCTTTCCGTCATTGTACAAATAAATCTACCAGGACAATTGGGATTATTGCATACATATTGAAACTCTTTGAATATTGTATAACACTCTGCCTCACTGATCTCTACAGAACTGGTTTTGAGACTGGTGTAATTCCCGATGCCACGAAACTAGACAGAGTTTTTTTCTTCCTGTTTATCCAGGTGGACCTTAAGCAGTGACCAATCAAATTATAGGCTTATTTTTATCCTGCCATTAATTTCAAAAATAATTTAGATTTCTACCCACTTATTTCACTATTTCAATAATTATAATCTTCTAATCTTCTACAATGATATCAATCGGGACACGTACGAAATAACTAATGTCAAATTGTTCTGATTAACTCATAGAAGAACGGATATATATATATATATATATATATATATATATATATATATATATATATATATATATATATATATATATATATATATATATATATTTCAAAAACGTTTTAAATACTGGTGATGATGAGAATCTAGTCTACAAAATCAGGAGCTAAAAACTGTCAACTTTTCCAGAAATCATCAGGTAAAATGTGTCAGCTCTTGAAGAAATCAGCGGAAAAAACTGTCAAATCCTCAAGAAATTAGCAGGTAATCAAATATCAAATCATATTTTTTGTTCACCCGCCATTGAAAGAATCCGTTGTCGACTGTCATCCTCAGATCGGTATATTCAGTCGATATCTTTGTGATGTAATCTACCTAAGTCTATGAATCTACATGTGTGACAGCTGTCTCCAACCAGTTCCTGTACTGAAGCTCATGTTCCGTGTAATTCAACTCGCCGCTGTACACTTTCAAAAGTTTGTTTGGTTATTTCATTCATAAAAATCTTCATTGGGATATCAAAGTTAATCATGTCTTTCAAAGAGTAAACGCCCTGCAGTTCCAAAAATTCTTTATAATTTGCATTAATGAGCATGCCCTTAATGCATACTACATTAGGTATATTTTAACACCGATCTTAGATTATGTATGTATCAATTGGGGCAACTGCTTTGTAACTCAGTCGGCTTACTAATATGCAAACAACAACTGTCTGAATCAGTCTAAAACTGATACCTTCACGTCATCTCCTGAAATGATTTCAACATTAAATTCGCAATGCGGCCAAAACTGATACCTTCACGTCATCTCCTGAAATGATTTCAACATTAAATTCGTAATGCGGTCGATGGCCTTGTGTCTCACATCTCTGTCATATTTCACCAAACCGCTAATTCATGACCGCCACCTTCGCTCCATTTTGAAACGTCTGTATATATATATATATATATATATATATATATATATATATATATATATATATATATATATATATATATATATATATATTAATTTGCATTCCACAATCCCGCCAATTTCAATAAATCGCTAGCTCTATCGGGTCCAAAAATCATGAATTACTATTCCTGCTGCAATTATAAATTCAACTTTCTTCTGCAAACTCAGGTTCTTCTATCATGATTACCTTTAGATCTATACGAATATTTTGCTTTTCTTTTATTGGTTACAGTTAATAACATTATCCTCAACCTTTCTTACACGTCATTTTAATAAGTTTTAAGTATGATTATGTGTTTTGACTGATACATGTGCGAATTTAGTATTTAACATTATTTATGACGTTCTTAGGTAAAACAAGCATTTAATGCAAGTGTGGTCTCCTCTTAAAATAAGACTGTTATAAGTGGAAGGAGGAAGAATAGACATTTAATGGGATATGAAATGAAGTACATGTATGTTATGATTTAGAGTACGTAAGCATAATCAAAACGTAGAGTTTCTTTCACATGTAATTTGACATGTTAAGTGTTACGAATCTATGGTCATAAACAAAAACAAAGAAAGTACCAAAAAGCAACATGTTTTGTAAAACTTAATAAATAATTTCATAATCAAAGTTATAAAATGGAACTATAAGAGCAACTTAGCCTTAAGAAATGAATCCAAATTAATCCAAAAAGGAAATTATATTCAAGTTCAAAAGAGCAGAATGTTCCAAACTAATGACAGATCCTCGAATATAAGTTTCACAATGGCATTGTCCAGAACTCTTGTGAATAATTCACAAGTCCCAGAATAATACTATAATCCAATAAGCACTTCGCAATTCCAATGAATAATCCTAACAAATGTCTCCTTCAAATTATTTAAAAACAAAAAAGACTGATTTTAACATATGAAACAAGAATCCAGAATAGGAATGAATCCAAAAAAGGAAAGAACTGCTCGCTCAGTTATTTCTTTATGTACACCTTCAAGTCTATTACGACAATATGTCGAAATATACCCCACGTGACAAATCTCACTGCTCAATCTAATATTTCACAATACCTATTGATGTGACCTAACCGATTCAATGGCAAATAACGTAATTCTTCTAAGAATCCACCTGACCCAACCAATCAACGAGAAATTACCACAAAGTTTTCAACATATTGTATTATTAGAAACTTGACATCTATTGATTCTGTGCAATCTACGGGCACTGTGTTATCTTAAAACAGTATCTATACCCATGTACAAAATTAGTTATTTAATATCTTCTTTGTATATAATCACTACATTTTATAGTCTTGAACACATATTACGCATAAAATAAATAGTGATGTACCAAAGAGTTACAAAAATATAGATATACACAACTTCAGAACAATAAGAATGATAACTCGTTCTCACCAGGTTAATAATCTGTATTTTCATTTATAAATTAAAAGTGGTATCAGGAAGAAACAGTTTAATAAATCAAAACAGTTTCAGTTTTTGTTCTGCTTAGTAACACACGCTGAATAATATACAACTCCGAATAGGGGTTCTGAGGAAATAGATATTGTATCGGTAATGTGAACTTAGTGAGTTTGTAAAACTGTTAAGAAACAAACCCGATTCATATTTAAAAATGAAATCGAATGATGTTTGTTTATAAAAGGCTGATTCAGTGTTTTCTAATTGTTGTGTAAATGTACTGACTCTTGTTATCTGATGCACAGTGCTGTCCCTTGAGCTTTGACAAGTACACAGTGCTGTCCCTTGTGCTTTGACAAGTATTTATAAGTTACGTTAGAAAGTGAAGGAAGATGACCCTCGATAACTTGTAAAAAGCGCGTGGTCCAGTCGGATTGATTACTATGGAACAACTGAAGACATTAAAATTTGCCAGCGGAAACATCCACAATAAATCAATAGAGTCATGTAGATAAACTTTCTAATTTAAACTGTATGCCTATCTGTGGTGACACACATTTTTAATAGTTGTTTCTTCCTTCATATTGTTATCTCCCAACATTGTAGCCAGCACAATGAAGCATGGTTAGCATGAAAACATGTCTTTGTCTTTCTATTGAGTTGTTTCTTCCTTCATATTGGTATCCCCAACTTTGTAGCCACCACAATGAAGCATGGTTAGCATGAAAACACGTCTTTATATTTCTATTGAGTTGTTTCTTCCTTCATAATGGCATCACCCAACTTTGTAGCCACCACAATGAAGCATGGTTTGCATGAAAACACGTCTTTGTATTTCTATTGTCATTATTCTAACCGGTGTCATGAACTTTGAATAACTATAACATAAACGGATTTTCCTAACGTATTATAGTTGTATCCAACATCAAGCTGCTGTTCGAGTTTGCTATTGTCCTCATTTATATTATATTTTCATGGTCTATGGACAGGTCTCTACTGTGTATTTAACACAGTGTATTTAACACAGATTCATAAAATAAACATTTATCATCTTTATTCTTTACGCATACGTTATTATTTTGTTCGTGTGATGTTCAGGTCAACTCTTTCTATGAATGGTTAATACCATTTAAAGTGCACTGCTAAATATTATATCCAGTCACTCGTCCACTTTGTACTTTAGCTCATTTCCTGTCAAAATATGGTATGGAGAATGTCAAACAGACGTGAAATGTGATCATTTCACCTCTGTTTAAAATACTCAGAGGCTAATTCTGAGGTAAAAGTCTCTAAAGTCAGTTTTTGTGAGATCCTGATTGGGTCGTTAAATAAATCTTGCATAATAGTCAAATCTAATTGAACTGTCACACATTTAGATTGCAGTATTCGTCAAGTAATGGGCTTCAATTATGATTCAATATCATGAATGTCTTCTTTTTTTCTATTGGCATTTAAATATCGGATTGTTACATTTTAGCAAATGCCCAGCCCAGTCAATTGACGATTACCTTACTGAGTTCCCCAGCAATGAAGAAAACATTTGCCGTATGACAGTTTGGCACATTAAGACCAGTGTGGAAAATCGTGACCAGTGTAACAGATTATATTGTGATCAGTGTGGACAGCTTCGGAGGCTGAATTATCTCTGACTTTTCAAACAATTGTAGACATCACAGCGGAAGTTAGGCATTATATTCTAGTAGCCTATTGATTATTGAGAATCCGAGCTTTGCTGTCTGACTGATGACCAGCACACTAGATCACTGTACTAGGATGATGATGACCAGCACACTAGATCACTGTACTAGGTTGATGATGACCAGCACACTAGATCACTGTACTAGGTTGATGATGACCAGCGCACTAGATCACTGTACTAGGTTGATGATGACCAGCGCACTAGATCACTGTACTAGGTTGATGATGACCAGCGCACTAGATCACTGTACTAGGATGACTGACTGTACCTATAGTCGTATGACCAGCACACTAAATCACAGACTGAATTTACCTATAGTCGTAGTCATAGATCAGTCGTAGATCATTCGAATTGCAACCACTATTCCTTCCCCCACATCTGTCTTTATACAGGATATCAGTGTCTTACACACTGTTCTTTACACTTTTGATTTATCAATGATATGTGGTGTATTTTATTCAAATATCTGAAATATATATAGCCTTTTGGAGATCAGTTTGAACAGAGAAGTTAGTAATACATATTTAATTTAAATTTCTTTACTTTGTAAATCTCAACAATCAGTCTATTTTAGATTATTTGTAGCAAACTGTTTTAATAAATAAAAAAAAATTAATTTAACAAAAAAGATACCCTAGTGCTAGCAACGTTTCCCAATATTATTTTGTTTAACCTTAATCAAGGGAGGTAACTCTTACAAACAGAATCGACTCTGCTTCACTATTTCTCTTTCTGCATTAATGTGGGGAAAACAATATAAATTTAAAATTATTACGTATTTGCTAATTGTCTTGTTAACTTTGAAAATAGGATATTCACGTCGGAATGGTCAAGTAATTTCTTGAGTTGTATACATATGCACATATATGCTGTTTGAATTCATCAATGGATTCTTTCATTAATTTATTAACATTTAGTCGCATTAAATATAACAATTTCACAAATTTACCTCTTGGTATAGCTCCTAGATATTTTCGCATTAGCGTATCTGTTGGTAACGTATTTGTCTGACACAACTAAATAAATTGCCTATCCGTTTAAAAGCTTGCATAATACATGATCAGAATTGCATCCATTGCTGAATATAAAAGTATACACGAAGTGTTGGGGTTTTTTATGAGACAATAAGTTTTCCAGTTTTTCTTTAACACTCTTTGGATTCGCCTTGCTGTACATGCAAGAACGTGTGGTAACGTACCTGTTTACAAATCTCCGACAGACAGTAAATGATACCCCTAAACGGCAGTAAATGATATCCATAAAGGGCAGTACATGATATCAGTACAGGGTAGTAAATGCTATCCGTAAAGGGATATCCGTAATGGGCAGTAAATGATATCCGTAAAGGGCAGTAAGTGATATATGTAAAGGGCAATAAGTAATAACGGTAAAGAGTCAATCTGTGGGTACATTTCCATTCATCATATCGTTTATAACAATTAGAACATGAACACTGAAGAACTCAGTTCAATGATAATGCTGTACGAGTCTGTTTCAAGACAGAACTCAGTTCAATGATAATGCTGTACGAGTCTGTTTCAAGACAGAACTCAGTTCAATGATAATGCTGTACGAGTCTGTTTCAAGACAGCAGAAGATTAAGCAGGACAAAAATATTTAATTTCATGTAAATTTTGCTAGATTTTTGAGGCGCAACTAATATTTATTATTATTTTGATATATCAAACGTACATACAGCATTTCTTTAACTTGCGGTTCCCTTTAGACGGTAAATTCTTCAAATGGCGCCAGTTAGTGGAAAAAAAAGAAGGAATAAATATAGTATTCTCTTCCAAAAACATGCGAGGCAAGAGCTATTGCTTATCCTTTCTGGCAATGAAGCCGTACAAACAGTCAAATTAACCATATCGTTTCTGGCAACAAGACATACAAACTGTCAAATTAACCTTATCATTTCTGGCAACAAGACATACAAACTGTAAAGTAATCCCAGAGTTATATATAATTTAAAAAAAAAAACTTGTATACCAAGTAAAGTTGACCAATTTCTACACAAACAGGTGCCCTTGTAAATAACAGCAAACCAACATGATTATTAAATCTTGAGGAGTTCCGATTCTAGGCGACATTTCAAACGTAGGAAAACCTTAAACAGTTCTAGAGCGTTGGCACTTTTATGATTCACGTATTTAGACAATTTAAAATGTCATCCTTTGATTCGGATTAAATCGGATAGGCCATATAGTTACGTGAAGCAAATTTTATAACTGTTAGTTTTTTTTATTAAAAGCCTAACACTTTGCTGTCTCTTAGTTTTGGAATGCAATATATTTCCTCTCATTCTTAAACTGAATATGTACAAACTCGTATGTTACTTTATGAGCCTTGACATTCACCAATAATATTCATCCCTGGATAATTTGAATGTGTAAGAATGTAGCTGTCAAACAGAAGAGAAATATCAATGAAAACGTATGGAGAATGTTTCAAAACTCCTCTTGTATAGCTTAACACATTTTCTCCACTCAGAAACGCAAAACAGAAACACGTTCAGCTTTCTCTTCAAATTATGGTAAATAAAAATTCGTCGATAATACATGATATATCGTTATAAGATATAAACATTGCTAGACTAGCAATCATACAACTGTTTGGTTTCAGCTGGAATGGTTCAACAATACATTACACAGTACAAGTGGATATTATATGGAAAAAAGTCGCTGAATGTCATTTACTTACAATCCTTTCAGCGTGTAAATGATAAAATTACCTCTGCATACGCAACCGAACGGCGTGGGAAGAAAGAAAACAACATAAATTAGATCGATTTTGTACGTAAGGTTATATACCTTAGACCAGACCAAAAAAAGCAAATGAATTTTTTTCTAAGCAATGTATTGTGATTTGCGTTGGAAAATTTCATATATAGTTGAAACGTTCTTAAATGCATCTTTCAGCCAAAGATCCCTTATTTTAGAAAAAGAATTGACACAAATGACACAATTAATATCAATGTCGATAAAACAGCACCCTGACTACCACTTGTATTTTGACAATCTGACTCGGTGCTGGAACATATGCACATTTTCCCCCTGAAATTAACCACGTCCAGGTTGATGACGATATTGTTAAACTGGGTGATGATAGACTGGAAGACCGTTTTGTCCCTGGGGTCGCTCTCTCGCGGGAAACATCCGTCTGAGGGCATGTTAGATACAGTGTCTTCATAACAGCCTCTTTCAAAGGTGTTCATGATCAGTTCTTGAAACACATAATAGCAAGTATTAGTTCAAATATCAAACATATTTATACAAAGCGGATTTTATAAGAGAATGTTCATGTGACATACAATTTATGAAATGATTTACGCCAGATTGCGACACATAGCATTATTCTACGAGTTTAATAAATTTTCATGTAAAATGAAAACCATTTTTAGGTTATAAGCAGGCTATAAAGTCATGGACCTTACGTAACTCTACGACTGTATAATGTGATAGTGTTTATGCTATGATTTTATGACGCTAATACGGTGTGTTTTATGCACTGCATCTAATTTACATATGACCTGTTTGTAAAAGGAAGTGACGTATGTAACTCATCTAGACACAGACGGAAGTATATGGGAAGAGTGCCTGTCACAGACATCCTAATAACAAATCGTGTTACATTATATGCTATACAGACCTATACTGATAGTGAATCGAGTTAGTTACGAATCAAAACTACGACAAAAAAAAATTGAAAATATGAAAGGTCTATAAAGCTAGTAGAATATCATTACAATGTTCTATAACTTTTTATCAAATGAGAGGGGCTTGAAAGTTGAAAGCCTATTCATCTAAGACTGGAGGGAGCTGTGAAGAAAATTAATTGTCCACACACACACACAAACACACACACACACACACACACACATACATACATACATACATACATACATATATATATATATATATATATATATATATATATATATATATATATATATATATATATATATATATAGTAAAATTTAACAAATAATTTATTTCCCTAGAAAAAAACAAAGTAAAATTTAACATTGAGAAGAAGAAGTTATGGTTCCAAGAATCAAATCCAAAAATAATTCAGAATAATCCAAGAATTAAAAATAGAAGTCCTAGTAATAAAAAGTCCTAATGAAACCTGATGAATCACAGAAAATAATATTCCATTGTTTGAATTCTGTGTAATAACTGTCTTTGTCCAATAATTAATTTAGAGTACAAGTATTTCCAGGGAATAATAATCTATTGCAATCCAAATAATTTGAAGAAAAAAATCAATATGCATGTATGTATGTATGTATGTATGTATGTATGTATGTATATATAACAGCTCCAAATCTTAATGCCTAGGAAAACTTTTTTCGTAGAGAGGATAGCTGCTTGTGTATAGAGTAATCCCCATTAATCCCAAGTCGTTTACACTAAATACTGTTTAGAAGCCTGAGAAATAGTTCTAAATTTGTATATATTTTAAGTATAAATACAGTTCTCGTTTTTCTTTGTTCGGTAATAAACATCCATTTTTTCTTCTCACTTAGTACTTTAAAAAGACATGTCAAATTTATTGCGTCTTATCTCTACCTGCCTTGCACTCCTTGTACTTTATCTTTAAACTTCTTGTAATTATACTTCTCCGAATACAACATCTGTTTAAAACTATATATATATATATATATATATATATATATATATATATATATATATATATATATATATATGTATGTATATATGTATATATATATATATATATATATATATATATATATATATATATGTATGTATATATGTATATATATATATATATATATATATATATATATATATATATATATATATATATATATATATATATATATATATATATATATATATATAGAGAGAGAGAGAGAGAGAGAGAGAGAGAGAGAGAGAGAGAGAGAAACAGACTAGTGTTATACGATTAAGTAAACTTTTTAGCCATTTTGAACATAAAAACTATAATTCAACTTTACTAAACAACTTATGTGACATAAAAGGTACAAAATCTTCCAATTAATTCATAATTTCAAATATTATCCTACCTTGCCCGAGAGCTTTGACAGTCACCTGACCTCTATAGTGACGACATTTGGTCACACTTCCAGGTACTGGTCCTGTGCATGTTTGGTACTTTATTCCGGAAATGCTAGGATCCACTATTTCTCTTTCACACGCGGGATTAGAAAATGTATCTATAATCTTCTGGATGATGTCTTTCAACAGAGGAACTTGCACGTTTGTCGTCATGTAAGTACAATCTGGACACTGCAGACCTGTAATGTTCAACACATTGCCGTTCTAAAAGCAGAAATAAGTATTCTTCTTTAATTACTAGTGAGTAGGAGCTCACGTGTGACCAAATACTACTTTGACACAAACATATTTTAAATCACTGTTCTTCGATACAAGTTTCAATGACACTGTTTAGCTGCGTAACATATGTGCATACAAAGGCGCGTCTAAATTGCAACAGAGGGTCAGTAGGTAATACGATGTGTTATGTATATTTAAATAAACTGTTTGTTTGTTAGTTTGCTTTCTTTAAAAGTATTTAATTACAAGCTACTGTAATGTAACATTGTGTGCTGGACTTGGCCTTGTCCAGAATTCATTTCTGCTTGACCTGATGGACTTTTTTATTTCATTCTGTGTTAACGACTAATACATAGATAAATTAGTATCTCCATGTATGTGCTTAATATCAGTATCATTATTAACAGAAGAAGTAAATATGTTTATTTGGGTCTAGGTTTTGCTATTTCCTGAGTGTAATCCAGGTTATGGTTTTGATTTTGTAAACAAAGAGGATCATTACAGAAGGTTATATTCCATTAGGTAATGGTATTTTATCGTATAAAATGCTAATTGTGACCTGAGGTCAAGTAGACAACTATATAAATTGTAAAGGTGAGTACTTGGTCATTTATATTTTAACATCTAGCACATTCAAGTTGTATATCATATGTTGTGACCAGTAGTTTTGGGCTAGAATTGTTTTAGTTCAAAGTACTGAATTCAAGCGAGTATTTTCTCTGGAAATACAAAAGTGCTCTGATAAAATTCTTGAATAAAGATATTAATTAGAATTTATACTTAATTCGAACTTGGAATAATATTACTGTTATTTTTATAAAAAAAACTGTTGACAACTCAACATAAGCTATAATAGACACGTTCTCGCCTTCAGTTTTGGGATTTATTCTGGACTTGTACATAACTGTATTCCAGACTTTAAAATATTAGGACCTATGCAATTCGTGGATTATTTTGGGATTTAATTCCCAATTCCAAACGTGCTTTTTATCTCATTTTCATTTTGTATTGTAGGGAAATAAATTATTTGGTATATTTTACTAAGCTTGTTGTCTTTCACTCTTCTAAGAGCATAGACTCATAACATAAACTGGGAGCTCGTCCGGGATACGAATTTCGCTAAAATATTTCAGACAACTTTGATTTGAAATTTTGATTCACTTTGTCTTGGAAATTTCTAAATCCCATGTATTATTTCACATTGTAAAAATCTTTAGTGAAACAAACAAGCTTTTAACTATGTCATCAAAAGTGGAGATTGTTTTACAAATACTACTCAGGAACAGTTAGACTCCTTGAAAAAAGAAGAATTGCTTCAGCTTGCCAGGAAATATGATCTTTCTGAAGCAAAAACTACTTTAACAAAACAAGAAATAAAATTTATTTTGGTCCAAATTTTGGTGTAAAAGAATGTTTTTGATAAAAGTGCTTTAGATTTGATTAATAAGTTGTATCAGACTTGAACATAAAAGTAAAGGAGTTAAAATTAAAATACAAAACTGGAATTAGAGTTAAGAAAGCTTGAGACTCATAAAGAGAAAGAAGAAAAACAAATGCTATTAGATGAAGTGGAAAAACAAATGAAAATGCAATTAGATAAAGAGGAACGAGAGAGAGCAAAACGCAACTGGAGCAGGAGGAGAGGCAAATGCAATTGAAGCAAGAGGAAAGAGAGAAGAAATGCAGTTGGAGCAAGATGAGAGTGAGAGACGAAATGCAGTTACAGGAAGAAGAAAACAAGTTGTATTGGAGAAAGAGGACAGAGAACAACAAATGCAAACGCAATTGGAGAAAGAGGAGCGAGAGAGACAAATGCAAATGCAAAGAGAAAAGGAATAAATGGAATATCAATTTGGATTAAAAGAATTAGAGCTATGAAGTGAAAAGAACATCCCCACTTTACATACAACTTCAAGTTTGATGTTACTAAGAATATTAGGCTAGTACCCCCTTTTAGAAACAAATTAGATAAATATTTTCCTCATATGGAAAAAATTGCTGAAAATTCGAATGGGCCAAAAGAGCATTGGGCTCTATTTTGTACAGAGTGTATGTTTTGGCAACGCCCACGACATAATTGATTCCCTTTAAGAACAGCAAAGTGTTGACTGTGATGTGGTTAAGAAATGTATTTTCAAAGGCTACGAGTTAGTTCCTGGGGTTTACCATTAGTCCCTGGGGTTTACCATTAGTCCCTGGGGTTTACCAACAAAAAACCAGGAACAATAAAAAAGCTGAACAAAATCATGTAGAATTTGCACGAGAAAAAGAACCGTTATTTGATTGGTGGTGCTTAGCCAAGAACGTTGATCAAGATTACGAAAATCTAAGATAACTCATATTACCTGAAAAGTTCGAAAATTGCGTCCATAGTGACGTTAAGACTTATCTTGAGCATAATGTCGAAACTTTAGACAATATTATCTAGCTCATGAAGTTTCTTTTTTCAGTTTCTTTTTTCCACTCAGCAGTCTTATGTAAAAATGAATCTCAGCCTAATACAAGCTCTTCCAAATCTCAATCAGCACAGGTTTTAGAAATCAATTTTCGGATAAGATTGAGCTTAAGTCCTTATCTCTTCCTACGTGTACCTATTGTAAGAAGAAAGGACACGTTTGTTTTTCTGATTGATACAAATTGAAAAATAAGCAATAGAATCAAGACAGGCCTATTGCAAATGCTCTTACTCCTAAGAGATCAAGATCACAGTCATTTATTAAAAGTAATACATGTGTTGGGTCTAATAAACTCCAGTCTGATTTTATTATGGGAAATTATGAACCATTCATGCCATGTCGAAGGGTTCTATATCACTACTGGATAATTCGGAAAATCCTATCCCTATTAAAATAGTTTAAGGGACGCAAGTTTTACGAATCTTTTATTGTTTGCCTTTTTTCTGAGAAGTCTACTTCTAACGAGTGTTCTTTTTCAGGGAGATAGTGTGGCTTGTTAGTGTTCATCTTCATAGTGTAAATTTGTCATCAGATTTTGTCTCATGACCGGTGACAGTTAGAACTGTCTTCGTTACCCATTATGGGCATTCATTTAGTTCTAGACAATGACCTACGTGGATATGTGGTTGTGGTTAATCCACTTGTAACTGAAAAGCCTTGTTCGGGTCAGAAAGTTGATCCTATTGAAAAGAAAATCACCGATCTATGCTCAGCTTTACTAGACCTATGGCAAAGAAAGCTTTTGAGAATGATGTCGATCAAGAACGTATTCATTTCGTGTAAATTCTACACTTGTAAAACAAGACCCGTACAGATTGAACCCTCTCAAACAGGAATGTTTGAAAAACACAATTCAACATTTACTGCAGAATGATTTCATAGAGCCAAATAAATACGACTGGAGTTCACCAAGTATACCTGTTCCGAAACTAGATAATACTTTCCTTATGTGCACTGACTATAGAAAGGTGAACAGTGTGACTAAAACATATTCATTTCTATTACCAAGAATCGATGACTGCATTGATAAAAATGGAAATGCAAAGTCTGTCACCAAATTTGACCTTCTGAAAGAATCTGGCAAAGTCCACTGACGAAAAGGGCAAACGAAATTTCGGCATTCGTGACACCAGATGAACTGTATGAATATAAAGTGATGGTGTTTGTGATGAAATATTCGCCAAGTACTTTTCAACGTCTAATGAATATGATTACATCTGTTATTCATAACTGTGATGATTACTTCGATGATGTAATCATCTACAACGACACATGTAAAGAACATTTAGCGACAACTCGGAAATTCTTTGACAGACTCACTGATGCAAGTTTGACAATTAATTTATCCAAAAGTTAGTTGTCCCGTGCTTGTGTAACATTTCTATCACATATCGTGGAACATGGATAAGTTAAACCTACAAATGCTAAGGTCAAGCTATCTCTGAATTCCATGTGCCTATCACTAAAACGTAACTGATGCGATATTTGGGTATGGCCGGATACTATCGGAAATTTTGTTTCAATTTTACTGTAATTGCTGAACCCCTGACAAGTTTATTGAGCAAAAAGAACAAGTTTCATTGGTCTGAATAATTTCATGAGGCTTTTGATAAGTTAAAGGCCATATTTCTCTTTGTCAGTAAAAACATCTTGCTAAAGAAACTGTGTGAAAATATAAGTAGTGAAAGGGGTGAGATTAGCGACAATGGGAATTAGCATTACAGACCCCCCCCCCCCCGGTAAGATTAGCGACAATGGAAATTTAACATTAACCACCCTGGGTAAGATTAGCGACAATGGAAATTTAACATGGGCAAAAAACCCTGGGTAAGTTTAGCGACAATGGAATTTAACATTGGAGAAAGGAAAAAAAGGAAATATCCATTCTAGGGACAAAGGCATTCGAACAATGGAAATTTAACATGGGAGATATTGCTGGGTCACTCTAGGGACAAAGGCAATTGAACATGGGGAATAGAGTTTGGGTCTGTCTAGGGACAAGGGGAATTGAACATGGGGAATAGAGTTTGGGCCTGTATAGGGACAAGGGGAATTGAACATGGGATTTTTTTTTATTAAAAATTTTAAAAATGGGGTAGGCAATGGAAAGTCAGTCTCTTTTCGAGAAATAGGAGTGGCCCTGAAAAGGGCCTTTGGGTTTCTTCTGCTTCTAATTTCTTCTACTTCTCCACCAACTTCTTATTTTCTCTCCTACACTCTTTCTCTTCTTTTCTTTCTTTTCTTCCTTTTTTCTCTTCTTTCTTCTTCTTCTCCTCTTCTTTCTTCCTCTTCTCATTTTCTTCTTCTTTTTCAATTTTTTCATTCCATGCTCTTATCCTTATCCTTTCCTCTTCATCCTCCTTCTCCTCCTTTATTTCTTTCATCACATCACTTATCATGTCCTTTACTTTTCTTAAGTTGTTAATCTCCATCTTCACTCGATGGGGACTATAAGAATAGTGATCTTCGTTTAGCCTCACTAGCATTTGTTCCATCATGCCCAAATTGTCCAGGACGTCTTGCAATGTTTGCAATTTATCGAGGTGGTTTGAAGCCATCTTCTCTGTAGAATGGTTTGAACGACGAATACTGTGGGTTCTTATACGAAAAGCGCGGACGTGATGGAAAACATCCCCCCTAAAACATAAAATTGATATTACCTAGATCATGAGCAAACAACGCGCGGACGTGAAGGAAAACATACCCTACTTTCTCATTTCATATAATATACTATCCACATACGTGAAGCAACATTTAACAAACCCCAAATCTACTATTTACACACGCAAATCATTAAAACGAAATCCATAATCTACTATCCACACAATCGTACGTGAGCGGTTACAAAACCCAAACTATACTCTCCACATACGCTAAGAAACAATAAACGAAATCCATAATCTACTATCCACACAATCGTACGTGAGCGGTTACAAAACCCAAACTATACTCTCCACATACGCTAAGAAACAATAAACGAAATCCATAATCTACTATCCACACAAACTTACGTGAGCGGTTACAAAACCCAAACTATACTCTCCACATACGCTAAGAAACAATAAACAAACCCATACCCTACTATTCACACAAACATACGTGAGCGCTTACAAACACAAACACACAAACACAAACAAAAACACATACACTCACACTATAAAAAAAGAGTCAGTGTTTATATTCACACTACTCTACCTACACACATTGGCAAATCGATTGTTATTTCTTTTCTGAGTATTGGGTAGCCCTGAAAAGGGCTGTTTGTTTTTAACTCCAGATGCACCTATCTAATGCTGGCACCTTCCTGGCCTGGCGCCACACACACATCTTCTTCCCCAGTCTCTTTTCACTCTTTTTTGGGGGAGAGCAGAGGCGGGATATGTGGCTTCAGAATCCCAATTTTCTGTCTCTGGGATTCTGAAATTTCCTCTCTCCTTTTCCTCCTCTTCTTTTTTTCTTCTTTCCTCCTCCTCTTTCATCCTTCCCTCTTCGACAATGGCCTCCGCGGCCAGTTCATTTAGTATGCGCCTCGCATATTCCAGGTGCATCTGGAGTTCTAGAAGCTTTACAATTCTGGTGTTCATTCTGGTGGTGTTGATCAATCAACAAGGGTAGCTAGACTGCCGAGCGACTTTCAATTTATACTGAAAGCGCGGACGTGATGGAAAACATCCCCTTAAAACAAAATTGATCTTACCTAGATCATGACCAAAACAACGCGCGGACCTAAAAGAAACACTCACTCACTTTTTTTATACTACCCATTACTATTCTAAAAAAAATTTTCATTAATCACTTCAATATACTATCCACATACGCAAAGCAATCAAACCCCAAATCTACTCTCCCCACACGTCAAACAGCCAAAAACATGATCTTAATCTACTATCCACACAAACGTACGTGAGCACTTACAATCACACAATCCTATACACAAACACATACCCTCTCACTATAAAAAAGAGTTATTGTTTATATTCACACTACTCTACCTACACACACTGGCAAATGGATTGCTATTTCTTTTCTAAGTTTGGGGTAGCCCTGAAAAGGGCTGGGTTTTTTTTTTTTTGTTTGCTATGGCAATCTTTTAGTTTCTAAGAATGCGACGTCCTCTGAGGATAGACTTTCTGACGATAGGTCTGCATCTTCGGAAAGAGAAGAACTCTTTGGTGTCGATACGACAATCGACAAAGCCTCTCTCAGGTTCAGGTTCCTGCTGCTACTGCTGCTGCTGCTGTTGATGTTGTTGCTGTTGCTGCTGTCTCTGAAGTCTGTACTTCTCTGTCCATTCTTCTTTCTCCCTGTTCACTTCTTCTCTGAAGAGCTCTTCTATCAGGTCTTCAGTGACTTTTAACATTCTCACATTCTCTATCTCTTCTGGCTTCGGTATCAGACTGTGTCTGACCCTATGCAAATTCACGTAGGCTTCGTTTAGCTTAGCTAGTTTGGAGCACATCTTCGTAGGAGGATGAGTCGACAATGGATGGTTAGACTGGAAACTGCCCCGGTTCTTAAAGTCAAAGCGCGGACGTGAAGGAAAACATCCCTCTACGGTTTTCGAGCCTCAACGTTCAATGTGTCATGAGAGGGATAGTAAGAAGTCAAAGAGCATGAATCAACATTCTTATAGCCAAACAAAAGACAAAGACATTTTTGTTCAAAACACAACATTTTTTATTCAAAATCACTTAACACTAACCAACAACTCTAACATTTTTAACAATAATCCAACAATATAACATCAAACATTTTTTTCAAATCACAAACATTTTTTTCAATTAACACTCTACTTTAAACAGGGTTGACAACGTTGTGAATGAAATTGTGATTTCCACTGTTTTAAGTCATTAGGCCATTGAAGGACACTACGTTTCCTAGCTTGAGACAAAAGATAAGCATACTGGTCACAAAACCATCGATCTACTTTCACATCGTTTCTTGAAGAAGAACGAGGATCAAAATGAGTCACTAAATGTTCTAAGGAATACCCCAGGCTGCGATGATGCAGAAAATACACACAGTACTGTCCACACACCAAGGAATCTGTGCCTTGTAATTTCACATTATTGAATCGGGTGGTCTGAGCATTTCTTCTCATAAAGTCAATGATATCGTCTTCCAAAGGGGGCAATCCGTACGAATCGAAATATTCCACACATCCTTCTTGAGGAAAGTAGACGGCTACCCAGTGGGTTCCTGGGAGATGACTGTCGTCCGTGTTGATGACATAAGCTAGATGGTCTTGAGGTTTACGATGAGGGAGTTCATCTTTAGCACAGACGACAGGATTCCAAGAAGCCGTGTACGAACTGTGGTTCAAAAGGTAATAAAGTTCCCAGGTATCCATGGTTTTTTTTGTTTTTTTTTTTTCTTCTTCACAGGTAATAATAAGTCATCAATTCGATCCTGACTTTTTGCTTGAAAATGTCTGACAAATAACCGTTTCTTCGTTTGGTCTCCCCACTCTGATTCAGGACAGTTTCGATACGATGAATCTCTTGAGTGGTTAATGGTGGACAAGAATGTTCACGCAAGTCTTTATACCACTGATGCAACACGACTTCGTCCGAGATGAGACTCCAAGCTTCGTACAGATACTCGTCCAATTTTTCTTCTTGACTCAGCATCAGGCATTTATCGTGTTGAATTTGACTGGGATGATCGTTTTGACATCCATAGCACTCTTTCTTGATCAATTCCGTCAATCTTTCGACCAAGTGTTTGGCAAAACAGGAGACTAAATGGGTTTCTTGTTCTGGCCATCTTGACTTCATCAAAACTTCATCGTCTTTGTCTTGGGATTCTCCTTCCACGGTCTCCTCACATTCCATCTCCAAAGTTTCTCCACTAGGTAAAGAGGGATAACAGTCTTCCATGGCTTCTAATAGTCTAGGATGACTTCTCTCAAACTGTTGATTTCTATGGTATTGTCGAATTCGGCATACAGGAGGACGTTCACCGTCTCTGTTAGATTTGTAGTAAACTGCATTTCCACACGAATCTGGCCAGATTTTATAGGGTGGAAATGTCCCTCGTCGCTGCCTTGGTCTGGAGTGAAATCGAAAGCCCACAAAGCGTAGCCTCCTGCGTAATCCTCGTACGTAATGCCGTGACTGGTGTTGGTTCCTAACTGACCAGTGGCTTCGTACAGGGACAAGTACGACCTCAAGTAATTCTTCTTGTCAAAGTTAGGTTCGAAAGGTCGGGTACACAAGGTCTTGCCATCGCGACTGACTTCGATCTTGGACACGTCAAAGTGTTTAAAGTGGAAAGGATTTTTAGCCAAAGCTCCGTTGAAGGCTGCATTCTCGACGATACCAAGGATCAAACGTTTGGGTAACTGTCCTTGGAACAGATGATCTTCGATCATGGATCGCAGCCCCGTAGGAATGGTGAAGGTTTTCACTTCCACGCGTCGTATGGGATACTTGGCGGTCGTTCTGCTCAACGTCTGACTGATGTCGTTACCCACTTTAGGTAACACTTCCACGCGCCGTACGTAGAGCCTGGCTTCCTCGATGACAGTTTTGCAAGCACTAGTACCTAGCAAATGGAAAGCGGCACTACTACGATTCAGTCTCAGGCGGAGATTCACTCCGTTCAGCAAATACTTTTCTTGTAACCACATGTCCAAATGCAAACGATCCATCAGTTCTAAACTATCTCCACTTTTGATTCTGTCTCTTCGTTCTACAAATCCCGCATTGTGTTCTTTGGTTGTATTAATTTCGAATTCTTCAAACTGGCCTGCATCGTCAGCTTCCCATACCACACAGGCATTGAGATGAGTGTTCTTGGCGTCTATTCCGTACGTCAAGAGATTGTCCAGGTATGCTCGATAAGGGTAAGTATCCATGCTGCTACTGACTTCTTTGTTATTCAACTACAAGTCCACTCCACTGAACAAGGAATGCATGAAATTTTTGACGGGAGCTATTACCTCATCACCATCTAGGGGCGTATTATCCTCATCGACAACTTTGACTTTCAGGTACAAGTAACTGCTATTCAGATCGATGTAATCTTCGGGCTGTTCTTTGATTTCAAACTCGATGGGAGCTGAGGCTGTCAAAGAGGAGACGGGGTGAAATTCCACCCACTGGGATTCTTGCATGGTCATCATGGTGGGGGGGGGGGCATGGCAAACAGATCCAGTTCCGACTTGGAACAAGCGCAAGATTCTCGGTGCATCATTTTGTTCTTTCTCAATAATCGAAAACGTCTAAGTCTCGAACGGTTCTTCTTTTCTTTGTCTTTCTCGCTTTAGACGTGTGAAGTCTGGTGAAAGGGTGTTTTCTTCGTCGTCTCTTTCTGTCTTGTCCTTGCTGAATACCTGGCTCGGTAGCGTGCAGGGCATTTATAGGTGTTTCTCGTTGGCCCAAAATGTCTTTGCCCGTTTGCAGCAAGACATTTTTGCCTGCCCTCATGAAGGCTTCTTTAGGGTTTTGTTTGTCGATGATGACATTTTGGAGAAATTCTTTGCCTTGTGTCAGTGCCGCAACTTTCAAGGCATGCAATCCGCGTGTCACCATCGGTTTCAAGACTGGGGCCACCGAACGAAAGGCCGATTTCAGCATATCTCCTAAACCGTGTCCTCGCTGTCGAGCAACCCCTCGGTACACTGGATACATGACTTACGAGTCGTGAGAGAACCGTTTTCGAAAATGGAGTTTCACCGTGACTTTTCCTTTGGTGAATCGAATATCTTGTCCCAGATCTCCTTTTATAGCAATGTTGACCGTGTCCAAATAAGACTTACTGACAGGCAAATAGTGAGGATGGACAAATTCGCGGTGAACGTGGTAAGTGTTTCCACCTTCCTCGTCAGCGTTCGTGGCAGAATCCACTTTGAAAGGAATGACACGCAGTAACGGTACGGAGGTGTGTCCCACCACGTTGTACTCCAAACATCGGAGTACACAAACATCAAATTCAGTCCTTGGTTCAGTTCTACCGGGGCACGAAATAACTTGCTAAAAGACTCGTTGTCGTAAACGATTGGTAATTCGTTTTTCTTGATCATGGCCATTCTCATGTCCATGTCTCCGCCCAACATGTCAAACAATTCAGGACAAAATAAAATGGACAGGATTTTACTCCCGTCAAATTTCATCAAGAAGCGACGAGCTGTTTTGTGGTATTCCATGGTGACACTTTTTTTGACACTTTCCAAAGCTTTCAGAAACACGACATTAAACCTGGAGGTAATGGTGCTCACCAAATGTTGACCACTAAAATAATAGCCTGGGGGAATGAACAAGTGATAGGTGGTGTACTTTTGATTTCTTGTGCCAGGATTTTCTTTTCATATTTGCCATGGGTATCCAAGTATTCTTGCATTTGCTCGTCATAAACTTCCACATCAAAAAAGTTTTGATTGGGAAGGACATTGAGGACTTGGGTCGGGTGAATGATTTCCACTAAAGCCACTTCCCAATGGGCTTCGTGATCTAATGGGATGGCCTGAGGTAATTTGGCCGTGTAACAGCACAACGTGTTGTTGGGAAACACCTCCATGGAACTGTCACTGGGTAAGGTTAAGTAAAATTGGTTTTGGTGACTCATAATTCCAGAGTTCTGTGGCTGTCCGAGGGGTTACTGGACGTCAGAGGTGTGTCTCCGCCCAAAATGGGGTTCTGGTTGTTATTGGAGTGGTGACTGGCACTGGCACTGGACACAAGGTTCCCGTAGTTCCCGTTCGAGGAGAATTTCAGGGAGGGATTGGGAAGCAGGTAACCGATGCAACTGCTCAATAAAATGGTCCACAATTGTTTGTCTCCTTGTTGCAAACCCAAATTGGCGATGGCTGCCCCGATGAAACAATACACCACGAAGATTTGGCAGAAAAAGACGATTTCCGTTTTAGGCACACGTTCTCCACACCACACCCACAAGGGTTGTTTTTGTAAATCTTGCAGAGAAGAACTGGGTGAAGGAGTGGTCGATGTAGCTGCGTCTGTGTGAAAGGGCATGATGGTCACTTCTTTTTATAGTCGATGACTTGCGAAGCGTCGATCCAAGAATCAAAACTGGGTGGATATCCTTTCCAACGTACTTTCACTTCTTTGACACGTCGTTTGCCCACTTTACGGGTTCTGCGTTCGAGAATGCTTTCGATGTCGTACACGTCTTCTTTTTTGGTGACACGTTGTAACTCGGGCAAATAAAACGTTCCTTTGAGCACTTCTCCGTTCATGTCTTCCAATTTATAGACGGTAGGATGACGACCATGCACTCGTCCAGTGACACGAAACAATTCGGTCGTCCAGTTAGGTAAGTAACCTTTGTCGAAAGTGCGTTTGGTTTTGTCAATGCGCACCCAATCTCCTACGGCCAACATTCCACTTTTCTTGGGGACAGCCCTCGTCGGGGACGTACCAAACAGGCGCTCAAACACCAACACTTCGTTCTCGGGAGTCACTTCTTTCGGGGCACGTCCGATGCTTCGATGGTAAGATTGGTTGTACGCTTGCACCAGGTGCGGTAAGATGTCGATGTACTTCAGAGTGTGGTGATGTGTAAAATATTTCCACATGCGTTCTTTCAAAGTGCGTTGAAAACGTTCCACGATGCTGGCTTTGGTTTCGGGATTCTCGGTGGTAAAAAAAATAAATGTCATGTTTCTTTAATTCTTTTTGGAAAGCTTGGTTCAGAAATTCGGTACCTTTGTCCGTTTGCCATCGAAGAGGGTGACGACCGCTTTGTTTCAACACTCGTTGCAGGGCTCGCACTAACTCGCTGCTCGATTTGGAAGTCATGGGTACGACCCAGGCAAATTTGGAAAAGACGTCGATGACACAAAACAAATATTTGTAGCCGCGATTGTAGCTGGCCAAATGAGAGACATCGGCTAAATCGGCTTGCCATTGATGATCGATGCCTCCCACTCGGGTGCGACTTCTGGCAAACTTGCGTCGAATGGGTTTGTGTAAAGTGTAGGTAGCTTGTTCTTGTAACCATCGTTGCACTTGAGGTAAACGGAGACTTTTCAGCCGAGTTTTGGCAGCAGGATACAATTTTTGAACTCCTGCGTAACCTGCAGGATGGGAGGGATCGTAGTAAATGCTGGCTAAGACTTTTTCCATTTTTTTTTTTGTGTTTGTGTGTTAATAAGACACCCACTCTTGGAGGATGCTACTCTTTTTCTCTTGGGGTATTTTCTTGGATTGCAATGCTTTGCGTGTGCGACCGGCAATAGGTGTCGAAGAGGAGGAGGATGTCTGAGCGGGGGATATCGGTTCTTGTTTCACTTCTGTCTTCACTTCTGTCTTCACTTTCTTTTTCTCTTGTGATGAAGAAGGGGTGGCCATCATCTTTTTAATCTATCCAATTCAGGAGGTAGGTGGTGTTGTTAACTTGCGTACTTTTTCTGGTGGAGTTTGAAACCCTTCTTCTTCTTCTTCTCCTTTCTCTGTCTTGGTCACTGGTAGTGGTGGTGGTACTGGTGATGGTGCTGGACTTTTCATCAAGGTCTTAAAATCTTTCAGAGTGGGTAGAGCTGTTTCGTCTAAAGCTTTCTGGTGAAAGAGTTGCAGTCGTTGCAAGAGTTGACCGTACTTTTGCGATTTTTCTGTTTCGGACAAATCTTGGCGATCCATCAAGGACTGCAATTCGTGATGTAACTGGGACATCTCGCTCAAATGGGGATTGGGAGGTAAATGCGGGCTGCGTTGTTCTTGCCAACGATGGTATTCCATCCATCGTTTGTAAGGCACTAAAGCCAGTTTTCGTCCTTCCATGGGGTTGTCAGGGGTCGATTCTGAGATCTTGGGACTTCCGAGGGCCTTTTTATCTTGCTCCCACCAGTCCTCCCAACATGGTTCCCAAGACTCCTTTCAGTAAGGGACCTAACAAGAGGGGTAAAATGCCTCCACGTTGGACCAACATCTTCTTCTTTTGACGAATGGGAATTTTCTTTTGAACCATTTGGCGAAGAACGTGACGATGTTTGCCTAAGCATTGTTTCTGGTGTTTGGACAAAGGGATCGTGCCTTTCAAGACGTTCAAACAGCATTCGCACACGGTATCGATGACCTCTTTGGAGGCCGATTGAATGAGTTTTTTTCGTAGGGGTGGAGATGCTTTGGACAGGACAGATAACATGTCCCCATGTTTGACTAAACGAGGAGGCAGTCCTTTCCTTTTCTTTCCTTGGGGCTGTTTAGAAGAGGGATGTTTTCTGGAGGGTGACATCTTTGAGTCTTCAGCACCAAAAACACTGATACCCCCCGACTTGGTCACAGGCCATTTTTATACTGGAACGCGTCGCCACTGATTGTCTTTACGTCGTATCAGTTTGAGGACAGGCATGACACGTCGTGCAGGGGTACGCAACGGACTAAATCGAGCCAGTTCTTGCTTGGACAAATCCAGTAAACTTTGTAACATGCCCGATCTTTCTTGAACTTTGATTTTGGGACAAGGTACTTTGTGAGCAGCAGCCACTGCCACTAAATTGGAGGGTCCTGCCACTGGGGAAGTTCTTCTTGGGGTCATCAACGGAGAAGTTCTTGGTGTGATCAACGTCTCCAAGTACTCTTCAGTTCTTGGTGTCATCAACGGAGAAGTGGATGAACTTGAGGCTGCCGGAGACACGGTCACCGCCGTGGCAGGTCGTGGTTTGCGAGTGTAAAGTTGCGTCCTAGCCGAAGTGCCTCTCTTGCGACTAGTTTTCTTCTGTGGACTTTTCTTTTTCTGGGGGCTTCTTTTCTTTTTCCGGGGTGGTGTCTGGTAAGAGGAGGGTCCCGCCACTGGAGAAGTTCTCCTTGGGGACCTGGTCTTTTTCTTCTTCTTCTTGGAGCTTCGTTTGACTTTTTTCTTGGGGAGAAGTTTGGGGGCATTAGGATCCCATCTTAAGAGAGAGCGAATGATGACCCCTCCTAGAGTACCGCTCCCTCCAGGTTTCAAAATGATTTGTTTTTTGGTTTGAGTGTCGATGCGGGGATCGGCCAGTTGGGTCAAAGCAACTTTGTTTCGATCAAAAAAGCGTTTGGCTTGATGAGGAATCTGAATGATTCCTTGGAGTAATTGACGTGCCGTCACCGTGAACCATCGTAAGACTTCTTTGAGACTAGCTCCTAAGACACGAGCTCGTGTTTGTGGACTTTTTTCTCGACTGATTCCATACAAGGCACGAATCAATTTGACGGGAAGATGCGACTGAAGGGACGTCATGTTCAAAATGTGTGAGACAGACGAAAATGGTCTGAGGTTTTTATAGATTTTTTTGTGGAGTGAAATTAAGTCGAGGACGGAGACGTGTACAGGACAGGCCCTCCGTCTTGGCCCCAGTGGTGAAACAAGTGGGTACGAAATCGCAAATCCTCGGGGGTCGTAGGTTTCAAATCGACGAGTAAATAGGCGTGTGGAGTTTGAGTGGCATCGTCGTACGCCTGAGTCAGCCAAGGTGTCCCTAACTGTTTGGCTAAGACTTGCACTTGCGATTTATCTCGAGGGCTTTTAAACAAGACCACGTAATGCGCATTGAGACTGATGGTGCGATGGGTTTTACTTTCTTGAAACAAATTTTGGGTGATGTAAACGACACTGCCATTACGGTGATGCCCTTTGCGCGTGAACCACAGTTTAATTTCTTCTTCGTCTTCTCCTAACATGTCGTCAAAAATGACCAAATGGGTTAGACGGGAGTCAGAGACGATGCCGTCGTCTTCTTTAAGAATGCCTTCCACAAACACGATGGAATCGCCTTGACTTTCTCGCAAGAGGCTGTACGCCGATTGCCACTCTTTGTAACACCACACGATGCGTTGAGGTGGACGATCGATCAAATGATGTTTGTGTTCGATCAAACGTTTGACGAATTCGGTTTTGCCTGAACCGCTAGGTCCAGCAATGAGCATGTTAAAGGGATGGCGAAGATACAAAGCCTCCCAACTGGCACGATCTAAGTGTTCGTCGATGACTTTGACAGTGGAGGAAGAAGGAGCAGAGACAGTAGAGGTAGCCATAGTGTGAGGAATGTCACTTGTGACACACAAAAAAAACAAGACAAGAGTTTATATACTTTTTTCAGGACACGTTTATTGAATGTTTTAAACATGAATACGAAAGACAAAAATACATAAAAGCCAAAGTCTTAAGTACAACGATAAAAGGCACATGATAACCATCAACGTGGAATAAACACAAGTGTCTGTACAACATGTTTTCGGTAATGTTCTGACCAGTTCTATAGGGGTAAGATCACACAAGTGTCCTCCCGAAAGGGTCTTTCAGGGATGTCCACGACAGTCCTGTCCTGGGTGACGGGTTCTTCTGGTACTGTCACTAACACAGGTTGAAAAGTCGCAACGTTCACAATCGCATTCCACTTCAGAAGCCCCACACTTGAATTGTGCCTTTCTAAACTTGTTTTGTGTTTCTCTGAAAGTATTCATCTTGTTCGCTTGGTCTTGGTAGTCACAATGAACTATCCATCTTGCCTAGGGTTCCTTTTTATATACAGACCAATACCGACGTGTCCATACGGTAAGGTGAAATGATTGGAAAGTCGCACTCGCTTCTGGTACACGATTTGATAGACTTTTTCCAAGGGTCGACTGACGATGTGGTGAGTGGGTAAACGTACAATCTTGTTCGGTTGATAGGTGGTCACTTTAAAGTGTTCATCCTCTCCCGATTGCAAGGCTTCTTTCAATACCCCAAAGTTGACCACACGACTGGTACGATAATTCAGAGTCAATCCTTTCACTTTGCACGTCGTGTACACTTCTCCTTGTGGGTCCCGGTATTCGTAGCCGTAATTTTTGGGACCGCTACTGACGAAACTTAGAATCTTGTCGTCGGGATGTTCGTCTGTCCAGGCTCCTAAACGGTCTCCTTCGATGTCAGGGTGCTGTTGACTCGGGTGATGGATGTAAATGCAACTGTCCGTGTCAAAGTACAGGACACGTTCCCCTAACAGTTCTAAAGCTTCGTACAATTTTAAGCGACCATGAGCTGTCACGTAAGCCGCAATGATAACATTTCCAAAAGGGTCGTCTTGTACAAAGTCCAGATCTTCTTCGCAATTGACCAAGATCAAATCCTCGCGAACGACGTCCACGTGTTTCATGTATTTGGTTTTGTCGTGAATCATCTGAAAGTAGCGGGAAGGTTCTGTCAAATATTCCGTCTTGGGTAAACACGGTCGTTGTGCCATTTTACCCCACAAGCAATTTAACATCACTTTGGCAAACGATCGCCTGCCTTCGTTTTTCTCGATGTGGTCTAAAGAGATGCCTTCTTCTTCATAGTATTTCTCTTTGAATGTCTTTTCGTCTTCGGAAGTGTGACACCAAGAAGGATAGCCGCTGGCTTCTTGTTTCAGTTTCAAAAAGGCATCCACGTAGTCGGCGAAAATGCCTTTCTGAGTGGGGTCACCCTTGTGGTATTGTTGTGTCTTGGGAAAGTGGCAAATTTCGTACACTTCTAACAGTTGGTATCCCATGAACAGAGCTTTGAACAATTCCACGCTAACCCACGTCCCCGTCAAGGCCCGTTCGTCCTGGGTGTGCTGACAAGGTTGGTCTTGGTTGCACGTTTCGGCACAAGTACGGCACAAAGGAAACATCAGTTTGCCTTGGCAATGGTGAGGTAGCACGGGATGGTATAGGTTCGTGGGAGGCAAAACTTTACACTTGATCAAGCCTTCGTATTGTCGAATGTTTTTCAGGTCGATGTGTTCCGTCAGCAAATCCGGGTGCCCTGCAGGAAAGCGACAATATTTGCACACGTAGGGATACAGCGAACACACGTCCAAGTATTTGATTTCTTCTCCTTTCTCTTCGTCGGCTTGGTACAGCAAACAGGTGGCATTGGTCCTTCCTCAGTACAAACTATCCCTCGGGTTCAGCGGGTCCATGAACTGGTAAATTTCCACGAGGCGTTTAAACTCGGGATCGGTTTTCATACGGTGATCGTACTCGTGTTCCCACATTTCCACCACTTGGTATCCTTGCTGTTCTAACTTTAGGCGTCGCTGACAAGTGTCCTGGTACAAGTCTTCCATGGTTCGTTGTAAAAACTGATTTTTAGTGCCACGGTCAGGGTAACAGACGGTACATCCGTGAAATAAGCAACCGTTAAACTCGTACACGATCTTGGGGTTTTCTAAGTCCCAGCCATCGACCGAATACGTTCCGATGGTCTTTTCGCCTCCTCCATTTGTCTTCCTTGTCGCACAAGTAATTTAACCAACGTAGGGCTTTGACCGAGTACTGACATTTGACATAGTGGGTCGTTTGAGGACTGATGACAGCCACGGTGTTTTTAGGCATGAATCCTTGTCGATACACTAAGGAACACGCTTTGGCAATGGTTCAAGCTTCTTTCAAAGGATCGACCCCTCCGTGTTCCATGAACAGTTCTCGAAATTTTCCACAGCAACGCCGTAAAATGTCCACGTCGGAACGACAATACTTTAGCATTTCTTCCTGAAAGTCGAAAGGGTCCGAGGCGTGAGCCTGGTACCAAGCGTAGAAAGCTTCTCGTTGTTCGGTACGCATGTTGTCGGGGTCGTAATAGTGAGCCTCGGGTAAATGGGGTAGAACGGCGTGTTGATTGGCTTCCGTATTGAAAAAGTGTGGAAAGTACCCTTTAGCCATTTCTGTCATTCCAACCGTTTTAGGCATTCGACTCAAAGGCATGGCCAAATAGCTCATCGAATCTTTAAACTGCACTTGTCCCACTTACATGAAAATGATTTTGGCTCCGTTCAAAGTGACTTTAGGACGTTCGGTGCCTTGTGCTGTATAGTATCTCAAAAGAAACTGTCCATCGTATCCGGAGAAATTGTGAGCCATCACTGTGGCATGACGATGATAATCTCCGTAACGTTCGATGTCGTCTTGGCTCCACGTCTTGTCGATGAGGTCTAAGACCCATTGGGCAAAATCGGCTAACGTGTTCGGTCCTCGAAAGATTTTTTCACGCCCTCCGGGAATCTTACTGCAGTGGGGGCAATGATTGAAGATAGGTTCCAGAATGCACTTCTCGCACGCTCGATGAGCCACGCAGAAATTAGGAATGTGTATGCCGGTCTCTTGCATGCATTCGAAATCGAAAAAGATGAAATTGCCTTTCTTCTTGTGACCGTCCTCTTTCTCTGGTGGGGGTTGGTATTTTTGCACGTAGCATTCCTGTTAAAAGTCCACGATGTGGTGACAAATGTGACATTTTTTTTTCCTGAACATACGTGTGCCTTGGCATTATTGGTACGCAGGCCTTGTCCACACGTAGGGCACAATCTCAGCAGTTGACAAGCACATTTATGCTGTGAACCTTGCGTCTTCAGATGTTGTTGGTAACATGCAGGGCTGACAAACGTACGCAGACAAGCAGGACAATGTACTCTTTCTTGTCCTTCGCTCAGACAGGGTGGAGAGGCCAAACATCCTGAGCATTTCCATCCGCAATGTTTGTGTTGCTCTCGATTGTTATAGCCATAGTCACATTTCTCACAGTAATAACTGTATCCCAGGAATGCAGTGATACTGGTAATGGTATCGAAATGGTCATCGTGATAATAGACATGAATGTATTTTCCGTCCTCAAAGTCTTGGCCTCGAAACAACAGAGTTCCGCGCATTTCTTGAGGGTGCACTTTCAAGGTGTAGAATGGAGCTAGGACATCTTGCAATTTTTGCATCTCAGGAATGTCACAGGGTGTGTCTTTGGACAGTCCGGCTTGTTGTAACAGGAGTTCTGCTTCGTTTCGTTGTTTGGCTCGGTCGGATCGTTGAATAGTTTTCCAGGCTCTTTTCCATTCTACCGTGTCGTTCTTGTTGGCATAGGTTCGTCCCACCACGATGGCTCGGGCTAAACACATCTGGTCTTGAGAACTGTGAATTTGGACGAGACTCTTTTTGGTGTTGCGAAGGTCGTTCACCAATAACACCTTATTGCGTTGTCCGGTCCCTTGAGGAGGAGAGACGTGGGCCATTTTCAGTGTGGCTTTTCCATCGGTGATGTCAAACTGGTCATTAGATTGTTGTACGTGTTGAATCTTGTCCATGACTTTGGAAGGGGTTAGTTCTGCGGGTCTGCTAAACTCGATCCAAACAGGGGATTTCAAACCGTCGTGATCTATGGATAGTGTCAAGCGATCGTCTTCTTTGGGTTGACATTGTCGCTTGAGTGCGGAGAGCAAAGAATCCCACATCTCGGTGATAAACCCTTCTGCTCTCTCCAATGGTACGTCGGACTTGAAATCTTTAAACTTCACTCTGTAGGTGTAAGCCGTGGTTCTAAATTTTCTAGAGGAGCGCTTTTCCGTCTCTCGAATGGAATAGTACTTTTCAGGGTTGACTAAGGGTGGTGAACTTTGTTTAGAGGGTTCGGATTCTGGTTCACTCATGTCCTCTTCAAAATCACTGGCATGAATTTGTGCCAAGACTTCAGCTCTGGTACGAGGCGATAGATCACGTTTCTGCCTCTTACTTTCTTCTTCTTTCTTCTCGAATGAATAGGATCGTTTCATCTTGAGTGCAAAACGTCAAATGACTCAAGTTTAAACACCATAGACTAATTTATAGTCATGGCAGACCAGCGTATATAAAAGGGTCTGTGTCTTGTCCTTTCGCTATTCATTTCACTCTCAAACCGAGCACAACGATGGAAGAGACTACCCAGATGGAACGTTTCATCAGAGCTTTGCGAGGGGTCATTAGAAAATTCTCTTCAGACCAGCCGACGGACTACTCTCCTTCCTTTCGAGATAAAAGTCAAGATACTTGCTATATCTGTCAGAAGAAAGGGCATTGGTCTTCAGAGTGTCCAGACCGTCAAAAAAGAAAAAAAACAGGGGCTAGAAAAGACAAAAGTCAAGATACCTGTTATTATTGTCAAGAAAAAGGACATTGGTCTCCAGATTGCCCAAAAAAGAAACAAGAGGAGTCAGAAGAAAAGAGGGATTCTTCAGAAGAAGAGAGAGATTCTTCAGAGGAAGAAAGCAGCCAGGTGAAGAAAAAAGAAACAGGAGAAGAAAAGAAGAAGGGTAGAAAGTGAGGAGGAAAAGACTGTGACGGTGAAGAAATTGAAAAAAAAGAGTGAGTAAAAAAAAAGAAACAGAAGAAGTGTATGAACTTTATAAAGTGTTCTTTTGTGAATTGTGAATTTGATTGTAACTATGGAGAAAAGAATACATTAATTATATAAGGTAAGTGTCTTTGAGTTTTGATTTTAAATAAGAAGCTACACTCACGCACTCATACACAGACACGTACTATAAGGGTAAAATGGGTTTTTTTGATGATTTTTGAGTTATTGGCAAATTGAAAGGCTATCTCTTTTCAAGAGAAGTGGGTGGCCCTGAAAAGGGCCTTTTTTTTGGTGTAGGGGTGAGTTTAAGCAATCAACTTTAACTTTTGATTTTCACCCTCTTTTTTCTTTGCTGCTACTTCTTCTTGTTTTTGTTTTTTTTTCTTACCTCTTCTTGTTGCTGTTTCTGTTGCTGTAGGAGAAAGCTTGTTCCGCTTCCTTTTGTCGTTGCATAAATTTCTCCAATTCTTCTTTCTGTCTCTGTCTAAAATTCTCCACTTGCGGTAATGAAGAATGAGACGAAGGTTCCGGAACAAATTCTTGCGAGGTAAGAAAATCCACAAAATCCCAATGTACCTCTTCTGAAAGTAAGTCCGGGTTCCCTTGGGCGGTCTCCACTGCTGGTGCACCCCAGTGAATCGTTTTCTGAGTTTCCGTCATGTTGAATCACTGTCTCGCATCGATTGACTGCACACAGGCGCTAGCGAATCTATATAGACCACGTGACGTCACAGACTGCTCTCTTCGGATTGGATGCGGGCTGACTGAATTTTGTCACGCGTGTTTGGATTGCTCAATGAACTCAATCCGTTTCAATCCTTCCTCTCCCTATAAATAAGCGCAGTTCAGCGCAATCACTCACCTGTTTTCGGAGCCTCAAGATGTGGACCGACGTTCAATCTTCCACCCTTGTGTCAACAGTGATGTTCAGGACGGACATACCCATGTATGTCCGATCCAAGTGGACTGTTGTCGATAGGACAGATACAAGTCTATGGATGAGAAGAGTTTACATAGAAAGACAAGGATGCCTCAAGAGGGTACTTGTGTATGGACCTGCAGTTAGAAGGAGTTTAAGAAGAAGAAGATGTGACAGATGCCGTCTATGTTAATATTAACATAAAACCAAAGGCCCTTTTCAGGGCCACCCACATTTCTCGAAAAGAGACTGACTTTCCATTGCCTACCCCATTTTTAAAATTTTTTTTAAAAAAAAATCCCATGTTCAATTCCCCTTGTCCCTATACAGGCCCAAACTCTATTCCCCATGTTCAATTCCCCTTGTCCCTAGACAAGCCCAAACTCTATTCCCCATGTTCAATTGTCTTTGTCCCTAGAGTGACCCAGCAATATCTCCCATGTTAAATTTCCATTGTTCGAATGCCTTTGTCCCTAGAATGGATATTTCCTTTTTTTCCTTTCTCCAATGTTAAATTCCATTGTCGCTAAACTTACCCAGGGTTTTTTGCCCATGTTAAATTTCCATTGTCGCTAATCTTACCCAGGGTGGTTAATGTTAAATTTCCATTGTCGCTAATCTTACCCGGGGGGGGGGGGTCTGTAATGCTAATTCCCACTGTCGCTAATCTCACCCCTTTCACTACTAATATAGCTATGGAAAAAATATCAATACATAGCTTTTTGTTGATATAGTAATACAAGCCTCTCTGTAGGAAGTAGATTCATTCCGTGTGTATTGATCGCTACCATAGGCTTGCCTAAATAAATACCCTCTGGTGGATTTTCTTTCTACAATCACAGCAGAATAGTATCAAAGGTAGGGATTTTGTCTTTTATGGAAATCTTTGGGGCACTTCCATCCGGACGAGACTCTAACCCACCCATCCCCCGACAGGCTCACTCACGTCATGTGAGTGTGTGTGAAGTACTTACACACTCGCGGACAAAATTAAAGTGATCAACAGGTAACGCTCTCGTGTGTGCTAGATTGTCACGGTTGGAAGCGGCGAAGATAGATGGAATGGCCCCAAAGGTGACAAAACCCATTTTCATACTACTTTATATATTATCTTTACTTCGTTCTTAATACCCGTTCAAAGATAATGAAAAGTACTTGCCATTAGCTATTCATCCTAAACAAAATACTGAATTTAATTCCAAGTATGAGAACTATTCTAAATGTGGTATGCGTTTTCGCTAGTGTGTGGCACTTCCCGCAACACAGGAGTATGATTCAAATTACGAAAACGGGACATTGTTATAAAACTATGAAATTATCAGGTAAGATATATAAGCAGTTGTATACTTTAGAAAATAGTACTTCCTTCAGTTTCATGTTGCGCTAGGGGCCCCGATTGGCCGAGTGGTCAAAAGCGCTCTCCGTTACGGATCACTGCCATCTCTGTCTGCGTGGGTTCGAGTCTCGGATTCTGCTGATGTGGGAATGTGAGAAATCTTGTCAGTAGCTTCTCGTGGGTCGGTGGTTCTTTTGGGGGTTTTTCCCGGGTTCTTCCTCCACCATTAATACTGGCCGCCATGTATAGCCTATCGTGTGCTGAAAAATGGCGTTAAACCCAACAACACAACAACAATATGTTGCGCTTGTCACTCGCGAATATTAAATTAAGTTATAGCTCCAAGTACCTAATGACGGTGAGAATGGCATGTATACCTATATGTTCAAGTGCTTTTCTATAGTAGATCATATGGTATGTCGAATAGGCCACGTAGATGGAAAGAGTTGATGCTTATTTGTGTAATGTGAGTTTTGTTATTTTCTTCATCATACAATTCCGCTTATGGCCAATATATGCCTTCCATTTATTTTTATTTTTTTTAAATAATAATTGTCAGTGGCATTTTATTCTCACTAGATACAGACTCCATATTGCTAAATACTGCATTAAGGAATGTGGACAAAAAAGTATGGATTTTTACAGTGGCGTCACTCGGGTTGGTGTCACCCAGTGCGGTAGCTCATGGTGTCACCCCCATGGTCCTCCTTCCGTAACAGACCATACAGAATCATTAGTAATGTCATTTTGGTGTCACCCCCTCTGATGGTGTCACCCGGTGCAGTCCGCACCCCCCGCATCCCCCTAGCGACGCCACTGCTGTGCCTGCTAGTCATGTATTTAACTATGATCGGTTATCCGCTTATGAAATCCGACTAGACCGAGCAGTGTGTGCTCTGTAAAATTTGCAATTTTTCATTTTGGTGTCACCGCTCTGAGATGGTGTCACCAGGTGCGGTCCGCACCCCCCGCACCCCCCGCACCCCCCTAGCGACGCCACTGGATTTTTAATTATAAGTTATTCTTTTACACAATTACTGCATGATACTTGGCTGAAAGAAATGGGACAAAATTAATACCATACGTTTTAGCCATTTCATCCCAAACAGAGTACCACCCCAACCCCCCTGTACTGGACTGTGCACCGCCAATATCCGTTAAAAAACATTTGAGATGGTATGTAATATGAACGGCTACTTTAAAATGGTATATTCACCCAAATAATGATTGTAAAATATTGAAAATGAACTGTGACTGCAGTACGAGGATAACAATAAAAAATTTACAATATTTGGATCCCTCTTGAAAATAAATGCTAAATTAAACATAATATCATAACCGAGATGAATTTCGTTATAGAAAAGGGATGAGTGATCGAGCTGCAGAGGTGGGAAAGGATTTAAGGTAGATACGATACACGGCTGATTTGGTACGCCTGAAAGGTTGATACTGTGCATGGTTGGCTTGGCACGTTTGAGGCAATACCAAATTATATTCCGTTTTCCATATTGTGTATGTTATTATTTTCAACGAAGAGAAACGGAAAATCAATGCATAGCGGCCAAATGTTAGCGGAGAGAGAGACAGACAGACAGACAGACAGACAGAGACAGAGAGTGTATGTGGGGGGTTAGTGTGTGTTTTACCGTCAACGGCAGCAATGTAGACTAATTCGACGACTACCAATACAAAAACCCTCTTCCCGGTAGTCACCATCTTGACTGACTTGTTTAGACTTTCTCCTGCAGAGTAGCAGTTGCAGCTAGATACAACATAGTAAATACCACGACAGCATGTACGCTACAACGCCTGAGTAGACATTCGAATAACCCTCGGTGAATGGGGTCATTTACGGGCTATGGCGCAGATTGCGTTTGTGGGTTCTTGAGGGTGACTCACAACAATATTTCCAATTTTCCAGCTTAACAGTAAGACAGTTATGATTGAGTTTAAAACCTTTCGTATCCGTAAACAAATTATGTTTGTGTGTGGTGTGATAGGTAAAAAAAAAAAAAATTCAGTAAGCGTCTGAACTGCAGCAAATAATGAATCTACTGTTACCGTTGTAGTATCGGCTGTGCAATGATGGGATAGACAATGAGGAGTGACAGCAATAGCGAAAGGAAAAGAAAAGAAAAGGGTTTGCAGTAACAGAAACAGTAGTAGTAGTAGTAGTAGTATTTGTGGCAACAGCAAAAACAGTAATAGTAGTAGTAGTGGGAAATCAGAAACACTAGTAGTATGATATTATGGAAATAGCACTAGCTGTTGTGCCGGTTACCAATAGTACTACTAGTCTTAACAGTGATCGCATCACCATCAACAGTAGCACCAGTCGTGGGTGTAGTAGCAGTGATCACATCAAGATCAATAGTAGTACCAGTGGTGTGTTGTTGTAGGGTTTAACGCCATTTTTCAGCACACGATAGGCTATACATGGCGGCCAGTATTAATGGTGGAGGAAGAACCCGGAAAATCCCCGGAAAGCACCACCGACCCTCGAGAAGCTACTGGCAAGGTTCTCACATACCCACATTAGCAGAATCCGAGACTCGAACCCACGCAGACAGATGGCAGTGATCTGTAACGGAGAGCGCTTTAGACCACTCGGCCACTCGGGGCCCCACCAGTGGTGTGAGTATCAATAGCGATAGTATCACCATCAACAATAGCACAAGTCGTCTGAGTATTAATAGCGAAAACACTTCCATCAACAATAGCACTAGTCGTCTGAGTATTAATAGCGAAAACACTTCCATCAACAATAGCACTAGTCGTCTGAGTATTAATAGTGAAAACACTTCCATCAACAATAGCACTAGTCGCTGGAGTAGCAGCAGTGATAGCAATACGATCAACAGTAGCACCAGTGGTTGGAGTAGTTGCGGTGATAACATCACCACCAACAGTAGCACGAGCGGTTGAGTAGTAATAGTAAAGGCAACACCATCAACAATAGCACTACTCGCTGGAGTAGTAGCAGTCATAGTAACACCATCAACAGCAGCACCAGCGATGCGAGTATTAATCACTTTAGCATTACCGTAAACGGTAGCACCAGTGGTTGGAGTATCACCATCAACAAAATAGCACCAGTCGTTGGAGTAGTTGCAGTGATAGCATCACCACCAACAGTAGCACCAGTAGATGGAAAAGTAGTAGTAGCGATAACGGTCGGAATTTGCAAAAGTTACCATGGGTTATCTGTATATTTTAATCCACACTTCAGAGATCTGAGAGAATAAGAAAAGCGATGATAATGAAGACCAAAATCACTCGAGGTTTTACCTTCCTTTTAAGAGACCGCTCCGGTGGCCTAGTGGTTAGAACGTCTGCCTCGAATGCGGTAGGTCGCGGGTTCGAACAACAGCCAAGTCATGCCAAAGATTTATATTATAAAAAGTACTAACAACTGGCTCGCTTGGCGCTCAGCATTAAGAGGTTAGTGTTAGGACTGGTCGGCCTGGTGTCAAGATAATGTGACTGGGTGGGACATGATGCTACATGTCTGTGGCATAAAGTCCAGTGCTGGACATCACTATAAACTGTCACACTGCAGACATCGTAGCAGTATGACTGAAAGATTGTTAAAGGTACGTTAAAAATCCAAATCACACACAAGCAATAGATCATCCTCATTGTTAGACTGGTGTTCTGCATACAAGTATGGGGGGGGGGCTTTATTTCATGAAGATAAAGAATACTTCCTGACTGCAGTGTCTTTCTATCTTTCATGAAGAAAGGTAGAATAGAATAGCGTACCAGGCAAGTAAGATATGACAGTCGACTATCTTTATATGCGAGGTACTCTTTCCTCAATAAGGCAAAATCATGCGGGGCGCGGGGGGGGGGGGGGGGGGGGGGGCAGAAACGTAGAAAGAAGTAGTTTTAAAAAGCAAATCTGATACTGCTATGTGGTAGTCCTTAGCTCCATCCCAGCATCTGGTTAGAACTTGAAGGATATATATGCCAGTGCACATATGCATGTGTTACTATTAGAACTTGAAGGATATATATGCCAATGCACATACGCATGTGTTACTATTAGAACTTGAAGGATATATATGCCAGTGCACATATGCATGTGTTACTATTAGAACTTATGCCAATGCACATATGCATGCGTTACTATTAGAACTTGAAGGATATATATGCCAATGCACATACGCATGTGTTACTATTAGAACTTGAAGGATATATATGGCAATGCACATATGCATGTGTTACTATTAGAACTTATGCCAATGCACATATGCATGCGTTACTATTAGAACTTGAAGGATATATATGCCAATGCACATACGCATGTGTTACTATTAGAACTTGAAGGATATATATGCCAGTGCACATATGCATGTGTTACTATTAGAACTTATGCCAATGCACATATGCATGTGTTACTATTAGAGTCAACATTTACTTATTAAAATTATCATAAAGTAACTATTTCTTTTCTCACTTGACAGTATTTAGATTATCGTTTTCAGTGATTATCTTCGCTAATTATCAATCTCACAATACAATAGATACATAAATTAGGAGACAAATATTACTGTAACTATTTACTTCATTAACATCACTGATGTTGTTGTTGTTGTTGCTTTGTAGGGTTAACGCCATTATTCAGGACACGATAGGCTATACTTGGCGGCCTGTATTAATGGTGAAGGAAGAACCCGGGAAAACCCCTGAAAGAACCACCGACCCTAAGGTCTTAAACTCAATAACAGAAATAAGCGAAACCAACAAGCTTATTAAAATAAAAAATAAACATATTTCCCTAAGAAGTTGATCTTACAGTAATGCAAATTAAATCCAAACAAATCGTAAATATATATTATCACAAGTGTCTAAACTATAGAATGTAACGAATCAATTCAAATAATCTTGTACGTGTTGATGTACCAATAATCCTCAATGATGTCATGTAAAAATAGTCTTGATGTATCATGTTAACATAATTCAGAATGTCTGTGAATGAATTCACAATAATTTTAAAGTAGTGTTTTTGTCCAGAATGTAAATGAATACTACGTAATTCCAATGAATAGATTTCAAGTAAATTATTCCTCTCAAATTATATGCGAACGCGACTAAAAGACTATCATTATAGATTTCCCAAAACTGATATTAAAAACAGGAATGAATAATTTTGTTTACCCGAGTCTTATAGAAAAACAAGACAATAAAAAATCCAGGATGTGGGTCACAAGTTTTTTTCTCCAGAACATTCTAAGTTTGTAAATAGAGCTAAACCTTGTATTTAAATATCAGTAAACAATTTTAGAAAAATGATGACAGTCAGGTCTGCCATAACTAATTTATCCTCAATCAAGAAATAAAATCAAGCACACAAAATAAAAAAAATATGCATAAATTGAACTCGACTATAAAATTTTCATAACTGTTTATGAACTAGTTTAAGATTAATATATTAAACTACATACAGTGTAAACTACATAAATTGTAAACTACATACAGTGTAAACTACATACATGTAAACTACATATAGTATAAACTACATTCAGTGTAAATTACATACAGTGACATAAAAAGAAGAAAAAATGTTGGCATATCATATTTGTCCAAATTTGTATTATTACGGGCAAGTAACATGATTGGAAGATATATATCTATAACATAAAATGCTTCATTCACAAGAATATGTTACATTGAAAACAACTGGAAAAATATCATGCCTGAAAAGGGATATTTAAATTATCATCATTTATTTAAAGTCCAATATATCGCTTAGTGCAACTTTAAAAATAACATCATAGCGCACACGACGCCAGAAACTTTTACCGATGCTGCAAACCAAACCAATAGATCATGGACAATTAAAATGTCCTACCAGGCTTCCATATGTACGTCTGTTCAATTCACAAATGTTATAGGCCAATTTACCGGTGCTGTGAAAATGTTTGGATAGGATAACGAGACTAGTTATACATCACCTAAAAATTATACGGTTGTGGTATGGTACAGATGAGACACGTTTTAATTCAGCTTCACATGCCACATATGTGAGTAAGATAATTAAAGACAAAGTGCGTGATCAGGTTCACTTAATAGGAAATTAAAGACCCCCGTGCTGATAGAGAATGTAAATTGAATTTCAGATACCCAAGATACCCAACATGTATCCCATTGTACAGTCACAATTTGTGAGACAAACATCTGAGCATCAAGATGCGTGTAAAACATTATCAAGCTGATGAGGTAAACACGACACCAGCATTGTAGACAACTACATTTCAGTCATCAAGGATATCACAGTCATCAAGGATATCACAATCAAGATATCATAGTCATCAAGGATATCAGTCATCAAGGATATCACAGTCATCAATGATATCACAGTAGATACATTCATGAAGGATGACTTCGAAATAATTAAAACAGCGATTGGGTGTGTAGTGAAGAGACGTTTATGTGTAAGGGGTAGTCGGTACACAAACGCTAGCCAAGAATTTAAGCGATGACAAATTTACAGAAAACTTAAACATTTTGAAAATAATATGAAAGCTATATTTTTGGAGGAAATATTTATGCCGATATGAATACAAGAATAGGTTTGATATTTTCGAGGAAACGTGTGTGCCGCCCGATGAAAAGTTTTATTCCGGACTGGGTGAATTTAACAAATCAGATAGTGATTGCCATATAAAGTGATCACGCTTCAAAATGAGCACATCTGGTAACCTTCATAACTGATACTTCAGGAAGGAAACGCTAATGATCAAGAGTTTCGATATATATGAACATCCAACAACAAATACCTCAGCGTAATTTATTACGCTGCATCGGGTTTAGTTCAGGGATAGAACATGATCCAGATGACCAAGCCTATGGCGGTTTTACTTTTCTAAAGGTTTTCTCGTCAGTTGATGTATGAATTCTAGTACATTAAGCTGAAAAGCCAATATTATCAAAGGATGAGACTAATCGTGTCTGGCACAGAATAAGGATACATTCATATCTGGATATACAGCTATCAAGTGAACCGAAGGACGACATCATGTTATACGACACGAGAGTGCATCCTTAGCACAATGTGTTTAACATGCAACAAAGGAATGAAATACGTACGTCAAAGATTAGCTAAATAGTATACCTATCAGACAGTTGTGTGGGTTAAAAGAAAAACCATTCACAGAGAACTGATAACAAACAAAGGATTGCAAGAAATGTGTATGAACGCGTCTTTAAAAAGAAAACAAATTTGGAGATATAAAAAGATTGCTTTTTATATCACACTGAAAGGTAGAATGAAATGGATTTACTCAGGCCGTAAAGATGTACAGCATGTAATTTTATGATGACAGAAAGTTTTGTTTTTATTGACAGCATAAGCACATCATCGGAAATTCTTGCAGTCATCGTATAGAAACAAAAAATTGGTTCCTGGACATGAACCAGTAAATATAACAACTTGTCTGATTGTCTTTTGGGTAAACGACGATCAGATTTTTATCTTTGAATATCCTTTATTGGTCTTGGGTCTTATTCCACATAAATGTTGGAAAGAAGATAACGAAATTAAAAAATTATTTGTATTCTTTCTGAAGCAAGTTTATTGCAAACAGTGTTGTACCAGAACAATCACTCAACAAATGATAATGTTGGAGAGTTCGTTGAAATAATTGTATACTTATCTAAACTGGGATTTGTTTTAGTGTTGTTTTGAATGTTAACCTTGTCTATTTGAAATTAAATAGATGTGCACTTTGTAAGGATCATTTTTCCGTAATTTTGAAAATTTAAACATTGTTTATCAAGGAATAGTGTAGACTATATTTATTGCTTATGTATATTTGA
Organism: Sinohyriopsis cumingii; assembly: GCA_028554795.2. Taxonomy (NCBI): domain Eukaryota; kingdom Metazoa; phylum Mollusca; class Bivalvia; order Unionida; family Unionidae; genus Sinohyriopsis; species Sinohyriopsis cumingii. Next base: position 5,893,059 of record CM068838.1, on the reverse strand, counting down.
AATAAAATTTGCTCGGCTTTCGTTTCTGTGTACATGGTTACATGAGGGCGGTTTATCTATATCGTACATTATTTCGATGTAGGAGTTCGATTTTCTACATGCTGCACGAGCAAAAGTGCTTACGATGGGAAAACCGATGTACCTAGAGCCCACAAACCGTATATTGCAACACAGCCAGTGTACTTATAGGCTCATGGTATATTCTAACTTGATATTACGAAAAGTCTTGTCAGTGAGCAGTCCATTTTAGGCCCAATATCTCTAGTAGTAGAGATATGTAACTTGTAAAATTGTTTTTTTCCTATCTGTATTATAGGATATAATCGTTTAATTCTAACATTTATTCTGGATTTTAGGCAGTTCCGACTTGTGTTGAATAATGCAATGATATTAGATTTATTGTTGTCCGTTTTTTTTTTTTTTTTTCCTTTCTTCAAGTTTACCAGTATGTAACAACTGAAGGATACCATTCTCATCAGTGTCTTAAGGGACGAGAGAATGTTAAGTTCTGTAAGATTCTCGTCCGATACACGTCCACGTATGAACATGATTATTATAATAACCTTATAAAGCAGTCCCGATCTGACTTTTATAAAATAATCAGCTTGACTTATGAGCATTCGTCACGTATGTCATTGCATGTTATGCATGACCGTGTCACATATATCACACTGATTTAGATGTTATATTTTCAACTAAAAGGGGCGAAAGAGAGATGGAGTGAATGAGAGACGGAGTGAAAGAGAGACGGGGTGTGAGAGATATGCTGTATCGTTGTTGCATTTACACCATACAGAAGGCGTTGCATTAGCCGTGGTGCTAATTTGGGTTGGTATATACACGATGTGCTGTAACGGAGTGATAGAGAGACGGAGTGATAGAGAGACGGAGTGTTAGAGAGACGGAGTGATAGAGATATGCTGTCTCTTTGTCTCTGCACCATACAGAAGGTGTTGTTTTAGCCGTGGTGCTAATTTGGCTTGGTATATACACGATGTGCTGCTGTCGGTGCTGACATTGGTCCGTCGTGGTACTAATTTGGCTTGGTATATACACGATGTGCTGCTGTCGGTGGTGACATTGGTCCGTCGTGGTACTAATTTGGCTTGGTATATACACGATGTGCTGCTGTCGGTGGTGACATTGGTCCGTCGTGGTACTAATTTGGCTTGGTATATACACGATGTGCTGCTGTCGGTGGTGACATTGGTCCGTCGTGGTGCTAATTTGGCTTGGTATATACACGATGTGCTGCTGTCGGTGGTGACATCGGTCCGTCGTGGTGCTAATTTGGCTTGGTATATACACGATGTGCTGCTGTCGGTGGTGACATTGGTCCGTCGTGGTGCTAATTTGGCTTGGTATATACACGATGTGCTGCTGTTGGTGGTGACATTGGTCCGTCGTGGTGCTAATTTGGCTTGGTATATACACAATGTGCTGCTGTCGGTGGTGACATTGATCCGTGATTATTTCGTGGTGAGGGACCAAAGCTTCGGGACCAATGGGTCTGTAGGGAACAAAATTGTTTCTACGGATCCTTAGGTAGACCAGGAGGGGTGGACCAATGGGTCTGCAGGGAACAAAATTGGTTGGATCTTTAGGTAGACCAGGAGGGGTGGACCATTCGTGGTGGCTGGCTCCTTGACCATCCGGCAGAGCGGTGGGGCTGGAAATACCTTGAGTTGTGAATTGGACGCTGCAAAATGTCCCATCTTATATGAAATATTTGTCACTGTCTGAGTGAAAACTTGTCATTGTTTATATGAAACCCGTGAACCGTGTTATCTTTAGTTATATTGTGATTCAACTTGATGTGCATCATTGTGTTAAAAATCCAGTGTTGAAATTTATGCACACGAGTTTGGTGTAGGAGTTTTCTATATTTAATCGAATAAACATGTTTTCATTATCATTCTCGGTGTCTTCGTTGCAGTAATCTGACCCAACCCGGTTCATCTTGTTTCATTGTTCCAAAGACCGCTACTACGTAATAATGCGAGTGCTTCTAAAATCAATCCTGACGCATTGATTGACAGTGAAATCATTGTTTTCACTTGTTCAGTTTTCTTTGCATGTATTGCTCAACGAAGAATTGCTTAGTATCTTCTATAAACCGCTGTTGCCTAAATTGAAAGAAGCCATCTTTGACTGACCTACTAGATAGATAGATAGATAGATAGATAGATAGATAGATAGATAAATAGATAGATATAGATAGATATAGATAGATACATAGATAGATTGATAGATATATAGATAACTAGATTGATGATAGATAGATAGATAGATAGATAGATAGATAGATAGATAGATAGATGATGATAATAGATAGATTGATAGATAGATAGATACATAAATAGATAGATTGATGATAGATAGATAGATAGATAGATAGATAGATAGATAGATAGATAGATAGAATTACTCATGCTTTTTGCTCCTCTATATTTTCACTGGAAGAAATCTTTACATCTCTTAAAAAATGGGATGACTGGATATGACGTAAAGGATGTTTTGTTCGACGCAAACAACTCCTTTCTTTTTCGGGACCAGACAAATTGAAAGCATAAGTCAAAAGATGGAAACCATACTATCTTCAATGTCGTATCGGTTATTGATATTTTGATATTGTTCCTTTATTTTTTTATAGATACCAATTTTCTACTTCTAGCCAATTGTGATTCCTACAGTTTTCATGGCTGAGGTCCCACTGTCTAAGATAAGGAATGATATTTATCTTCGTCATTATCGAGTACGAAGAGATGAAACATTCAATTAGGAAACAAAAAAGGGGAAAACATGAAAAGAAGCACCGCTAGATAAATCGACAGCTCAGATCAAGTGAGATCAGTAATTACAAATGAATAACTTCATAAGAAAGAAATATGTCAAACCAATCAAATCCATAACAGAGAGCGACACTGCAGGACGTCCATCAGAGGAAATTGGCCAAATATCAGCCACTATTACGTGGATGCCAGCAGAATGGAATGGAGGCCAGGAATCTACAGGCAAAACTAGAATAACATGGATTTGCAGCTGGCGAACAGGCCGTGAACACCTCACATTAGATTTGAAGAGAGAGAGAGAGAGGTGATTTAAGTGGTAATCGTTTCCTGGCGTAGTCTGATCAGTACGGTAGCGTACCCCTGGATAGTTTTCTATGTCAGCACCGAAACACTTTAGGCGAACCTGGTGATGGAACAGATTACAGTGGAGTGCAGAACTCGGGTCTTCGCTACCTCAGTGATAACAAAGAACCTAGGGCCTTAAATTCCGGATGGCTATTGTAGCCTTGATAAGTACACGAAAAGGTATAATAGGAAATTATTTAAGATGGTGACCATAAAGAAATTATTGATATTGAAAGTTTGAAACACGAGTTAAAATTATTACGACTGATAATTATATAGTAAATGTAAGAAAGGACTGCTAAATTGTTAAGATTTTCTATTGATAATTTGTGGAACTTTGAAACCCAAATGTTAATATATTCCCCTGGATCAAATGAGTCGCAAAAAACGTACGATAATGGCCAATGTTATTTAGATTTAATTTGACTTCAGACACATGAATGGAAAAGATAATCTAAATACAGCTTCACTTTCACATGTATAGAAGTATTATATGATTCATGTATATTTTGTGTCATTCATTAGGCTTCAATGTTAGTAATTTTTAATCAAAGTTTTATTTTTATGAGGGGAGGTGTTATGTATATGTAATTTGTATTAATATGATGTTTTAGTTCACTGTATTGTTATGTGTATCTATATTTGTTTCTAACTTCTGGTACATGATTTTATCTAATTTTTATAAGTCCTATTCACTGCTGTAATGTGAACAAAATGTCAAGTTTGGCCTACGTGACTTGAATCTTAAGAGTATAATACTGCATAGGATCTATAAATGTATATGTTTACGTACGTGTTGACAATTATTAATAATAATCTTAATAATAAGACATAAATGGCGCCTATGGCGTAGTTTCTAAGACTGGTGTGATATCTAATGTTTCGAGAATAAAACAGAAGCGTCCCATTCGATGTGCGAGGCCACGTGAATATGCTTAATTCGACGTAAAATCAAGAGTGTATGCTGTCAAGTGGGGTCTATTGCGATGTACAGTCGCAATATACGGTGTATGTATAAGGAGAAAATTAAGTAATCAGATTCATTCCAATTGTTGGAGTCATTCACACTTATTGTGTTCCTGTTGTAAGTCTGCAGACGTGTTTTATATTGTACTTAGGTATCATTCGAGAGGAGAAAAAAATTTGTTTGGACTGTTCAGTGGAAATAGAAATTGCTCATTATTTTGGACTTTTTTTATTCTGGAACTGTTATAAGGAACGTTTCATTCGTTTAGGACTGTTATTGACCTTTATTAGGACTAGTTTGGATTCACTTCACGATACTGTACGTTCCTCTCACATTTTTTATATTTATAAATTTGATAATTAAATTGTTATGATTGATACAACTTGTTGGTTTTGCTTCTTTAAGTTTGTGAAAATAGTCATAACATTGCTATGGATAATTCTATTTTGGATTTGACCTTGTCCAAACGTAAGTTCATGTTGTTCTTGACTAGAAACACTGATGTTTCTGTGGACCACATTGAGCCGCTTTCGGACAGGACAGGGTCGTTGTGCAGTCAACCTTGTTCGATGGGGCCAGGCTACTGACTCTTCCGGTTGCTGTGGAGCTTTACAGACCATGTCACACATTGTGAACAACTGTCCACTGACAAAGTTCTCCGGTGGACTGCAGACTCTGCACCTTGTTTATAATGACGCTGTTAAATGGCTGACCACGCACTGCACACGATAAATAAATAAATATGATTTACCTAAAGTTAGGCAATATTTACAACCGAATAATATAGAGGATAAAGAATGCGGTTAAAGTATTGGAAAGTGGCATGGTAAAAAAAAAAATATAAAAATGCAAAAGCTACAGAGACACTTTAAAATTAAAATCAAACAGAAGATCAAGAAATTAAAACTGTCCAAAATGATTTTGATACAAATCTTACTCGTTTGATTAACAACATGAAAGGTAAACTAACGCGTTGTGAGAGCTGCATAGAAATGATAGTAACAAAAATGATAGATGATAAATGGATTCATGATGATAAACTATAATGAAGCCATTTAGAGTTGGTGATGACATCTAAACGATAAAAGATGTTATGAATTACACAATTAATTAAACACCCGAGTTTCAACAATCTAAATCAGACACATAATTTTATGTTGACTAGAAGTGGAAACTAATTTGAGTGTGATCGAAGGTAGCATTGATAAAATAGTGAAGATGATACAAAACTAATATATTTGAAGGAAACGTTTACAATATCTATATATGAATTCGAAGCTGAAGTAAATAAAAAGACTCTCGTTCATTGATAACAGACAAAATTAACATTGATAAAAGAGGCTTTTAAAACAAAAACAAAAAATACTCGCGTTCATTGATAGCATAGTTCCAACTAACACTGATGAAAGAGACTTCTAAAATAAAAAGAATCGTGTTCATTGATAACTTAGGTCCAAGTAACACTGATGAAAGAGACTGTGAAAAAAAATGACTCGCGTTCATTGATAGCTTAGGTCCAATTAACACCGATACGCAGAATTTAAAAACAAGACACATACGATCATTGATAACAAAGGCTTTAATTGATATAAACAGAAACGCCACTCGTGTTAGGAGGTGTCATCGAGTTAAGATTATGTTACGACTTTATGGTCTAAAATTAAGTTTTAGAAAAATCAATACCTTCAAGCTTAGCAATATTCAACAAAAACGTCATTCTCCAAGTGCTATAAAATGCAAATTTAAGAGTATTCATATTAAATCCTAAACAATCCTAAAAGTTCTACCACAAGTCAAAAAAATATAGTGTTCTGAATGAATTACCGTGGTGTTCCAAATGAATAGCAATACTGAATATGCTGATAAACCAATAGCCTTTAATGTGCTGATATGCCAATAGTCGTTATATAATCCATGTCTCTTCGAGTCCTCAGCGATCCCAGAATAGTGTTAATGCAGTCACTTTAGAAGTTCAAATGAATGACTTAAATCATTCCTCTAAAATTATAACTGAACACAACTGAAGTTGATTCCAAAAGACGGATGTTAATGTACGAATAAATGAAAACGTCAATGAAAAAACAAAACTTAGAGGTTTGTCCATTTGATTAAAAGATTGAAGGAGCAAGGTTTAGTCGCTCAGTACTTGAACAGCTCTGATGTTGCTTTCTCTCCATATTTGTCTGATCATAGTGATTATGGTAGACCCGGTTTAAATGAGCCAGGAATTGAATATAATTAAGTTTTTTTTTCTTCCAACTTTCTGACGAGCGATTCGAATTTCGAACACATTTTCATAGTAATCGTGGTTGGTGTGAGAGTATGTTGCTCCCGTTTTTTTTTTTTTTTTTTTTTTTGAGATAAGAGCGAAGATGGCAACTTATAGACAATAGTCCTAACAAGCAGAACTAGATGCCTCAGTAACGTGTGTACCTCAATCTCATAAATCATCGTATCACTAATACACCCAGTTTCAGTAAACCAAATCAAGCACTCAAAGTTTGTATGACAATTCAGCAAATATATAATTGTGTTCCTGGTAGTTGATTCATACGAGTGTGGGGCCCCCGAGTGGCAGAGTGGTCTAAAGCGCTCTCAGTTACGTATCATTACCATCTCCCCCAAGGACGAGCAAAAGGGTCATGATCACATGCATTCTACCCAGACTGCTTACCAATACATTCTCAGGATCACATTCATAGTGTTTTGTTGTTGTTGTAGGGTTTAACGCCATTTTTCAGCACACGATAGGCTATACATGGCGGCCAGTATTAATGTTGGAAGAGGAACCCGGGAAAACCCCGGGAAGAACAACCGACCCACGAGAAGCTACTGGCAAGCTTTCTCACATACCCACATTGGCCGAATCCTAGACTCGAACGCACGCAGACAGAGGTGAGATGGCAGTGATCCATAACGGAGAGCGCTTTAGACCACTCGGCCACTCGGGGCCCCGTGTTTTAATAGAATCATAACAATTTCTACCATATTCTTTAATGGAACAATAACACTTTCTTTAATATGTTTTAATGGAACAATAACACTTTCTACCGTATGTTTTAATGGAACAATAACACTTTCTACCATATGTTTTAATGGAACAATAACACTTTCTACCATATGTTTTAATGGAACAATAACACTTTCTATAATATGTTTTAATGGAACAATAACACTTTCTATAATATGTTTTAATGGAATCATAACACTTTCTATAATATGTTTTAATGGAACAATAACACTTTCTATAATATGTTTTAATGGAACAATAACACTTTCTATAATATGTTTTAATGGAACAATAACACTTTCTACCATATGTTTTAATGGAACAATAACACTTTCTACCATATGTTTTAATGGAACAATAACACTTTCTACCATATGTTTTAATGGAACAATAACACTTTCTACCATATGTTTTAATGGAATAATAACACTTTCTACCATATGTTTTAATGGAATCATAACACTTTCTATAATATGTTTTAATGGAACAATAACACTTTCTATAATATGTTTTAATGGAACAATAACACTTTCTATAATATGTTTTAATGGAACAATAACACTTTCTATAATATGTTTTAATGGAACAATAACACTTTCTATAATATGTTTTAATGGAACAATAACACTTTCTACCATATGTTTTAATGGAATCAACACTTTCTACCATATAATTTAATGGAATAATAACACTTTCTACCATATGTTTTAATGGAATCAACACTTTCTACCATATAATTTAATGGAATAATAACACTTTCTATAATTTAATGGAATAATAACACTTTCTACCATATAATTTAATGGAACAATAACACTTTCTACCATATAATTTAATGGAATCAACACTTTCTACCATATAATTTAATGGAATCAACACTTTCTACCATACAATTTAATGGAATAATAACACTTTCTATAATTTAATGGAATAATAACACTTTCTACCATATAATTTAATGGAACAATAACACTTTCTACCATATAATTTAATGGAATCAACACTTTCTACCATATAATTTAATGGAATCAACACTTTCTACCATATAATTTAATGGAATAATAACACTTTCTATAATTTAATGGAATAATAACACTTTCTACCATATAATTTAATGGAATAATAACACTTTCTACCATATAATTTAATGGAACAATAACACTTTCTACCATATAATTTAATGGAATCAACACTTTCTACCATATAATTTAATGGAATAATAACACTTTCTATAATTTAATGGAACAATAACACTTTCTACCATATGTTAATAGAATATTGTTTACCATATGTTATCGAAATAATGCTTTGTTCTGGTTTTCAGCTGTTAACAATTCAATACAACCCTTCCATTTCATAAATACACTGTTTTCTTTATATTAGTCGACAAAAGCTTCTTAATTTTGGATGAATAGTTTTGTTATCTTATAGTGATGACTCTTGTTCATAAAAGAATCCCTCTATGTGTCCTCCATGATATTACTGGTCTTCTTTCGATATTGTCTTCGTGATGTTATGAAGGTAACCTTTTGCACATATTTTTGTTTAATTTGAATTTCTGTTTTGCCAATTTTAAATTTTGTAGTTCTCAAGTAAACAAATACATTGGCTATGTTTTTCTTAATTGCTTCAACTGGAGTCAAAGCTTGTGGCATCATCCCTTTCACTAGAATTATACACATCAGTTGTACCATTTACTCACCACATCAAGCTCTTTAGCAAAGAAAGGTCTATACTTCGTTCATTAGAGATTTTATTTTCATTCACAAAAATGTTTCTTTGAAGATTCTTTAAAAGTTCTCCTATATTATTAAATTGATTTTAATTTAAGAGCCATCTTTATTGGAAATGCAGCAAGTATAAAGCTACACACACACACACACACACACACACACACACACGCACACACACACACACACACACACACACACTTGGGCATGGAATATAATCTATCACTTTGGAAAAAAAAAATATAAAGAATGAAGATTTACTGATAAATGAATATGGTCATTATAGATAAGGGAATGCCACAGAATATGAAGGTCACATTTTTATTCAAAATAAAACTGAGCTATGATGTAAATGGATACAAGACAAATTAGATACAAAAAGACAATTAGTAAAATATCAAATCTGATACATTATCAATCAGTGTGGTAATAAAAATGACATATAATATCATTTATCTACTATATTATTAATTAATAATTTCATAAAACTGACATTACAATAATAATACTTGAGATGATTATGTCCACTTCATTTATGACAGTTGTACAAGTTATCTATTAAGATATGATGTCTCATTTAATTATGACAGTCTCATTTAATTATGACAGTCTCATTTTATTATGACAGTATGTATATGCTGTCTATTAGGCGTTGATGCTCATTTTATTTTTATGACAGTCTCATTTTATTATAACAGTTTGTACAAGTAGTCTATAAGGTGCAAAGTAAGTTCTACGCTTCTTGTTGTTATAGTGTTTAATGCCATTTTTCAGCACAAGATAGGCTATATATGGTGGCCAGTATAAATGTTGGATGAAGAACACAGGATAACCCCAGAAAGAACCACTGATCCACAAGAAGCTACCGGCAAGCATTCTCACATACTCACATTGGCCAATCCCATGACTTGAACCTGCACAGACAAAGGTGAGATGGCAGTTATCCGTAAGAGTGAGTGCTTTAGACCACTCGGCCACTCGGGGCCCCTAAGTTCTACACTTGACACTCTCTAATATAGTACTAATACAAAAAGGAGTAAAAACAAGGCATTTGGACCTGTACATTGCCTACTGCCTGTTCTCTTGTTAGTTACAAGTTTCTGTCATGTTGAATAACAACTGGCATGCACTTTTTGTCACACTATCATGGTACATTCATAAAAGTGCACAATATGTTTTTAAAATAATAATGAAGTGGTTTGCAGAGGTATATTTTTATGACATTTTGCATTGACTGTATGAAACATTAAAAAATAAATTTTAGCATTGAGTACAACACGCCTATGGTTATAGGGTGTAATATGACATTATTGAAAACAGTCAAAAAACATTCTCATCATTATTAAAATAAAATATAATCTTGGTCACTTTTAACAGTTTGCATGAATACAAAAAATCAAATGCCAATAATTCTCAAAAATTACAAATGTGTTCAAGTGCTTGTGCATTTATTGCAGTCAATAAGGGTATATTATAACCATTTTAATGTAACAGAAAATATTTCAATTATTTTGTATAAGATTTGTCATATAACAATGACATGTCTCATATAACAATGACATTTCACACATAGTTTGAAATCAAATACTGCAAACATTCCATATTACATTTTCTGACCTGACCCAATCTTGATACGTTCTAACGCTGACAAACTGATAAGGTAAACTGAAAAACAACAACATGTACTTGGAGCAGGCGAAATAGAGACTCAAATAAACATGAAAGGCATTGTTGTGTATGTGTGAGCAAAGATTAGTTGGCACATTAATACAAAAATACAAATATATACACATTGTATGACATTATATAAAAATGTAATGAATATACTTGTAGTAGAAAAAATGAATGTCATAAAAGTGATAGGGCAAGACAGATTACAGCATAAAAGCAAATGTTTACATCAAAATAAAATTATTTTACTGAAAAATCACAACAATACATTTGCTGGACTTTCTGTCATTTATTATTTTGAAAAATGCCTGCATAAAGCTTTGTTATAAATAGTTTTACCTAATATCACATGATACAGTGGCTTTATAATTCCTTAAGACTATTGCCATCCCCATTTGCCTCATAACAAATGTATGAAAAAGCAAACTTAACAAAGATCCGAGTCTCTATTAATTAAGAAATACTTACTTCTGTCCAGATAAAGTATGCCAAATCAAACTTGACAAAGATCCGAGTCTCTATCAATTAAGAAATACTTACTTCTGTCCAGATAAAGTATGCCAAATCAAACTTGACAAAGATCCGAGTCTCTATCAATCAAGAAATACTTCTATCCAGAAAAAGTATGCCAAATCAAACTTGAGAAAGACCTGAGTCTCTAGCAATTAAGAAAAACTTATTTCTGCCCAAACAAAAGTAAGCAGCCTCCTTGCTATAATGCATTTGTTCTTCATGTTACAAAACACACCCATTAAAGCAGCCACATGTGCAAAAATTATCTTTGTATACAGGTGCACTCACATGAGCCAATTTACCAAATGTAATCATTAAGCATCAAGTCACAATACCATTGGTGTCACTAGAGTTGGTGTCACCCAGTGGGGTAACTCTTGGTGTCACACCCATGGACTGTCTTCCATAACAGACCATACAGAATCCTTGGTAATGTCATTTTGGTGTCACCCCCTCTGATGGTGTCACCCAGTCTGGTCTGCACCCCCCACACACACACACCCTAGTGTCATTGACAATATTAACTTCTAGAATGGAAATTAGCCACCATTTTTAAAAGCAGAAACATAAATTTTCCGTACCCATAAATTAGCTCTGCATCTTTACATTTTGTGCTTCATGAAGTCTAAATGTCTAAACATCTTAATGATTATTATGTAAGTATATTGGTCGTCATCACAGGTAAACTTTCCATCACATTTTTGTACATATTATTTGCTGTATTGCTATTTTTCAATATAACAATGAGTGAGGGAAAATTATGTTTGACATCAAGTGCCAAAACTGGCTTATTGAAATACGTCATCAATTTGCAAGGACCTGTATCAAACTAAGCACAGAAGTATTATGTCAGTAATCATGTTCTTTAACACATTAACCCCTAGCGACAACTTAACAGGGCAGGATGTAGTAGCCTACTGCCGAGCTCTGTAGCATCATGGTCATGCATGATACACTAAAGTGGGTGGTATTATAGAAAGGTAGACAAATGTAGCTCTACAATGATAACAAATAAACTGGAATATCTAGTTGCACTACAAAATACAGATAAAAGAAAACTCATTTTTGGACCCGACTTTATTTCTACCCAAAATTTGCCCGTGGTCGGAATCCGATTTTGTGTCCGGATTTTATACTTTTTGGTCTCAGATCTAAGGCAAACTGGTATGAACTGCAAACAGACAGATGAGCCCTTGCAAAAAGTAGGATAAGATGGGCATCTGGAATAGAGAGTGTTCTCCATACAAAAATAATGGCTCCATTTAGCAAAAAAAAAAAAATGAACTCCAACTTTTACCCTTCTGCTCAAGTACGAGTCAACTAGCCAATGAAAAATGATGTTTCTAACACAACTAGGCAGTATGTTATTGAAAAATGACCGGGGATTTTGTGTTTTCGAGTCTATTCAGAAATAGCTTTCAAAATGTGTTTTCTACTCGATTTTCAGGTGAAAATGTCAAAAAAGCTCCAGGGGTTAATGTGTTAAAAGCGACAGTAGCTAAATGATTGTTAGATACCATATGGCCATGTCAGTGTTTATACAAGTCAGACATCCATCTGTATGCATAATGTGGAGATGATTTACTACATTAAACACTTTCATGGCAAACTGTTGACAGTTTATGTACCAAAACAATAATGAAGAAAGAAATACCTAACAGCAATGTATGTACATGTTCTTTCTCATTTCTTAAAAACCAAACTTCATATTTGACAGGAAGCTCAAAAACTCAATCACCGTAATGAAACAAACGCCATTCATTCATAATGTCTAATTGATTTGCATGGATGGCTGTAATGAAACAATAGCCATTCATTCATAATGTCTAATTGATTTTCAAATTTCATGCATGACATTTAATTGGTATGATTAAATGCAGTCCTACACATAATTAATCCCATCAAAAATAAATGAGAACTATAAATTAACCAACGTTTACAAACACAAAAGAAAGATACATGTAGAAGTAGTTATTTTCAGGCATTATAAATTCTAGTTTCCATGTCAAATAATGCTATTATACCAATCTGTCTGAATTTTATGTGTCAACAAAGACTGATGAATGACAAAGCCATGTATAATGGCACAACATGTTTATTAAGATAGAGTTTCCAGTATGGAACAAAAAAAACTTGTACTAAAAATATTCACTCTTATTAATAATACACACAATCACAATCACACTGATCTCTACACACAAAAATAAAATTGTATAAAATAGCTTTGCCTTGTGTGAATTGGGACATGCATGTATTTTGTATTAATGACAAAATGTACCTGAGTATCTTTGAAGGATCAACACTGCAAATCCTCAGACTTTTAATCTACTGTGAAATTTGAAAATAATTTTGTGTGTCCTTGAATTCTGGCCACATTTTGACCATGACAGTGACGCAAGGGCTGTAACCTCAAATCTGGTGTAGTGTATTTTGTGTCCTCGACTCTGTGTGTGTGTGTGTGTCATGATCCCTATATTCAACTATACCCTTGTTATTGAAATTTGGATCCAGTTCATTGGCCCTTCAGCATCCCATACTTTTCAAGAAAAAGTGTTGTAAACAATACCAAGCTTAGTAAATTCCTAAAATAGCAGTTTAGGATGAGATGTGTAACACACAGATGAAATGGACATGCAGATGACCTGATTTTTGGGGTTTATTGTTGTTGTTGTTGTTATAGCAACACAAGTTTATCATGATGTACCAAATGCTTTTCAACAGAACTTAACATAAACTATTATACATTACTTTTGCATATTCATCCCTTTCAAAATAAAATAGATACTGTGTTAAATTGAGAATTTCATTCATATAATGGCCTCCGATTTACTCCAAAGAACATTCGGCTATATTTCAAATAATGTAATGTAACAGTTACCACTGAACATATGAATGCCTAGTTTGTTATGCTTCCTGACAAAATAAACATGTTTTGAAAGTGGTTTAGATTTGTATCTCCATAGGTAAAAAAATTATAACCTCTTGCAGCCTTTCAAGTTGAAAGGAACTATTTAGAACTATACAACTGCCCAGATCTATTAACCATGGTAACTTCATAGATCAAAACAAGATGCCTTCGAATCCCTAAATTTTTTGAAGTTTTCTAGAACTGAAATGCAGTTTTTATCCAAATCTATTTTTAAGAAAGCAAAAGCACAAAATCACATAAATAATCAAGGAGACAAGGGAGCACTTTGTCTGACATACTCCAGATGCTGCAACACACAGGCTATTAGAGCAAAGACATAGATTTCCATCAAAGCTATCCACTCTAAATCCTCCAAACAAGTAGTTTAATCTATTGTACACATAATTAATGTCCTCGGCTAGGCGTTTTCTTGCATAACAACGATCTTCCATGGTCTTTGGGACTTGGAAACAGTTTCTCTCATAAAATGTAAATTTAACAGCTGAAATAATGAAGCAAAGTATAAATTTCTAAATCACTCGAATACATATAATTTTTTATTAGAGTAGTCATTCACATCACCTCTCTGTTTGTTACAGAGTACATATGTATTCATAACAAAATATGTTCACATTCTTTCCATCCTAATGTTTATAATATTTGGATTAATGTTTCAAGTCTTCCATTACTAGTCAATGAACTAAAGATTATCAGTATCAGTAAATCCATAAATAATCCATGGCTAATCTTAAGCTGGTAAAGCTTATCTTACACCTGGTCTAAAAATTTGTTTTCAATTATGATGTCATCTTTTTAATTCAATATATTATGCAATTACTAATTCTATTGTTTAGATGTGTGGTGGCAGAACAGCTACCATAACAAAGGTATTTAAACTCGAAGACTGATTTTGTATTTTTTCAAGTAACATACTGAAATTTGTCAATTTTAATTTCTAAATAACAATGGCTGTGTTTAAAGAAGGCGGCGTAATGTGGATGCCTTGAAAACAAAAACCACTTTTGAAACGAGATGGTCCAGAAGGGGGATATCCTATATGAGGAACAATAACGCAATATTTTACCTCTCTGTACAGTAGTAATGAAACTGTTAACTTCCCCGTACATATACCCGCACTTCTGGACTGTATTGGGCTGATTAACAACACCTGGGCAGACGGTTTCTCTAACCGAGGACTGTTGTAAATTGTTGCTGTATTGCAAGGGATTTACACTAAGACACTGTGGATTCTTGTAGCCGTCCAGTATGTGATAGATGGATTCGCTTCCATTGCTCTGCACATAGGTATAATCCAGATGAAGACATTCTATGCATTTCAGACCTAAGAAGAAAATACATAGCTTTGATATGATGTATGAAGCATTTATTTTCATCTTCCTTAAAAGCAAGCATCGCCATCTTTCCGATTGCGGGTTTGGACGTGTAGTCCCTTTACATCAAAGTATCTCAAAGCTAGTAACACACACACACACACACACACACATATATATATATATATATATATATATATATATATATATATATATATATATATATATATATATATATATAACAACAAGTTGTTTAAACATAGGTGCACTTCAAACGCAGCATGTTTATTAATCTAATACTATGAAGTCACTACTTTCGTTTGAACTGATTTCTTAGATTTCGTGGTTGCCGCAAATCGTGAAAACGAATCTTAAATCACAACGAACAATATTTTTTTCTGTGGAAACTTACTTTGAAAAACCAAATTTAATCCCATCCTTACTCCCTACCCGGGGCCCCGAGTGGCCGAGTGGTCTAAAGCGCTCACCGTTCCGGATCACTGCCATCTCACCTGTGTCTGCGTTGGTTTGAGTCCATGGTTCGGCTAGCGTGGGTACGTGGGAAAGCCTGCCAGTAGCTTCTCGTGGGTCAGTGGTTCTTCCCTGGGTTTTCCAGGGTTCTTCCTCCACCAGTTATACTGGCCGCCATGTATAGCCTATCTTGTGCTGAAAAT
The DNA here is from genome assembly GCA_028554795.2 of Sinohyriopsis cumingii. Classification (NCBI taxonomy): domain Eukaryota; kingdom Metazoa; phylum Mollusca; class Bivalvia; order Unionida; family Unionidae; genus Sinohyriopsis; species Sinohyriopsis cumingii. Next base: position 5,877,118 of record CM068838.1, on the reverse strand, counting down.
GGCGTTAAACCCTAGAACAACAACAACTACTCCCTACCCACCCCCAGTAGCTTGAAATAAACATGTTTGGTCTTGAGGTTTAAGAAAGTATCTATTTGCTAATTCGAAAGACAACCCCAAGTCCCCACCTCAAATAATTAATGGTCGGTCCCTTATCAGTATCCGCGGGTATAAGTATCAACAAAAACTTGTATTCGTCTTTTTCTTCTTTTTTCAAACCTGGAATTTGTGAAAACAACGAAGGTAAACGAACTCACATTATGAAACCAGAACGTGTTCTTCCATGTAAACTCTTATTCTTTATGCTAATTAAAAATGTATACATTTACGTTACATCACTGTAATATCAATGTATCGTGTTATTAACCAAACTATGACACACACACACCTCTTTTGGTGGAACGAAAATCTAGATAGCAATGAAATTTTGGCATGTGAAAAAAACTGAACTGTGCTCGTGTCCAAACAGTCTCGGTAATGACCTTAATGCAAGCCTTAACCAAGGTATTACGGACGAACGCATGGTCTGACACAGATAAACGCAAGACTAAATGTCATGTCCTTGTTGTGGTGGGACAAAACAAAAGACGCTCTACTGGCTAAAAAGAGTTTCCAAAAATTCAAGACCATCTCTTCCTTTTAACTTCAATCTGTTAAAACCATCTTTGAGGTTCTTTAGCGATAACAAGATTTTCAAATGAGCTATTTTGGTGGACATACTGTGTGTCAACTTTGCATTATTCTTATTTACGACCAACAACGCATCGTAAGAAGTCTTCTGGTGGAAACTTCATGTTGATCTGACATGGTCAATAAACAACAGACTGGCACTATTTCTATTTAGTACCAACTAGAAATCATTAAAAGTCTTTTGGCTAAAGCACAATGTCGATATGACCAGCCATCTATGAAAAGCAGCGATAACAAGATGTTCAAGATGGCCTCTGTGATAGTTATATCAGATCACAATTTCATTTACGACCAACTAGACATCATAAGAAGTCTTTCAGTGAAAACATCGTTCGGATAAGGTCATAATAGCCATCAGATCAACACCCTTTTCATTTTGGAAGACTATATATTACAATAAGTTTTCTGCTGAAAACAACCATTCGGACAGGGTCATACTGGACCATTGACACCATTTTCATTTAGGACCAACTATACAATATAGGAAGTTTTCTGGTGAAAACCGCATGGCAACTTGTACTTTTCATTAAGAGGACTATCAATAGAAAGATTTTCAAGATGGCCACTGCGTCGGTCATATCGGACACAGTTTGTAAAGCGTGTGTACAGTTTTATGGCAAACCTCCAAGTAGTTTAGGAGGAGTAGCGGCAACAAAATTTTGCCAATGGGCTGTCTAACGACAGATGGCAAACGAACAACAGGTGGCAGACGAACGCTGAACAACATACCAACATATAAGCTCTTCTGGTATACAACCAGTAGAGCTAAAAATCTAGGTAAAATAACATACACAGGACGTGTCACTCTCAAATTAAATTGACCTTTAAAATGAGCACTCATCGCCTAACATCTTCATTAAAATGTTAACGCGATGGATGCTTGCAGCAGAAAAAGAAATAATGCTTCAATTCTCTTATTTTCTGTAATTTATGACCATTACTGTATAAACACTTCATTCATCTTTAATTGATTATAACCATTAATATATAAAACATTCATTCGTCGTGTTATACAGGAACAATACATCCGGGCAAAGACATGATGTTCTAAGTTACTGGCTTAATGTCGGTTAGACCAGCTCCACTAGACCACGACCACCAACAGATGCTGTCATTTGTAAAGAAGATATTAACTGGTGGGTAAAACTTTTTGGGCAAGTACACATGAAGCACGAATGCCCTTTCATAGTGCCTGAAAACTGATTTAAACGCAAAACTTCATCTGGTTAAGACGGACTGACTATGATATCGCTCTACTCCCTTCCACTGTCGTTGTGGGACATACTTAAAATATATGGATAGAACGTGACTTTAGATACGATGAGAATATGCAGTTGTTCTTGTTGTGATGGTAACGAGGCTGTTGCTCGGGTGGCTCGAAACAACTGACGAATATGTCAATGTGGCACATACAACTCTATGCAGCCCAGTCCATATTAACTCGAAGAGCCAGTAAAGCCGAGACACGAGTGCGTGCGCTCAACTGTATTTGTACTACAACCGGACGATTTGTGAACGTACTTAAACCTCTTCTACTAGTATTTCTAAACCTGCATTAGACCCAATGGAACAACCAGACAATTATTTGAATATATTACATGTGTGCAGTTTGAAGAGGGCGATTTTTCAACACCTTCCTATCGCAAAATGCAATCAGTACTACTTCTGCATCGCAACTCTGAACTTTACACACACATACACAAAACTTAAACAATCTAGAATGTGTTTTGGTGATGTAGCCTAAACGCGGATTCGTATTTAGTTCGTCTTTTGAAGATATATTTTAGATTCTCGCCCAAAAAGCCAAAATACACGCTCTCAAACATTCCTGAGTTTGCTCGCTCTAACAACACGAGCTGATCTCAGAGATTAAAACATGGCTTATCAATGATCGGCATGTTCCGCCATCTTTTCCCTTCTCTACTCCCGTCTCACTGGTGATGTGGGTTCTAAACTGAAGAGAGAGGTTCTTGACCGATCTTGGTTTGGGGTGAAAAGAAGCACAAAACATTGCGCTTGAGTCAAGAACCTTGTTGCTGTGTCTCGTCCAAGGATACCCATTATGCAATGTTCAGTTGCTGTTACAAAAATAAAAGAGTTTATGTATTAGCTAGACTCTGTGCAAGAATGAAATACCAGAGATATCGTAAAGTGGGGTAATGAAAAGGGTGCCGGTCGAGAAATCACGAGTTTTCTCTGACAATACAGTCTGAGTCGCCCACCATACACTATCTCTGGTGGCACATGAAAGAATAATGTTAATCTGAGTTACTGTATGACAGCAACTTTCCTTCCAAGTTGTATGTAATAAGATTTCGTTTATCCACTTCATATGTACCTATATTCGGCTATTTCTGCGCCTCAGATGTACGTCGGCGCAGCAATTAACATAATAATTCATACATTTTCTTCGTCGGAAATAAGTAAATCCAATTTATTGGGCCACCTCAGCTAGTTCTAGGACTGAATTGACTCTGTGTGACTGCCTGTGATGTTAGGAATTAAAAAAAAATAATACGATCATTCTTAATCTCTTGGTCAACCCTAGTCTCGTAAATAGCCCAAGTGATCCGTCGTGCTGACACTGACATACATTCCCTGTATGATCCCAAACTTCATTAAGTCCCAGTGTTTTTCAAAACCTATCACTTCTATTTAGGCATTAGGGAACAGCTGACTGCATGCAAGATTTAATGACCTCCGAAACTAAAGAGCTTGAAAACATGCAAATCTATTCACCTCAGAAAATGAAAACTTGATAACGAAATTACTCCTACAAGAGTGGTCAATTTTACATTTTGCAAAACTACAAGTTGACGCATTTTTACTAAGGATTGTACTGATTATAAATTACAATCTAGACATATAGTAAATTTTCCTTATCAAGTCATGAAAACAAAGTAATGGGGCCAAATGTTTTGGAACTATTTTGTTACTCTTATGATACTAACGTGTCCCCTGAGCTGATCGGTGTAATTATACTATCCAAAATTGGATATTAAATCGCCAGAAAAAGAGGTGCTTACTTAACGGCGATGGTGAAGACTGGATATGATCCGTAGAATTAACCTCAAAGTTATCCACTTATCGCACACATATCCCAGTTGCTCCTCTTGTACCTTTTGTTTTTCTTACAGCAAATGAAATTGTTCCATCATTCAAAAGATTTCCATAAATGTATGAAAGCATTCACTCTGTTAAAATTATTCACCTTATTCTAATAGTTGGTCACCGAACTCATTAACATTCCTTTTTATACATAAAATTGCCAACTCAAAACTGAGAAGACGAAGAGCTCATTTTGTCTCAAGTTTTTTATGTTTTCGAAGGATTTTGTTGTTGTTTTGGGGTTCAACGCCATTTTCACCACAACATAGGCCATACACCATGTATAACTTGGTCGAGGAAGGAACCGAGAAAACACCCATAATGAACCACTTACCCGCGTACGCTACTGGTATCTTTCTCATATACCCACATTGGCCGAGCCCGAGACTCAAATCAACAAAGATAGAGGTGAGATGGCAGTGATCCGTAAATGAGACTGCTTTAGACTACTCGACCACACGGGACATCCACCTTTTCGAGAGAGAAAAAGCCGCGAATGATGACATTATAGTGTCTTAAATTATGGAACTTGTTCAAGGGATTGATATTTTTTGAATTATGTAGATAAGACCATGCAAATGTAACAAGTTACCAAGGATGACGTTGGTAAGACCATGCAAATGTAACAAGTTACCAAGGATGACGTTGGTAAGACCATGCAAATGTACAAAGTTACCAAGGATGATGGCAAGACCATGCTACTGTAACAAGTTACCAAGGATAATGTTGGAGGGAGAACTTTTTTTACAACTCTCAGGTGGTTGGTATTAACAAATAGACAAAACTGTCAGACAAATTGCAGTTTGACATTCCAATATACCACCCAATATTTAGAAACATATCAAGGTTTATGAGAAACCCAACCACATGAATAAATCTGTTCCACAAAAGGAAAGCGGACTTGAAAATGTGAAGCTTAAAAAACAAATCTATTATAAATCCACATGACAAATGAACAAAGTGCATTTTTAACGTTGAAATGGATGAGTGTTGCAAAATGTGGAAGTTGAATGTTAAGATTATGTTCCTTGGAGAGTTTCTTAACATGGTTTGTTTATTCTGTTACTCGATTTGATTAACTTTCCTAAGTCTAAGTGATCTCGTGCTCTCTACAGAACAAATTGTTTTAAAAATTTGGACATGTTCTTTAATTTGCACAGTTGTGCTCTCTCTCTCTCTCTCTCTCTCTCTCTCTCGCAGGCGCACAAACACACAAAACCATCGTAACGTTAGTGACAGGGGGTGCCTCCCTCGCGTTGTTTCAGTTTTTGGGGGCCGCCAGCGAGATGAACACTCTACTACTCGATACGCCCAGCACCAATGACGTCATTAATCAATATTCCAATTGGTAAGACCCATCTGTTCCCTACGGCCTAGCCAAGACGTCTCAGAATTTACAACAGAGGAAACGTCTGAGAGAAAGCCGCTGTCGTACAATAACTTTATAATTCAATTGAACCAACGTCATCAAAACATTTGAGAGTCGATTAAGGACGAACTATATTTCTAGCCACAAAGGCGAAAATGCATCGGGGGAAGAGCGATTTTCGAGGCAACACAGTCGTTTAGCATGTTGATCATATTTACAAAGAATACCTCGTCATATACTTGGAGAGGAGGGGATTATGCTGCAGATGTCAACTATAAAAGCTTCTGTTTAAACTCAACTTTGATTCTTCCATACCTGAAACACCAATAATCTATATTCTCTTAAAACTCTATGACATAATTTACGTAATACCGTGTTCAAAGCGTTAGCCTTACTGAAGTTGGAGCAGGCATTACCTTTCCCCGATACGTGTGCGGACATGACGTATGATGGATAAAAGGAGCTGGCTTTAGCAGAGGTAATAGTCAAAGATATTCGCGACATGCCACGAACAGGAAATGGACAGTGACTGCGTGGATATTTATTGAAATGAAACGTAAAAGCATCACCTACTTTTGGTTTAGTCTGTGATGGCTTAAAATATGGTGAAAACAAACTGACGACTCCAATATTCGCGATGAATTACGGAAATAGTGTGCAATACAAAACGTCAGTGCCATCTCGACTTTTTCACATGATATTTCTAACCTCGAAGTCACAAACAGAAAATAAACAAACAAAATGCCTCATTTCAGTAAAACAAAATTATCGAAAACACCTTGAGAATAATTCCCATCTATTTAAAATTTTAATGGGAAGCCTCATTGTTTAAAATATCAATCTAACATGAATAATCTTTCCATCTTTCGCCGTGTTCTACTTGATTCTTGTTGATGTCAATGGATGGATGGGATATATTGGATTTAACGGCACTATAGCACAATTATGACACAACGGAAATTAAATCTATAGTTCTAGTAAATTCGAAAACTTGCATGAAAATAAACCGCTACCAGTAAATGTAGACAAAATAAAAATAAATAAATAAAACTTTCAAGTAAATGTAAGCATGTAATCTTTCACAAAAGACGGCAAAGAATTTACAGAACTTAAAGCAATTAAATGACGAGTTCAATTAAAGCAATTAATTGACGAGATCAATTAAAGCAATTAACTGACGAGTTCAAACTTAATGACAGTCACATACTTTTCTCGATTAATGGTACATTAGTACAAAGTTAGGCTGTTTAATATGCCCCGATTCATTTAAAGGCGCGATTGTATCCGTGTATGTATGTATGTGTGTGTGTGTGTGTGTGTGCGTGCGTTCGTGCGCATGCGTGCGTGCTTTTGTTTGTGTTTAACTTCAGATCGCAGACAAGGTGGATGAATGGATGCCTGCATACCTGGCTGAACGCAATCTATCTACCTACGGGAACCTGCTATCACGCTTTCTCGCGTACCAACGGTGGTCGAGCCAATACTGAGACTTTCGCGGACTGAGGTAAGATGTGTGAGTGATCGGTAAAGGCAAACGCTTTACACCACTGGGACACCATGGACTCCGACCGGGAGTGGGGGTGGGGGCATAAACCTTGAGACAGGTCAAGAATGTATTTTGGCGAACATAGTTTTTTATTGCGCTTTAGCGTACTAACGGGACGGATGCCCTGGCCGCCTGATGTCTTAGGGCGCCAAAACAGCCGATAAAAATTAAATTGTAGAAAAATCGTTGGGCAACCATCGTCGCCCAGGCGCCATTTACTCTTAGTACGCCACTGCTATTGCGGGTTATTTATTTCTTGATTTCCGCATAGAATATAACACAAACAGGATAACAAATAAATAGGGTAAAACAGATAACACATAGAGTATAACACATAAATAGGGTAAAACAGATAACACATAGAGTATAACACATAAATAGGGTAAAACAGATAACACATAGAGTATAACACATAAACAGAGTATAATAGTAATATAGTTGCACTGTAGTTTAATGATTTTAAGTTTCGTGGTGATGGGGGGTCTTTCTTCAAATAAACAATAAATGCAACAAACACGATTAAGCAAGGTTTGTTATGTAACCTATCTTTTTGGTCGTTACATCAGGTGACTTTTAACAGCAGAAAGTACATTGTAATTACTTCTAACTGTATGAATGGCTATAGTACATGTTGGTGACTGCTAACAGGTACAAGTATTCAATACTTCAAAAACCAAAACAATGTATATTATTTCAGTTTCTATAACTTTACTAAAATTGACAATCAAATAAATGAGTCCGAAATGACTTTTATCTATTTTGAACAATCACTATAAATAAATAAATAGACTGTATACATACTGTCTTGACACAACTGCTGTCAGGTATAAAAAAAAAAAAACATCCTGATCACCGATGTAACGGACAAGTAACTTCAACTCTACACGTTTAAAAAGGATCAATTCAGAAGTGAATGTCGTTAGTTTGCGCGTTGTCAACTGTTTTATAACTTTTCATACATAGCAAAATAAACTGGTCTAGTTTTAATTGATCAAATATTGTTACGTAATTGTATTTGCCCTAATGTAATCTCCAATCAGCTAGAATTCATTACAGTGTACATTTACTGGTGTGCTACTTGAAAGCCCGATTGCCAAATTGTATCATGATATAAACAGGTTTACGTAATGATTTTGGTCGTTACACCATGAATTCATTTTTGGCCATATGGCTCCAAGCGAACATCTCAAGGTTTATAAATCTATTTTGGTCAATGCCCCATGCATTTTGGACATAGGCCTTCAAATGAGCACATCAGAAATTTTAATTATTTCTAACTGATTATCTAAAATACATTATTGTAATTACATGTCTATTTTTTAAATTTTAATTACAACTGTATTTTTTTTTTAAATTTCACGTTTTCAAAAAGTGTAAAAGTCCTAAAGATACACCTTCAGCTTTGTACGAACTTCTTGAGCTGCCGAGTGGTCTTAAAGGGCTCACCATTTAAGATCACTGTCATCTCACCGCTCTCTGCGTGGGTTCGAGTCTCAGGCTCAGCTAACGTGGGTACGTGAGAAAGCTTGCCAGTAGCTTCTCGTGGGTCAGTGGTTATTCGCGGGGTTTTCCAGGGTTCTTCCTCCACCAGTTATACTGGCCGCGATGTACAGCCTATCTTGTGTTGAAAAATGGCGTTAAACCAGGCTAAAATAACAAAATCCGTAACAAGCAGTTGTAAAGTTACGACTACTCACCTGTAAGACTAATGACAACTATGGCTTGATCACTATGGTGCAATGTATTAGCCGTCCATTTATTTTTTTTAATTTATAAACTGAAGAAAAAAATGTAATTCCTTGTTTTACTTGCAGATGTTTACATATATTTGGCTATTGGTAACTACAAAAATGTAATCAAGGCACGCAATCAATTAGATTTAATTGCACTGTACAGTTTCTGCTGCGCGTGTGTTAAGTCACATGTCTACACACACCCCACACCCATCCCTAAATAGTGTCATGATGATAAGGTGCACATAAATAATCAACGAATCCTCTGTCAATACATGCACAGGCTAAGGTGACGGCCCGACCAGCCATGTTACTAAAAATAAAACCATACATGCGTCATTACAAATACCGTCAACACAACAATATTTCAGAACATGTATAACGTACGCATTTCACCCTTAAGCAATAACCAGTTGTACACGAAAGTAAAACGTTTTAAATTGATATGTACACTTTTCTCCTACTGTTGGTAAAGAATTTATCGAAAATTTACTTTATCCGTATATAAATTGAACGTACGCTATTTTAAATTTCAAATTAGTTGCCGCCCGACACAAGCTTGCAAGGTATGTGTACAACACGTACAATGAATCCATGTGTGGAAACTTGCTTCATTGATATTAATTATTTACCAAAATTATTGTAACTAATGACATGTTTGACTTACCTGAGACATATTTTATCAAACTGAGCAAAATCGTCACTGTTAACAGGGTATTCATTTTTCCTTCGAGAATAGTCTGACAGTGTCGATACGTACTAGACTTGTTCCACTGTAGGCAAACTGTTTGTAGGCCAAATGACTAGATGAATAGGTGTTCTAATTCTGTACGCTCATACTCTGCGCGTAAAGAATTAGGCGTCATTGTCTTGCCTCAGCACAGTAAGTCTGTACTGGAAATGTACGTATGTGTGTGTGTGTGTGTATATATATATATATATATATATATATATATATATATATATATATATATATATCGTACAAAGTCGATTTTTTTCCACTGTAGCGAAACTGTTAAGGAAGACAGTTGTCCATATACTTGACAGAAATATATGTAATTTTCTTACTTCTACACAATATATATGTACCGGGTTTGTATGATAAATATTGTTATATATTATTTAGTGAAAATTAGTCTGACTTTGGAAACGAAATATATGGTTTTCAATTCCTGTGTGGATTGCTAGCCCCATCAATGGGACTATCATTCTCATCATCATCATCATTATTTTTATTATTGATATTTGTATGCTTATTATTATTGTTGTTGTTGTTGATAGCTAAAGAGATAATCGGCCGCTCCGGTGGCCTAAGTGGTTAGAGCGTCCTCTTCGGATGCAGGAGGTTGCGGGTTCGAAATCCGGCCGAGTCATACCAAAGACTTATAAGGATAGTATTGGCAGCTTCCTCGCTTGGCGCTCAGCATTAAGAGGTTTGTGTTAGGACTGGTATCAGGATAATATAAGTGGGTGGAACACGATGCTACATGTTTGCTGAATGATGTTCCAGTGCAAGATATCGCTATAAACCGCCACACAGCAAACATCGCAGCGATATGATTGAAAAAATTGTAAAAAGCTATGTTAAAAATCCAAATCACATTAATACAGCACGACAGCAAAGACCGACAATGTTCCGACTGCAAATGTATCAATCAGAACACTCATCCTTTTCTGTCATATCGAGAAAGAAAAGTCCGATCTAATTCGCCACATTGAGAACTATATTTGGAACTACCGTTTTCACATGGCGCAAGGAGACAAAGTCATGCAATATATGTGGTGCATTCCGAATGAGGCGATTCATCAAACTGATCGGATTTATGTGCATAACGTTGACTATGTCAGCGATTATTTCTTGACATGTTAGAAATGGTAGAGCGATGATTTGATTATTGTGACCCATTATAAACTGAACTGAATGTCGCGCTATTGTACCTCAACTGCAGCAGAAATGCAGAGAACAACACAGACCCCTCTTCCTGGCCTTTATAGACCTCACCAAGGTGTTCGATCTGGTCAGCAGAGACGGACTCTTCACATTCCTAGCGAAGATTGGATGCCCTCCAAAGCTGCTAAGCATGATCCAGTTCTTCCTCTATGTAATGAAAGGCACAGTGCAATACGATGGCTCAACGTCGGCCCTCTTTGACATCCTCAGCGGAGTGAAACAGGGCTGCATCCATGCACCCACGCTCTTTGTCATCTTCTTCGCTGACCTGCTCAAGCACGCCTTTGGGACGTCCACAGAAGGTATCTACGTGCACATGCGATCAGACGGCAGACTGTTCAACCTGGCATGACTGAAGGCAAAAAGCAAAGTGCGCAAAGCAACCATCAGGGACATGCTCTTCGCAGACGATGCTGCTCTAGCCACTCACACAGAAGTGAGCTACAGTGACTGATGAGCCGTTTTGCTAAAGCATGCGATGAGTTTGGGCTGACCATCGGCCTAAAGAAAACAAACTTGATGGCTCAGCACGCGGACCCCAAGCATCGTCATCAACAACTACGAACTTGAGGTAGTCAGTCGGTTCACGTACCTCGGCTCTACCATCACCAACAACCTCTTGCTCGATGTTGAACTCAACAATCTGATTGGAAAGGTATCAACAACTCTCTCCAGATTGTCGCAGTGAGTGTGGAAGAACAGCATGCTGACCCTGAACACTAAGATCTCCATGTACCGTACCTGCGTGCTAAGCACTCTCCTGTACGCCAGTGAAACCTAAACACCTCACAAGAGAAAAGACTGAGCGCCTTTCACATGCGATGCCTTGGATGCATAAGCATACAAACAACGAAGTGCTTGAACGTGCTAAGATTCTCAGCATGGTCACACTCCTCCGCCAACGTCGCATCAGATGGCTGGCCATGTACGTCTGATTGATGACAGACGGATCCCAAAAAACATTCTTTATTCGAAACTTGCCTCTGGCAAAAGGTCGATCGGACAGCTACATCTCCGCTTCAAGGATGTCTGCAAGCGCGACATGAAAGTCTTTTACATCGATGTCAACACCTGGGAAGAGCTTGCTCTAGACAGGTTCAGCTGGCGACATGCTCTGATCACTGGTCTGAAAGCCGACGAGGACAAGCTACGCTTGCTAGCTGATGATGTTGATGTATATTTTAAGGTTCCCTGTTTAGATTTTTTTTTATAAGTACCAACATATTCAGAGATGTGGAATCCATCTTTGAATCTTTTTGTCATAGACCAAGCAGTACGTCCATTCTCAGAAGACCCGTCAACAACATTTTTGAAAGCTTGATAATCCGAACTCATTCCATATAAGAGACAAATAGAAGCGCAATTGGATCAGCGATACCAGAAAGCACTGTACTACTTCAGGTTCAGGCAGCCACCTTGGCCATTACGCTGAATTTGGTCCATACAGCTAAAAATAAATACAGCAGAAGCTATACATTGTAATTAATTTTAACTAAGAGGAGTACCAAGATTTAACTCATGACAAAAAGTTAAAAGTATTTAATCAAGTGTCATTAAGACCAATTGTTTTTTATGGAGGTGGGGGGATTGGGGGTTGTTTTTTTGTTTTGTTTTTTGTTTTGTTTTTTTGTTTTGTTATTTTGTTGACTTTTATTTTGATTTTTTAAAAATATTTCTAATACTTCACTACAAAATAACAAAGTCTGGTCATTTCAAAACAGTTTGACACAACGCTATCACGTTATATTAAAGCCACTCGCGTGTACTTGATCTAATGACCATAACCACCGATGTTACGGATGAGTAACGTCAACTTTACAACTACATGTTTAAGGGGTCGCTTCATACATAAATGTCTTCTGGATGTAGTTTGGTTTTTGTCTGGTTTGGTTCTTTACGTTACCTCAGCATTAGTAGGTTAGCTAGTGCTGGGACAATTAGAGTAAAGGACATACCATGGTTGCTAACCCAGGTTGGACCGAGAGTAGGATTCAAATCCGCGCCCTTTCGGTCTAGAGTCCGGCACGCTAACCGCTAAGCCAACGCGGATCCCGTTCTGGATTTAGTTATTTTTTAAAACGAATTAAACTTGCAGCAATCCAGAGGGAGCTAATAAATTTCGTTTTGCATATTTACAATGACAAAAACGTAATATGCGTATTCTTGTAGGTTAGAATTACTTACAGTGAAGGGTCTCTGCTTTGCTCATGATAAGCCATGTTACCAGACTAAATGAGTACATACACTTTTAGGAATTCTTACAGGAATGACGCTACTACTTTTAAGAAAGTACCAAGATAGAAAACGACCTTATCACTGTGTAGACTTTTTACTGTTTGCCAGTCGTGAAATCAATCCAAAAAAGATTGTTTTGTTCTTTAAAATTTATATAAAAACATTTTTAAAAAATGAAGGTTTGTGCTAAAAATGAAACAAAAAGTAATTAATCAAAAACTATAGTATATCCCTTGGGAACGAAAGCACGTTATTACAACCACAATTTATTTTTATGACACGTATTCGTTTTACCCTTACGGCACAAGACGTGCATGTATTAGACTGCGTGGAGAGACCCTGACAATACAACTCTACATAAAATATGGGCCTGATATTTAAATATAATGACAGTCCTACGTGCGTGTTTTCAACAAGAGAAGTCCCTTTTACAGGACATATTATGGAACTGGTCTTGGCGATGTTGTTCTGGGATTGCTTACAGACGTACCAATGTACTCGCGGCCCTGACCTTGCGCACTGCACTGATCGCCAAACAAGCTGCAATGGAAATCGTTGGTATCATCGAAAACGTTGTTGTAGATCGTTTGAAAAGCTGATTCACTTTATGCAATTTTACAGTGGGAAGGTCGTCTCGAAAAAGGTATTAGATGAAACCAATACTTTAAAAACAAAGGTATTAGATGAAACCAATACTTTAAAAACAAAGGTATTAGATGAAACCAATACTTTAAAAACAAAGGTATTAGATGAAACCAATACTTTAAAAACAATGTCCAAATTCAAAGATACATCCGATAATACGCTTAATATTGGCGCGCCTGCGTTGGTATGTCTCAGCGCAAGATTTTCAGTAGTATTGGCACCAGACTAGGGTCCTTGATCAATCAAATGTATAATTACAAGTGCAGGTTACGTCTAAGTTTTCTTCCGTGTGATGCATTTTTAGAAATCAGAGAAAAACTTATACAGGCGAACAATAACGATTACTTTGCCAATACTAAGGTTGGATTTGTCAACAATGACATCGTGGCGTTGTTAGGAGTTACTTTATTCCAATGATGAAAAGGAAATCGAAGCAATTCACGACATGCTGACATTGCCACGACATTTATCGGACTGTACATTTACAGTGACGATTATGCGAAGTCTGCCGGCCAGTGTATCATTTATCACAAAGACTCATTCGCTAGTGCAGATCATTTCCAGTATACAACAGCGGTTGCTTAGTGGTGGCACGATTTACCCAAATACACCCAAATACTACCAAAATACACCCAAATGCTACCCAGCTACTGCCAAAATATTCCAAAATACTGTCCAGAAACAAGCACATGATACATTTACTACTAAAGAGATATTTAAATTTATTGCAAAGTTAAGTTCTGGGTTAAAATGAACTACATTAAATTACTAAAGCAATTAGATATTCCTTGTACGAAACATAACGAACATCTCCAATTACCATTTACTCGGAAATTATCGACAGAGTCCGGGACGACCTATATGTCCTTAATTTGCATCTTAATTTCAGATATCTGTATTCTAGAAGAATGTTAATTTTTATTTGCAGGCACACCTTCGACCTTTAGCTGTAATTAGCTATTGGCCTCGAGTGTGCCCAACCCAATACCCCATGGCTCTTTATCCGAAACATTCAAAGGTTTTTATGTGTTCGTGTTCCCACCCTCTAATACTTATGTGTTGCCTTTTTGCGTAAAAGTCAAAAAGGATTTGGAAAAGAAAATGTTTTTTTTATTATAGTTTTTGTTGCGGGGGTTTCTCTTAATTTGCAGCTTTCTTGGATGAATCGTTCTCTGAGGTTCCTATATAGCCTATACATGCCCCTTATGTCCTCCTCTCTCAACACGTGATAGCTTTATTCTATAAAATTATTAACTTATTATATGTTTTGTGCTATCACCTGTTGACAGATTTGTCTAAGGATAATTACATAAGATGATCCCTATTTCCAGTGATCGTGGCCAACGATCTTCTTATCGTCCATATTTGCTATGTATATGCTATAATGTTTTGTCTGCTTGATAGCGTCTATGTCTGGATTGGCCTTTGTGTGGTCAATTGTTGTTTTTTTTTTCGTTTTTTTTTGTGGTAGTTAGGTGTTTATTTTTCCTAGAAAACATCTATACTCTGATGATCCATATATATATATATATATATATTGTGTGTGTGTGTGATACATATGCATTCATCATTACCCTTTGGCTTTAATCATTAGATGCATGCATATGTATAAAAACACTGCCAAATATACCCAAATACTGTCGAAGACCTCCCAAAGTATATTTAAATGCTACTAAAATATGCCGATACTATCCAAATACTCTAAAATATATATAAATATACCCACATATACTCGGATGTTTCAATTCTATCTAAGAACTTCAGTCTTTACTTTCATAGGCCTATTTATTATGTATTTATTACAATTCAAGTTGAATTTGCCGCTGCTGAGTTTGTTCGGCAGTACATTTTGTTCCATTTTATGCAGTCTCCGACAATTTAAATTACTTTAATTCGTCCTAATTATTGCATGTAAATGTTATTGCTGACCATTTCTAATACCTAAAACAAACTCCTTAACTTAATTGATCAAGGGTCGAATTATAAAATCTTTCTGTTATTCAAATTGTCATGTGAAGTCATTATCTGATAACTGACAGTCATGTGCGGAGTGAATGACATCATCATTGGCTTTTTCTAGTTCTATGTCGTCACAGATAAGCAATTGTACTATTAAAGGTACAATATTGCACCTTTTTGGTAACCTTTGACCCTGTAAAGGTGACTACATTCATATACAGGTTTAAATGTATAGTCAAATTATAATTTAAAAAGGTTATGTTTTATCTTTTATTAAAGGAGCGAAATAATTAAAATAGCAATTATTTCCCTAATACAGATGTATTTGTCATACAAGTAGCAATAAAAGTAGTTACAATCTTATAGCATTTTTTCACGATGCATTAATTTGTTAGGTACATGTACATATTAGAAAATATTTATTAACCATTCGCGTGCTTGGGTTACAGTAGTAACTTTCTTCCTGTAACTCTCGTCGACGTTTAGCTTAGTGATGAAGAATTAATGTGTCTTGCTTGATGATCAATTGAAACATATGTTACCTTTCTTCCACGATCTTTTTCAGGCAAAAGTGACCTTTTTTCCACGATCTTTTTCAGGCAAAAGTGACCATTTTTGTTGAAAATGTTTTTAACTTGGTGTCCTTAGTTAGGACGAATACCTGGTTTACAGTGGTGCCAGAGTTTGAGTCCCATGGCTCACAGTCATCGAGGAAGTCGTTGCCTTTTCCCCCTTCTCTCTTTTGATGCCTTAATACAACGTGAACATTGCTTTTGTGTCCCAAAGGTGCTCTTTCTGCTGGCACATCTTCACTTAAAAGCGTTTTAAATAGTTCGTCATTATCCATGAACCGTTTCCTGTAATTTCGATAGCTTGTTGCCGCTCGATATTCAGTGGTACAGTGTCAAGAAACTTGTCTTTTTCCTAGGTAAAAAAAGTTATCTGGTTCATTATCACTGTCGGCATCAGTTAAATCGGGAAGATTATCGAAATAGTTCGATGAGGACAATTCCCTTTCCAGTGATATTAATGATACATTAGAGCAACGCCTTTTGGGGGTGGGTAAACTCCCTGTTGATGCCACTGAAGATGAAGATGAAAGTCTGCGTTTGTGGCTAACGCATTATTCAACAGTATTGTCATCCGTTAATGGAGACGTTAACATATGAACCACAAGAATAACGGCTGCGAGGTGGTTGACCGCGTACTACTTTCCCGGTCCTGGTGTTAGTACGTCTCCACTCTTGTACCAACGGATTGCTTGCTGCCGTCTGTTTTCCAAATCTCCGGATGGTTGGAATTCGGTGTTCAAAGTTTTGTAGGCGGTATCGTTTTTTCCGTTTGCGTATAGCAGTGATTCTCAAACTGTGTGCCGCCAGAGATGTGCAGGTGTGCCGTGGGAGTTTTGAAAAATATTTGAAATTGCTAGCGTTTTGAAACCTTGGACATATCGAAAAATTAAATGGTAAATCAATGTCGCAAAAGTTAAAAAAGTAACATTTAAAAAAACGAAAACTCTGTCAGTCTGTCATTCATTGGTTTCTTTTGTAACGCGAGATTTGTGCGAGATCTCGGGAGAACTCGATCGCTCTAATTATAAGAATAGTGTAATAATAAATACATGCAGCCCATTATACAGGTGTGCCTTGAAATTTTTTAGATCTTTTTGGTGCGCCGCAAGACAAAAAAAGTTTGAGAAACACTGGCGTATAGGTATATTTCTCTTATTTTCATGTTAACCGCATCTGCCAAAGTTGTAATTGTCCACGCATTGGAGAATTTTCTGATGACGGCAAGAAAGCAATTGTATTTTAGGTCTCTGTGGATGCAGCATGTATTGTTCCCAGTTGGTAACAAGTTTCATACACGTGTGGTACCTTAGTTTCACTGACATGATTTCATTACCACAAAGCAAGATAGAGATGGCATTGAAGAGGCAGTCTCCATCACCGTTTGCAGTCAGGGGGCTTCCAATTATGTTGTCGACGTAATTGGGCATTGAAGATGCAGTTTCATCGCCGCTTGTCGTCATGGTGATTCCAGTTATGTTGTCGACGTAATTGTCGATCACCTCAGCCGCGACTGGATCAACGTTTGGGAAATAAGACGTTGGCTCTTCTGGAATTTGTAATTTCACTTTGAACAATATCTCTCGCTGAACAGCCTCCTTTAGCTTTTCTGTGTTTTTTGATGCAGCCGCCTAGAGAGAAAAGAAAACCGCATTAAAATAATCGATAAATACTGGAATTAATGCAGACTTTGAGTTGGTTGAGGCATTGGTTACATGCAAATTAGGCCATGAAATAACGCGCATAGACAGGTAAAACCGACACAGACAATTTAAAGTGACAATAATATATTGGTTGTTTTCTTAAAATACCTCTTTGAACCCAAATTTTGTAATGAATTATGCTAAACATTCAGTTGTTCCAAACAATGCAATATCATCATTATTTGTAAAGATTTATTTTGTCATTTAAAACATCTGCAGAACGTTCCTTGTGAGTATATATTTAATGTATAAATATGGTAAGTACTAGAAAACTAAATGTACAAACGCAGCGCAGAGACGTTATATACTTACAATACTGGAAAATATTTACAGCTGATAGAAAATTAAGACTTAGAAATGTATGATTTGTCTATATGTTGATCGTTCTAGTTTTTATTTTACTTCTTTAATTATTTTCAAATGGGGAAATTACTTTTGACACGTGTTATCGTGTGTTACATTTACAAGTAGCCGAGTACATAAGCACTACCTCAGTTAGCATTGCGGCGCTGCAAAGACAGTTCAAATGATTTTCAACAACAACTATGTAAAATGTAGGTTGTCTCATGCTGTTTGTTTGGCAAAATTGTCTTGCGAGAAAGCCTAACCGATATACTCATCGAAAAGCTACGACGTTACCTCTGAAACTCTTGGGACGGGGCAGCGCACATTTGTGGACTGATATGTATATGTATTGTATTTAGATGAAAAGAAAAAATTATTTTAATTGCATTTTATCTTTTTTATCTCTTTATCTTTTTTCATTTTATGTATATGTGTGAATGTTAAAAGATATGAGCAATTAAAATATAAAGCATAAAGCAACACTTTGTTATAAAATACAGAAAATTAATATATATATATATATATATATATATATATATATATATATATATATATATATATATATATATATATATATATATATACTGATTTGTATATACATTGTATATGTACTTAATTTAGATACAAAGAAAATAGAAAACAATTAAAGAGACTTTAATCTCTTTTTTTCTTCTCACTTTTCTTCTATGTAAATATCCGAAGAGTTTTGGTATTCTGAATCAATTTATTCATTTGTCATCTCTTTATACTTACACATCTTAAATTGTGGATTCATGTATTAATATCTAAATAATTTGCATTGGGAAATCAAAAGTACTTTCATGCATGCAAAACCGATAGGTATTAAATTCAAAATTGTGGGACTTAAAAAGCAGGGTCCACATACCTAGTCCCGGGTAGACTAAAAAGCAGGGTCCACGTACCTAGCCCCGGGTAGACTAAAAAGCAGGGTCCACGTACCTAGTCCCGGGTAGACTATAAAGCAGGGTCCACGTACCTAGTCCTGGGTAGACTGAAAAGCAGGGTCCACGTACTTAGTCCCGGGAAGACAAATGTGTAGCAAATTCTTAACAAGCAATACTAAAGACAATAGTCCAGTACAATGCTATCCAATAATCTTTTTGAATTTTCTTTGCGTGTCTGTGTACGTGTTTATTTTAAGACCGATATTGCTGTAATTGATCATATCTTCCTTTCAGCTTTAGCATCAGTTTGCGGCATTGTTATTAAATGAAATAAAATATATAACAAATAATGATAAAATATATAACAAATAATGATACGCGGATTAAAATTTTTGTTTGGCATCAAACAATTTTTTAATATTTGCACTAATTTAATAAAAAGGTGAGTGGAAATAGACATTTTAAAAAAATGGACAATATAACATTATGGTAATACAATAATTTTAAAACCGTATTCTTACAGAAAGTGCTATGCAATATACACATGTGAATGAATTTGTATTCCATCTGATGTGAAAACTGTAAATTACATCATTTTACAAACTTCACCTGGTACGATTGATTTGCAATGTCGTGTGATCAGGTTCTATCATAATTATAGCACACATTTATGATCTTTCAAAGAAATTTAAAGATTAGACAAATTAAATTATTTAAATTCGTACATAGGCTGCATTTTTTCTTTGATAAAATGTTCATTGAATCATCTGAAAATACATGACACTACACGATGAGTACACACATAATTAGGGGTCTAAAACAAAAATGATTTGAGAAAAGAAAGTTGTCTTTGCGTGTGCTAACCTAAGTAATTTAATTATTTACAATTTTGAAAGTAAATGCTGATACTTACATTCTGCAGACCATGCGTGGCCATCAAACTCTTTACCATGCAACATACCACACGAAATGCACACATATTCATCGTCCGATATTTATTTACATTTGTTATAATACCATGTCTTACACAACGAACATTTAACATAGTCATTTGAACCGCGTTAGTTTGATTTGCATCCACCACATGGAAACCTGGCTCCGCACTGTTTTACTGAAATTAGCCATGACTGACTTAAAAATCACCAAAACAGAATAAAGAAAACAAGAAATGTGCAATATTTACGATTTGTATCAAAATGAGAGACGATGTGATGAAACATTAAGATTTGTATCAAAATGAGAGACGATGTGATGAAACATTAAGATTATACACCTTGCATTTAATTACTAAAGGATTAAATGATCATGGTTGGGTATTTATCGATGTGTAAATTTTACAATAGTACATTGTTTTAACTTCTAGTGGTCGATTTTAAGCTGTGGCTTGTCATTTTTGACCAGAAATCACAGGAGTGGAGGGGGGCTTGTTGTTATTATCAATGTGCAAGGCGTTGATATAGATAAAACTTCACATCAAATGATCTGGTAACAGGGAACCAAAAGTAGTCCGCAGAATTTATCGATGTGTAAAAAATTCCAGATCAGTATCACGTGACTGTTTACATCCAATCAAAGCGCAGAAAACGCAGTCAATTTATAAAAATGGGAATTATTTGTAATTAGTAGTAATGTTTTGCTCAGACTGTCATCCCGCTTAATAATGATCAAAAATATAATATCTGAAACTCGTCCTATTTCCAAAGAAAACATCCTGACAATTGTCAGTACTCACTGTGCAGTCAAAACAATTCAAGACTGATTTTAGCAGGTTGCTTTTGAACAAATATTAAAACTGAGTAAAAGAGAGTTTGCCGCTTGATCAACTTTTTCGGCATTTTCTTTCTTTAATTTCTTTTTTGTAATAGTCGACAAGAGGCACTTGATTTTGCTCATCCAGTTCAACAATTCCTTTCATTTAATTGTGTGCGATTGCCGACAACTTACCTGTTATTGTTCACATTTTCTAATATTTATAATTAACTCCAGGCTTCGACTGCCCAGGGGCCGAGTTATCTTTTTGCTTTTCAGCTCGTACCAAGAGGTCATTATTCAATAATTACCAGTAAAAGAAAACATTAAAAATGTAACTTAGTTCACAATGTGTTCTAATTTGCACGTATGTACATGTAATAGTGCAGTTTAGTTTATTTTTGCATTTTGTTCATTAGATCACATAAGTGTTTTATTCATTTTCTTTATCATTAAACAGTCGGAACTGATCCTCATCACGTGAAATTTCTTTTGGCTGAATAGAATTTTAGTTGAACATTTGGCTTTGATTTTTTATATGAATATATCAGTAAAAAGAGACAGTAATAAGAGAGGTAATTCTAAGAATCCGTTTGAAAATATCAGAGAGCAAGTTATAAATAGACCTATTAGCAATATCAAAATTTTTGCTGAATTGGATTTCTCCTAGCATTATTCCATATTCTATGCATGCATTTCACATGCATGGATCCAAGAATTAAAACCAAAGGTAACGATTTATGCATATAGATATAGACTCTAACAACAGTGTGTGTGTGTGTGTGTGTGTGTGTGTGTGTGTGTGTGTGTATAACGTCAGAGTCTATATCTTTTTGATGAGAATTAAACATCAAGTTATTAAACGAAACAAAACTGACCATACAAAGGCCAGTGCAGACAAAACATTATAGCATATACATAGCAAACATGGACGGTAGGAAGATCGTTGGCCACGATCACTGGAAATAGGGATTATCTTATGTAATTATCCACAGACATATTTTCTTTTCCAAATCCTTTTTGACTTTTACGTGAAATGGCAACAAATAAGTATTAGAGGGTGGGAACACGAACACATAAAAGCCTTTGAATATTTCGAATAAAGAGCCATGGGGTGTTGGGATGGACACACTAGAGGCCAATAGCTAATTGCAGCTAAAGATCGAAGGTGTGCAAACAAATAAAACTTAACATTCTTCTAGAATATATAGATATCTGCAATTAAGTATGCAAATGGGGGGCATATGTCGTCCCAGACTCTGTCGATAATTTCTGAGCAAATGGTAATTGGAGATGTTCGTTACGTTTCGTACAAAGAATTTTTAATTGCTTTAGTAATTTAACATCTTTCCTTTTAACCCAGAACTTAACTTTGCAATGAATTTAAAAATCTCTTTAGTTGTAAATTTGTCACGTGCTTTTCCTGGACAGTATTTGAGTATATTTGGGCACTCTTTGGGTGTATTTGGGTACATCGTGCCACCGGTTGCTTGTCATGATTTATTCCATATGCACCTTGATGCTTACGCCGCCGCTGTCTTTTTCAGCATTCCGAATTTTAACCTTGGATCTTTCTACACCATCGACAGCAACTTCCGGAAAACTCAATGAGATTTTTGTGTGCGATTCCCCTCAGTCACAAATAAGACTTTTATAGAGATATTCACAAGGTTATTTTCGGGGCCAACACACAGTTATGTTAACCCGTACGGAAAACGCCAAGGATGCAGTTTGGCGTGATGCAGGTGCCGCTGCTGACCACAATGTTTTGTCAACATTAACATTGTGAATATCTGCTCTAATCACTTCACTGGCCATTGAAGACCGTCTGTTATTTTATGCGTTTTGAAAGCCTGTCAACGCTCTCGTTTCTCGTACACATCTCAGACGACCACTTAAAAAGCAGTATTCAGTGATACTTTACAAGGCAAATAACTAATCGGCATGGTCTCGGCGCACTAAAACACATGTACGGGCATTTCCAAATATGGATCAAGAAACTAAACAACACCAGAGTGGTATGATATTTAACACATCAAACCCTGGTGACGACTTTAAGTGGCAGGAGGTAGTAGCCTACTGCCAAGCTCTTTAGCATCAGGTCATGTACGATACACTAAAGTGGGTGGTATTATAGAAAGGTAGACATATGTAGCTCTACAATGATACCAAATAATATGTAATTTCTATATGCACTACAAAATAAAGAGGGAAAAACCTCAGTTTTTGGACCCGATTTTTTTTCTACCCAAAATTCGCCCGTGGTCTGAATCCGATTTTGTGTCCAGATTTTAGATTTTTTGATCTCAGATCTAAAGCAAACCGGGACAAACTGCAAACAGACAGATGAACCTTTGCAAAAAAAGCAGGATAAGATGGGCATTTGGAATAAATAGTGATCTCGATACAAAAATAACGAGTCTGTTCAGCAAAAAAAAAAAAAAAAAATTACCCTTCTGCTTATGCGCGAGCTAAATAGCCAATGAAAAACGATGTTTCTAACACAACTAGGCAGTATGTTTTTGAAATATCACCTGGAAGTTGGTGTTTCCGGATCTGTTCAGAAATAGCTTTCAAAATGCGTTTCCTACTCGAATTTCACTTACTCCTTCTTGAGAAGTACAGTCTGTTGTTATATCGTCTGTCATGGCACGAACAAAGCTCTCAAAGAATAATCATTTGTAAGAATATTAATATGCTAATAGCTAGATCTTTTCATTTGTTTAATTTTTCATTTCTTTTCACTTTTTTGTCATTTATTTTTCATTTTTCATTGTATGGGTTTGTGTGCTAGTATCCCGGCTAGGACTAGTATGCATTTTTGTATTTGAGCTATTTTGCTTTAATGACCTTCTTTCCCTTGAGGGATTGCAGGTACGTGTGTTTGCAAGTATTTATTTAATACATTGTTAGTAAAATCAATAAGGTGTGACCGCCTTTCTTACAAGAAAATATACATTGCTTTACATTGATAAATAACAATAGTAGTGTGCAACCTGGATTTTGTGACTCGTGTTCATCAGCTTAAAATGGGCTCCATAGAGGCCGAAACAATGCCGACTAGAGCTGTGCCGAAAGGATCAAAACTAAAACAATATTTCCACACTAGAGTGGAGGGAAGAAATTTGATAGTGTGTCACCCGGAAGGGTGCCAGACGCTGGATTTTGGCGACGCAGCTACAGTGCCTAAAGAAGGAGAAATCCTTATGGCACTCCATATCTTAGGATTAGACATAGGCAAGATAGATGGATTGCAAAATGGAAGGATAAACAAATATGTAATCTACCCCAAACACCCAACCCCCTTTCTTGACGTAGAGACAATAGACATTAAGGGAGTAACAGCGACAATGAGACGAACGGAACAATTTGTGCGAGAAATTGAAATGAAGGCAACTGAAGTACACATAATGGGTTGCCACTAGAAGTCGAAATAGTACAGAAAATTGAGAAAAAAGTTCCACGCAAAGGTCATAATGGTCTAGGAAGAACCCGGTAAAACCCCCGGAAAAAAACCCCGACCCACGAGAAGCTACTGGCAAGCTTTCTCACATACCCACATTGGTTGAATCCGAGACTCGAACCCACGCAGATAGAGGTGAGATGGCAATGATCCGTAACGGAGAGCGCTTTAGACCACTCGGCCACTCAGGATCCCCCGAAGGAAAAGAGGAAAGTGAATTGGAAACGGAGATGGAAAGTGAACAAGAGAATGACGACGAAGAGAATGATGATGGTGGAAAATCTGGAACGGAAACGGAAAATGATGACGAAAGTGTACAAGACATACAAGACACTGAAATGACCGAAGACACAACGGAAAACACAATAAACGAAACAAACCAGACAGAAAGCATTACTACGGGGAAAATGTATTAAAGAATCTCCTTGGCTTCAAAAGGAGACTTGGGGTCAACGTCTTTGGTGGTTTCCTCGCCATTGATACATCTACTGACCTAGTTTGATTTATTTGTTACGGCAAAATCAAAGATTTCCTAGGTGAACTTGCATCAATGATTCTCTGCAAGTGGGAAACTCATATTATTAGCCTGGACTTAAGAACAAGACCTTGAAAGCATACGTGCTAACTCCTCGACTTCTGCTGTATTTTGATATGTATGTTCTTGCATCGGCACTTGAAGTTATCGATTATTTAATCCGGGACGCTAAAGGTCAGCTGCTGATTCATTCCACTCTACCGTTGCAAGTTAGTCCAGACGGATCAGTATACGGATATGTTGTTAAAGCACTGCATTCACCCAATCGTCTATCAACCCTGCAAATTCTATTAATTTTACATTATTTCTTAAAAAGCACGCTTAGCAGTATACGAAATGCCTATTAGAAGTACGGACACTCAGCTACCTGATGACACGGCCTTGATGTGGATTTGACCAGGTTGCCACTTTAGTGGGTTTATTTTTTATCAGCCTTGTTGTTGTTGACCTCGGCCATGGAGAACATAAGATTTTAAAGGTCAAACTGGAACATTCGCAACATTTAACGTGGACATTCAAGATACTGTTTTAAGGCTATGAGGTGTCGTCGCCAAGATCCTTGCCGAAATCAATGGAATGGGGGAATCAGACCTTCTGAGATGTAGATTATGTTGATTAAAGACCACGTAGATATAAACATGGTATCCAAAGTGAAACAATCCGGTGATGACATGACTTTATTATCAAAGGAAACATAATTCAACTGATGTGAGAGCCAGTCCATCGAGGACGATGATGCTGAGATGAAGCATTGTGTCGATATAAAAATTGGTGTTATGGGTGGCGTGATGGACCATTTTGCATAATACAAAGAGAAGGAGGAGCAACCTTTGGAGTATTTGGTGTACCATACGTAAATTGGGATGGGTTCATCCCAGTGGTGACATTAAACTTGTTGCTGATAAGTTCAGATATTATTTATTTATCATTCAAGTGTCCAAAAACACTTGTGTGTCTCCGAGTGTTCAATTAATAGAACAATCGTCGGAAAATCCGGATGCCCAAGCTAAGTTATTACAATCCGGAGATTCTATATTTAGGTCAGATCCTAATGATAAGTCATCAAAATCTGTTTGGGTTGCAGACTTAATTAAGATCAATCAGCAAGACGAGAGATACATGTGACAAATGTTTTGAATGAATTGTTATTGACCATCTTTGGTGCTTGTGTTTTAGATCAGAATTATCTTTACATATAAGTGATGGATTCTCACCACGGTGATGATGTTGCAGAGTTTGCCGACGGGGTGTTGGACTGGCTGACATTGGATGATAACATTGATAGCAATTTTGTTCTACTTGTTGACTAATAATTTTAAGCTGAAGCGTTAACACTCCCTCATATGCACTGAAATATAATCTTGATACGGGTCAAATATAAGTCAACAACAGCTGGGATCATTCTACTTGCGGAACCGCCGCGGCAACAATCCATGGTTCAAGTGTAGTTAAAAGTGCAACTATGCTAACTAGTAATGATCATTAGGGTAATATCACTTAGAAAAATGGCGTTATTTGCAGCGCTGGTAAAATAATCTCGTCACGGCTGCATTCACAGTGTCTATTCTGAATTTCTCGAGGCGACACAAACGATTCTCAAGAAATTTCCAAGTTGTTTTCGATGCCTACTGAGCATAAAACGATTATCATACCAGAGTTATGCAACGTGTACATGGAAATGGAAAACAACCGGCACCTCTGAGCACATATATGCAACTGTAGGAACTGAAAATCAAGTAAATGTTTGTATGTTTGTTAGTATACATATGGTTTCAGGATATGGAACCATGAAGTAGTATGATGGCGGGGGGGGGTGGGGTGGCTATGGCTTATAGTGAAGTCTGCTACTCCACGTAACGTTCCCCTTACATGGACGCCTTTTTGGGAACTTTCACGCCTGTGTGTGAGAGCTTAATGTGACGACAAAGTATAAGTGATGGGTATAAGGTCATGACCTAGATAAGAAATAAAATACTTATTATCGTACCATCGGGTGTTGCTATGGCAGCTCCATTCTTGTCTTCTCGTTTTGAACTGTCAGGATACAGCGACGTATATCCACAATAAGAAGCTCCAATTTCATTAAATTTATTTTCTTCAGGAGCTTTTTAATTCGTGCAAATCAAATATTGTATTGGTGTGTTTTGATAACCACGACGATTGTTTGGAATACATAAAATTGCAACGTCTGCAACATTGGTTTTAGCTGCTTCTACTCGAGGACTGCTTCTTGATTATTAGGTCTAAAGATGGTATCATGCTGGAATATGTAGATTAAGGACATTTTGGTAATAAATTGAAGAGCTAGTTTAGTTCATCTGAGATAGTAATGATTTATTTGCCTCATCGTAGAGGCTTTCTGACGGAGAGGTTCTAAACGCCCCAGTCTATGTCGTGACCCCTAACTATGTATCGGATCATGCACTTGCAGCTAAGATTTATAAACTGCACCGTATACAATTAATGTGAAGTGTGCTCTGAATCAGTGCTTGCCTCAACTCGTATTAAATCATTTGCATTATAAAACTTATCTCTTAGGCATCTTATATGCGGAAGAAATTGTTGCTTTATTACATTTATCTATGTGGTATGCAACATGCGGAAGAAAAGTTACTTCACAATCAAAAATAAGTCGTAAGATGTGGTTTCAGTGCACAACCATCAAGATAGAGTTAGAATCATCGTGAATTCTATGTAATCGGCAAGTGTGCATACGGAAATCCTTTAGATTTCGAAAAAGCACAAAAGATTGCAGATAAAATGTCTTTAGTTTCAGAAGCTGCACACAAAATTAGCTAGATGCACTTGAGCTGTGATGCACGTGTGTGTTTGTGTGTGTGTGTGTGTGTGTGTGTGTGTGTGAAAATGGCGAAAATACTTTGGAAATAATATGGTGAAGTAAGAAAATGTTTTCGTGATGTTGTTTTGAGCTTAGCGTGATTTTTAGCTTATGGCAGCCAGTATAAATGGTGGAAGAAGAACCCTGGAAAAAAAACACACCGACCAATGAGAAGCTACTGACAAGCTATCTCACACATCCACATTGGCCGAGCGCGAGACTCGAACCCACGCCGAGAGGTTTGAGATGGTGGTGATTGGTAAAAGTGAGCGATTTTCATGATGAACACATAAAGACGAGTATGTCCTGTGTTTCTGTCCGAGTTCTCAGGATTTTTTGGAAAGCTAACATGAAATAACTGCGTGAACATGAAACGTCTTGTTTTCAAAAGTATTTTCCATAATAATTAGTTTGTATTGTAAGAATTCGACATATACGGTTTTGCAGGAAAATGGGGTGGGAAGGCTGCAGAACCAAGTCCAAACTGTTCATTATTTGGACTGTGATGTGTGTTTTCTGTAAATGTGGCACATTACATTGCTTCTGTCCACCCTTACTTCCTTCTGTGCATCATACTTTCGATTCCACAAAATCGAATTTGGTATGCAGCTAGGGAATGAGACTAGCCGAGTTTGAGTTTTAACTGTCCAAGTTATCGTTTGGTAGAGTTATAACCTCTGATTGTCTGATCCACCCAATTTGCTTCCGCAGTGCAATTCTTTTCATTATTTATGGATTTCACCAAATTGTTGTATGTAGCTTCAAATGGATGAAACCTTAACCGTGTTTAATTCTCGTTGCTCTGCATCGTGAGCGAAGCGATAGCACAGCTTGTCTGACACATATACTTTCATTCAGCATAATAACTGCCTCAACCATGTTTTTTTAAATGCTTCAGCCAAGTTTTTTTATGCATTTTTCTTGTCGATGAAGTTTTGGCTGACTGATTTTCAACATTCCACATGATCCTCGTTTTAACAGAGTTATCTTCCTTGACCTAAAGTGTCACCCACGTTAATTTCTGAACTCCTTTACATATGGTTGGATTTCAGCCAAATTTGGATATCTGATACTGATATGATCTTGGCTGCAGATGATCTATTAGCATTTTACGTAAATAATTATCGAACATATTGTTCCTGACTATAGGACCCGCTCACAATAGTTTCTGCACAATTTTCTTTTTTAAATTGACATTTCACCTAATTTGGTATGCAGCTTGATAATGAGACCTCGCCAAAGTTCAATTCTCTGAGTCATTTACCAGAGTTGTGGCCCCTGATTACTTTCCTTGTATATGAACAACTCCATTATTGGATTTTAAATAAATTTTATAGGCTCGATAAATATGATACAGATTAATTTGATTTTTATTCTTGCTTAGGTACATTTTCACTGGAAATACAAATTGCTCATAAATAATATTCTTTGTTTAAGAAGGTTTGCCTTTTCCACCTCCCTTATTTAGTTCAACAATAAACATATCAGTTAGATAGTTTGACATGGTAAAACAACACACACACACACACACACACACACACACATATATATATATCAATGACATTTAGGAACCTGCCACAATGCAA
Organism: Sinohyriopsis cumingii; assembly: GCA_028554795.2. NCBI lineage: Eukaryota > Metazoa > Mollusca > Bivalvia > Unionida > Unionidae > Sinohyriopsis > Sinohyriopsis cumingii. Next base: position 5,848,188 of record CM068838.1, on the reverse strand, counting down.
AACGTCTGGAAAGATGAAGGTGTATTAAAACCTAAGATTTTATTAAATACATGAATTTACTCAGGTATCCTTAAATTAAGATCTCAGTGGATAGTTTCGTATTTTGACACCGCCCTATTTTTTAAGGTAGAAGGCATGAACCTAATTATGATAAGCCTAGCATTTATAAATTCACACAGAAGTTAAATCTGTAATGTGGTTAAGAGTTACTTCGAGTTAGGCTTGAAAATGGGTTGGCTTGTTTGGTGACTGCCTGTCACAGTTAAACTAGCACTGGAGATCAAATGCATAACTTGGGCTGCAAATGAACAACCGACTTGGATTACGTACTTATGTATGTTTGCTACAGAGGTAAATATCAGGGGTGATAAAAATTATGCTAATTTGTTATAGTAATTGTGAATTTTATTCATGCATAAGGTGCATACCGATTCTTTTAGTTGCCTTGTCACAGGAAAATATTCAGAATAGCTCTTTGCTGTGAAAAATTAATGTAAAAAGAAGGGGTTGGTGGCAGTGTTGGTTCAGTATAAAAGCCACCAGTTGCATAAGGAATTAACCTGATTGCTGCAGTCAAAATCTCACATGGATGTTTCAACATAAATCATTAGTTTGTTTTTATTTGTATCTTCAGTGTAAAATTATTCTCATTGTTCTGCATGATGTCATTGTTGGATGAAAATGCACCAGAAAAACTGTCCAGTCAGACCTTAAGTGTATGAAAGAGGAATTTTAAGTCAAGGGGAACTCACTGAGATGATCTTGTTTGTGCATACATTGGATTCTGTCCCTTGATACATTTGATAAATTGTAAAAAATTTCCAATGTGCTTTATTCATTCCATCACTCAGTCATTTATTTTAAATTCAATAGGGTCATTTATTTAGCAATTAATTTTTTTGTTCCTTTATTTGCTGGTGTTATGTGTTCATATTCATTCTATTTGCTGGTGTTATGTGTTCATATTCATTATATTTACTGGTGTTGTGTTCATATTCTTTCTATTTACTGATGTTGTGTTCATATTCAATTTACTAGTGTTGTGTTCATATTCATTATATTTACTGGTGTTGTGTTCACATTCATTATATTTACTGGTGTTGTGTTCATGTTCATTATATTTACTAGTGTTGTGTTCATATTCATTATATTTACTGATGTTGTGTTCATATTCATTATATTTACTGGTCTTGTGTTCATATTCATTCTATTTATTTGTGTTGTGTTCATATTCATTATATTTACTGATGTTGTGTTCATATTCATTATATTTACTGGTCTTGTGTTCATATTCATTCTATTTATTTGTGTTGTGTTCATATTCATTATATTTACTGATGTTGTGTTCATATTCATTATATTTACTGGTCTTGTGTTCATATTCATTCTATTTATTTGTGTTGTGTTCATATTGATTCTATTTACTGGTGTTGTGTTCATATTCATTATATTTACTGGTCTTGTGTTCATATTCTATTTACACGTGTTGTGTTCATATTGATTCTATTAACTGGTGTTGTGTTCATATTCATTATATTTACTGGTCTTGTGTTCATATTCATTCTATTTACTGGTATTGTGTTCATATTCACTCTATTTACATGTGTTCATATTGATTATATTTACTAGTGTTGTGGTCATATTCATTATATTTACTGACGTGTTCATATTCATTCTATTTACTGGTGTTGTGTTCATTTTTAATGATGTTGTGTTGATATTCATTCTATTTACTAGTGTTGTCATATTCATTCTATTGACTGGTGTTGTGTTCATGTTCATTCTATTTACTGGTGTTGTGTTCATGTTCATTCTATTTACTGGTGTTGTGTGTTCATATTCATTCTTATTCTTGTCATTGCTCTATGATCTTAAACAAAGTAACAGAAAAGAGTGAAAAACAGCACGCTTTGTAAAATTCAACAAATAATTTGTTTCCCTAGAACACAAAGTGAAACTGTAAAAAGAACTTAATGTATTGTGAATTAAATCCCAAATAATCCTATAATTTCTAACACAAGTCCTTGTGAATAAAGTTCTGAATAAAATCTTTAGTGGTATTCCAAATAAATCCCTATTCTAGAATAGGAATTGTTATAATGTAATGGAATCCAAGACCATACCCATCCCAGAATAGGAATTGTGTTATAATGAAATGGAATCCAAGACCATACCCATCCTAGAACAGGAATTGCTATAATGAAATGGAATACAAGACCATACCCATCCTAGAATAGGAATTGTGTTATAATGAAAAGGAATCCAAGACCATACCCATCCTAGAACAGGAATTGTGTTATAATGAAATGGAATCCAAGACCATACCCATCCTAGAACAGGAATTGTGTTATAATGAAATGGAATCCAAGACCATACCCATCCAAGAACAGGAATTGCTATAATGAAATGGAATACAAGACCATACCCATCCTAGAACAGGAATTGTGTTATAATGAAATGGAATCCAAGACCGTACCCATCCAAGAACAGGAATTGCTATAATGAAATGGAATACAAGACCATACCCATCCTAGAACAGGAATTGTGTTATAATGAAATGGAATCCAAGACCATACCTATCCTAGAACAGGAATTGCTATAATGAAATGGAATACAAGACCATACCCATCCTAGAACAGGAATTGTGTTATAATGAAATGGAATCCAAGACCATACCCATCCTAGAACAGGAATTGTGTTATAATGAAATGGAATCCAAGACCATACCCATCCAAGAACAGGAATTGTGTTATAAGGAAATGGAATCCAAGACCATACCCATCCTAGAACAGGAACTGCTATAATGAAATGGAATCCAAGACCATACCCATCCTAGAACAGGAATTGTGTTATAATGAAATGGAATCCAAGACCATACCCATCCTAGAACAGGAATTGTTATAATGAAATGGAATCCAAGACCATACCCATCCTAGAACAGGAATTGTATTATAATGAAATGGAATCCAAGACCATACCCATCCTAGAACAGGAATTGTGTTATAATGAAATGGAATCCAAGACCATACCCATCCTAGAACAGGAATTGTTATAATGAAATGGAATCCAAGACCATACCCATCCTAGAACAGGAATTGTGTTATAATGAAATGGAATCTAAGACCATACCCATCCTAGAACAGGAATTGTGTTATAATGAAATGGAATCCAAGACCATACCCATCCTAGAACAGGAATTGTGTTATAATGAAATGGAATCCAAGACCATACCCATTCTAGAACAGGAATTGTGTTATAATGAAGAGCATTATAGTGAGTGCTGTAAAAAAGCAAAAACCTCTATGGCAAATTCATTTCACTGGCTGGGAGGGAAATTAAATCACTTACAGTGTTTACAGTGTTTCCATTTGAACATGGATTATGCATGGACAGGAAGTTTACAATTTCATCCCTTCATGTATCAGGTAATTGACAGAAATTTTGAATAATATTTACATACCGTCAAACTAGAGAGGATGGGCCAATATTTATGATTACTAAAGTTTGTTTTAATTCTTAAACACTCAGAGAAAATGTAGCTACTGTTCAAATATTAACTTGAATCTTCAAACCTGTTATAAATAAGGAAATACAAACCTTGTCTTATGAAGTTGCACATTTCCACAGTGCAAGAATTTCCATATGGACTGCACAAACATTTGATGGTACCTATCCTGGCCATTTTAAAAATTAGCAAATACAATTATAAATAATCAGTTGTAAGAAAGTAAATTGTGACAATCATAGCTGCCAATCTTCCAGGCTCGCAATTAGTGAAAATATGGATAAAAAATTAGTGAATCTGGACATGAATTAGTGAAAAATACTATGACAATAACTCCATCCACTCTGACCGTCAATACTAAACTATATCAAGATTGTAATATAAAACTAAATAACTACTAATATATCTGCATTTCTATTTATTATGGTATTCATAAACTTCACTTGTTCTTGTGGTTATTTATCAAGACATGATACTATGGCAGACTTTAACCTCCTCAACTGCTTTATCGTAAATTTGTTTTCAAAACAGTTCAGACTTCTTGCCTGCTGGTTGATCTTGGTGACTAAAAGTTGTACCAAAGGAGGTCATAAAGTCTGTCTTATTTTTCCTCACTAGAGAAAATACTCTTTAACTGTCTCTGTTGCACAGGAGCTGTAGCACTTTTGGTTCTTCCACAGGAAAATTTGAAAGCGATCTTCGAGTCCGGGAACATTTGTCGGAACAAATGTTTAGCATGGTCTCCAGCTGTTAAAGGTAGATTGTGTTCAACTCACAGACAATGCTTCCTCGTTGGTAGCCTGCAGGTCTTCTGTCGATGGCTTAAAATAATCCAGAACTGATGTCTGCGAATTCTATATTTTCCCAACTTCTATGTGTTTTTTTGCAACTGATGTGCTTCCTCACATCGTCTCTGCCACCATACCCAATACTAAAATTTGTGGCACACTGTGTGGAAAAAGCATGATGTATATCAATGTTTAATGGCAGAATGCACATCCAATTATTTGGTATATTCCAAACTAAACTTCACTTTTGAGCAATACATTTCTTTTTCCTTGGCTGTGAAGCCATTTTCAAGATCTTACATGCGATGGCAAACGGTAATTCAAATCAGTGTTAGTAACGCATGCGCAGAGCTAATTTCCAGTGAGGCTCCAGTTTCTTTCAAAAGCATTTCTTATACATATAAATTAAAATAGGCTAAAATGCTTGCGACCGGGATATCTGTACCAATCGGCTGTAGTTCTACTAATATCGTGACCAGCAATTCCGGACCGTTTTAGCAACTGCCAATATCAAGACTAGCGCTTAACAGGAAATCGGTTATTTTGTTAAAGATGTAAAATAATTGAGAATTGGAGAATTCGTGAATTTTTTTTGCTTGTAGCATGAATCACTAAAAAAGTCATGAAATTCATGCCAAAATCGTGAGGGTTGGCAGCAATGGACAATAGTTAGACCAATCATTTACAACAGTTGTACTGGGAATTTAATAAGTATACTGAAATATAAAACAAAATACATCAGTCACATTCATACATTTCAGATCAAAAATATAATTTTGTTTAAAATTTAAAATATCTGTAATTACTGCTACAGAGTCCACCATTCAATGACTGGATCTACAACACTGATTGGTCGAATCATGTCATGTGACATTGGGAAGTTCAGACTCTGTGGAACATCATATCCTCTTCCAGCCTGTTGAAAAGCAACCCGAATCTTGTCCCGGGTGTTGGTAGGGTTTACCCAATTTGTTTTGGTCGAATCTGAGGGTAAGTCATGAAAAGCAAATGAGACTTCTGGCTGAAATAAAATATAACAATCTGAACACCCAAATGCATATCTCGGATGAGAGTCTGAGTAAAATGGTGCAAATGTCGTAATAAAAAAGGTGCACTTGTTGAACTCGAAAACCCATCCTTTCTTTCCAAGGTACGATTTGTCCATGCAGTAAAATTCAGATGGATCATGGTCTGATAACACCTGAAGAACTCTTCTGAAGGCAGATGCAAATACCTGTTGAAACAGAGGACAAGAAAATCAGAAATAATCTTCTGGCTGGAAATGATTCCAATTTAAATACTACACATTATGAGCACATTAAGATAAGCATAAATTAGATAATATTTTGCACTACACTGTATATTAAACAAAACTAGACATTATTTAGACCACTGGCTATATCTTAAATTAGATAATATTTTGCCCTACTATACATTATTTGGACCACTGGTTAGTTCATATATTATATAATATTTTGCCTTACTATACAGTATTTGGACCACTGGCTGTATGATAAATTAGATAATATTTTGCCTTACTATACAGTATTTGGACCACTGGCTGTATTATAAATTAGATAATATTTTGCCCTACTATACATTATTTGGACCACTGGTTAGATCATAAATTAGATAATATTTTGCCTTACCATACAGTATTTGGACCACTGGCTGTATGATAAATTAGATAATATTTTGTCTTACTATACAGTATTTGGACCATTGGTTGGATCATCTAATAGAATCTTTATATCCCTAAATCAATATCTCTACATGTGATTTTTTTAATATTTATAACTGACTGTGCATTTGTTAATGTTTATAAATAATTCCTTCACAAGCAACAATTTGGCTTCACTTTATTGAATTCAATGATGACTTTCAGTGAGGATTAAAGGTTGACATTCTGAGGAAAGACACTGCTTTGCCCCAGACTCGACATAAAACTGTGCCATGCTAATGGCTTTCACATTCAGACTGACTTAAAACTGTGCCATACTAATGACTTTCAGATTCAGACTGACTTAAGACTGTGCTGTACTAATGGGTTTTGGATTCAGACTGACATAAAACTGTCATACTACTGGCTGTCAGATTAAAACTGATCTAAAACTGTGCTATACTAAAGGCACTCAGATTCAGACTGACCAAAAACTGTGCCATACTAATGGCTTTCAGATTCAGACTTGACATAAAACTGTGCCATACTAACAGCTTTCAGATTCAGACTGACTTAAAACTGTGCCATACTAATGGCTTTCAGATTCAGACTGACTGAAAACTGTGCTATACTAATGACTTTCTGATTCAGACTGACCTAAGACTGTGCCATGCTAATGGATTTCAGATTCAGACTGACCTAAAATGGTGCCATACTAATTGCTTTCAGATTCAGACTGACTTAAGACTGTGCCATGCCAATGGCTTTCAGATTCAGACTGACTGAAAACTGTGCTATACTAATGACTTTCTGATTCAGACTGACCTAAGACTGTGCCATGCTAATGGATTTCAGATTCAGACTGACCAAAAACTGTGCCATACTACTGGCTGTCACATTCAGACTGACCAAACACTGTGCCATGCTAATAACTTTCAAATTCAGACTGACCTAAAACTATGCAATACTAATGGCTTTCAGATTCAGACTGACTGAAAACTGTGCCATACTACTGGCTGTCACATTCATACTGACCTAACACTGTGCCATGCTAATAACTTTCAAATTCAGACTGACCTAAAACTGTGCCATACTAATGGCTGTCAGATTCAAACTGACTTAAAACTGTGTTATACTAACGGCTTTCAGATTCAAACTGACTGAAGACTGTGCCGAACTAATGGCTTTCAGATTCAGACTTACTGAAAACTGCGCGATACTAATGGCTTTCATATTCAGACTGACTTAAGACTGTTGTTGTTGTTGTTGTAGGGTTAAACGCCATTTTCAGCACACAATAGGCTATAAATGGCGGCCAGTATTATTGGTGGAGGAAGAACCTGGGAAAAACCCTGAAAAGAACCACCGACCCTCGAGAAGCTACTGGCAAGCTTTTTCACATATCCACAGACTTAAGAATGTGCCATGCTAATGCATAGCTGCCAACCTTTCAGGCTCACAGTTAGTGAAAATAGGGATAAATATTAGTGAATTTGGACATGAATTAGTGAAAAATACCATGACAATAACTCCATCCACTCTGACCGTTAATACTACACTATATCAAGATCGCAATATAAAACTAAAACACTACATATATGCAGCAATAATTATTTATCAAGATGTGATACTGCCGCAGACTTGAACTTCCTCAACTGCTTGATCGTAAATTTGTTTTCTAAACAATTTGGACTTATTGCCCTCTGGCTGATCTTGGTGACTAAATATGCTGACAAATTTTCTGCAGCTAAGGAGGCCCTAAAGTCTGTCTTATTTTTCCTCAAAGGAGAAAATACTCTTTCGCTATCACTGTTGCTGTGAGGAATGCACAGGAGCTGCAGCACTTTTGGTTCTTCCACAGGAAAATTTGGAAGCAATTTTCGAATCCATGAATATTTGTCGGAACAAATGTTTAGCATGGTCTCCAGCTGTTAAAGGTAGATTAAGTTCAACAAGAAAACTCACAAATAATGCTTCAGCGATGGTAGCTTGCTGGTCTTCTGCCAATGGCTTAAAATATTCCAGAGCTGAAATTTGAGAATTCTTAATTTTCCCAACTTCTACATGTTTTTTGCAACCGATGTGCTTCCTCACAACATCTCTGCGATGCCACACTGAATGCAAAAAGCATGATGAATATCAATGTTTAATGGCACAATGCATGGCCAATTTTTTATATATTCCAAATTAAACTTCACTTTTTGAGCAATACATTTCTTTTTCCTTGGTGGTGAAGACATTTCAAGATCTTACATGCGATGCTGAACAGTAACTCACATTAGTGTTGGTGACCCATGTGCAGAGCAAAATTCCAGTGAGGCCCCAGTTTCTCTCAAAAGTGTTTGTATAACTAATCTTATACATTTAGATAAAAATAGGCTAAAATACTTGCTACCGGGCCAACTGTACTAATCGGCTGTAGATCTACTAATATCGTGACCAGCAGTGCCCGACCTTTTCGGCAACTGCGAATATCATGACTAGCGCTTAACAGGAAATTGGTTATTTTATTAAAGATTTAAAATAATTGAGAATTTGTGAATGTTTGGCTTGCGGCGTGAATCTGTGAATCACTGAAAAAGTTGTGAAATTCATGCCAAATTCATGAAGGTCGGCAGCTATGCTAATGGCTTTCAGATTCAGACTGACCAAACACTGTGCCATACTAATGGCTTTCAGATTCAGACTGACTTAAGACTGCACTATACTAATGGCTTTCAGATTCAGACTGACATAAAACTGTGTCATACTACTAGCCATCAGATTAAAACTTATCTAAAACTGTGCCATACTACTGGCTGTCACATTCAGACTGACCTAACACTGTGCCATGCTAATGGCTTTCAGATTCAGACTAACCAAAAAATATGCTATTGGCTTTCAGATTCAGACTGACTTAAAACTGTGCCATGCTATTGGCTTTCAGATTCAGACTGACCAAACTGATCTAAAACTGTGCCATACTACTGGCTGTCACATTCATACTGATCTAACACTGTGTCATGCTAATAGCTTTCAGATTCAGACTGACCAAACACTGTGCCATACTAATGGCTTTCAGATTCAGACTGACATAAAACTGTGTCATACTACTAGCCATCAGATTAAAACTTATCTAAAACTGTGCCATACTACTGGCCGTCACATTCATACTGACCTAACACTGTGCCATGCTAATAGCTTTCAGATTCAGACTGACCAAACACTGTGCCATACTAATGGCTTTCAGATTCAGACTGAGCTAAAACTGTGCCATACTAATGGATGTCAAATTCAGGCTGACCTCAAATTGTGTCATGCTAATGGCTGACAGATTTATAATTACTTAAAATTGTCATACTAATGGCTGTCGTTGTTGTTGTTGTTGTTGTGGGGTTTAACGCCATTTTGCAGCACACGATAGGCTATGTATGGCGGCCAGTATTAATGGTGGAGGAAGAACCTGGGAAAACCCCGGGAAGAACCACCGACCCACGAGAAGCTACTGGCAAGCTTTCTCACATACCCACATTGGTCGAATCCTAGACTCGAACCCACGCAGACAGAGGTGAGATGGCACTGATCCGTAACGGAAAGTGCTTTAGACCACTCGGCCACTCGGGGCCCCCAATGGCTGTCAGATTCAAAACAAGGGTTTAAAGAAATTGATAAATGCACAAAGCTAAAACTCAAAATAAGCATGAAATTTGCAGACTTGTTGCAAAAATGTCAACTAAAAGATATAACAAAATTCAAGCAATGAATTATGCAAAACATTTCATTTTAAGCATTGATTGCAAACATTGTCTGTGTACTGGTTCTGAAATAAGCACAGACCATGTTTTTAGAGGTGGCATTCAATCAATATTAGCAATGTAGAAGAACCAGACATTCTGTACACATTTAAATGATAGTACTTGATCACTGTCAGAACACTTACTCATTTATAATCAAACACACCCTGAGTCAGACTTGGTCACTAAACCATTTAAATTTGATGCAAGCATGGATCCTGGATGTGAGGAAGGGACTGGAATGGAGCCAGCACATGCATCTCCTCCCACTCCCAAAATGATCATGCAACAACCAGAATGTTTTGTATAGTACACATCTTTATATGTTAAATGAATAAAATCATGCCACTGAAATGCTGTAAATATGGGGAGCTTTGATCTCTGGGCCCCCACTATTTGTTCCATCCCACAGAATCCTCACCTACTTGTTTACACCACCCTCCCCAAAAGACTTCACTGAACAATGCGTTTTGATCTGTCCCATGATGCATTAAGAAATGGTATGAATCGTGTCTTGATTAAGCCTCAGTCTGGCATCACAAGTTTGTTTTCAGTGTTCACAACATACCACAACAACTTTCTAAAAAAAGGAAGTAGTTCTAATCATGGAGTAAAATACATAATAATTTCTTATACAGAACTGTATCATACAGCTAGCACTGTAGCACAGACCTTGAGCTGGGCCATACAACTAGAGATGTGCCATACAGCTAGTGCTGTACCATACAACTAGAGCTGTACCATACAACTAGAGCTGTACCATACAACTAGAGATGTGCCATACATCTAGAGCTGTGCCATGCAGCTAGAGATATGCCATACAACTAGAGATGTGCCATACAGCTAGTGCTGTACTATACAACTAGAGTTGGACCATACAGCTAGAATTGTGACATATAGCTAGAGCTGGGCCATACAGCTAGAGCTGTACCATACAACTAGAGATGTGCCATACAGCTAGAGCTGTACTATACAACTAGAGCTGAACCATACAACTAGAGATGTGCCATACATCTAGAGCTGTGCCATGCAGCTAGAGAAGTACCACAGAGCCATACCTAAACTTAGGATGAACCTGCTCTTACAAATAGTAAATTTCATCCCAGGTTTAAAAAATCATTGTATTTATTACCATCACGTCACATCCGAACTTGATTCCTGGAAGCTCAATAAGAAACCCATCAAGTTTTTGTGATTGGCAAAGGATGGTGAATCGAAGAAACATAGGAATCAGTCTGGAAATATAAACAGCAATAACATGTAAAATATGGAAGGCACAGTTAATACGTTTGCTAAATACAGTGCAATTGATGGATGGCCAATAAAGTACAAAATATGATGCCATCTCTGCTGGAGTTATTTCTACCAAATAACTATTTAACAGTAATCTGAGCAATAAAATCTTCTTGACTAAAATACAATTAATGACCAATTGATGATAAGTAATGGCCAACTGGTATCAAATATGTCTTGATTATAAAGACTATAATGTACATTATCGTTGCCATAAAGCAACTGAATATATTATTACAAGTTTTCAACAAAAAACTATCCAGAATATCTGAAAGTTATAATTTAATGAAAAGAAAGTATGCTATTTCTAGCTTTTTGCTCTATTTCATCATTTTTTGATGGGCAGTAAGTTTTTCTAAATGACTGTGTATTTCTACATTTAAAAAAATATAGGTGCAGACTTGTTGGATGGGTTATCAGATTTCACATGTCATGTCTCAGGAGTTTCTTAATATTATTATTCAATGCCAGAGCTTTTCAACTTTGGATAGGTAACAAATTTAAAGGAAATATCTGACTTTGGATTTTGTTACTGATCATCGTTGTTATAAGACTAGATGTTTATATCCAAGGGGAGACTGAATGAAACTACAATATTCTTTATTTGGGGAGGTAGAGCTGGGTTTGACAGTACATAGCTTGGCCTTACTTTGAAGCACATCTCATAGAAAACTCACAGCTCTTCATGGCCATTTCACTTCTTGTGCTTTAGGATTATGGGTAAATTATAAAAAGAGTACCAGGAATAGTATATTATATGCCTGTTCCATGGTTAATAGTCACTGAATTATATGACTGAAATATTTTGTGCAAAACCTGTTTTTCTTCTTTCAGTCTTAATGACTTTGATCTTTACCCTAAAACTGATACTCTTCTTTCAGTCTTAATGACTTTGATCTTTGACCCTAAAACTGATACTCTTCTTTCAGTCTTAATGACTTTGATCTTTGACCCTAAAACTGATACTCTTCTTCCTTACCCTAGGTGCAAATCATCAATGAAGTCTGGCCCATGTTTGTGATGTACAATTAATATTATTGTCTTCTTCTGTCAGTCATTGTTTACATTTGAACTTTTTAGCCCTTGATCAACAGGCTTCCTTCCTACCCCAAAAGTAATCAATCCCTCCAGTACCATGAAAATGTCTCAAAAGCATCTGCCCCCCGCCCAGTACCATAAAAAGGTCTCAAAAGCCTCTGCCCCCCCCCCCAGTACCACATAAAGGTCTCAAAAGCATCTGCCCCCCTCCAGTACCATACGAAGGTCTCAAAAGCATCTGCCCCTCCCTCCCTTCAGTACCATACAAAAGTCTCAAAAGCCTCTGCCCCTCCCTCCAGTACCAAAGGTCTCAAAAGCCTCTGCTCCCCTTCCAGTACCATACAAAGTTCTCAAAAGCCTCTGCCCCCCTCCAGTACCATACAAAGTTCTCAAAAGCATCTGCCCCTCCCTCCAATACCATACAAAGGTCTCAAAAGCCTCTGCTCCCCCCCAGTACCATACATAGGTCACACGATCCTCTACCTTCTTCCAATACCATACAAAGGTCTCAAATGCCCCTCCCCCTCCTTCCAGTACCATACAAAGGTTTCACAAGCCTCTATTCCCCTCCAGCACCATACAGAATCCTCTACCCCCCCCACCACTAGTACCCCCATAAAGGTCTCAAAAGCTGCGCTGCTCCCCTCCAGTTCCATACAAGAATCTCACAAGCCTCTGCTCCCCTCCAGTACCATACAAAGTTATCACAAGCCACTGCTCCCCTCCAGTACCAGAGATGGGTCTCACAAGCCTCTGTCACCCCTATAGTACCATACAATTGTCTCACAAGCCTTTCCTCCTCCAGTACCTTAAAAAGGTCTCACAAACCTCTGCTCCCCTCCATTACCATACTGAGGTCTCAGAAGCCTCTGCCCCCCACCAGTACCATACAAATGTCACACAAGCCTCTGCTCCCCACCCCCAGTCCTACACAAAGGTCTCAGAAGCCCATGCCCCACTCCAGTACCACAAAGGTGAATAGTGAACTATTTTCAACCTGTATACTGCACTTCATAGACATAGCAACCAGTGTTATGGTAAACTACAGGAACATCAAGACTGCCATGTTTATCCCTGATATGCAGCTGATACTCATAAATTCTAGACACAAATGGAATAGATAAAGTTTGCTAATTTCAATGGTCAAAGTGTAACAAGTTTGCTAATTCTCCTGAATCCATTATATGGAAGCCCATGAAGGTCATTTTTCATTTTTTTTGCTTAACCTTATTAAAGATAAATTAAAAGAACAATATTTGCTTCCTTTCTTTCATTTACTCCTGCAAGTTTAAATGTAATGTTTTACTATTTGTTCCCTAATTTTGTTAAAAATAGTTTAAAATAATTTTGTACTTTGTTTTCTTTCAATTAATCCTTTACATTTAAATGTAAGTTGATTTATTTATATATTCTAAAACTTTTCTGTTGCCCATAAGTGGGTACATTTCACACAAAACTCTTCAACTAGTCATCATGTATATGAAAAAGCGAACTATGCACGGTTCACTTATTTTCATACACATTATGAATATTAATGGAATATTTGGATACAAAAAGTATCAATATTGTGATATTTTTATCCGCAATATCAATATTAAATTGATATTTTCATACATATTATCAATATTAATGTGATTATTAATGTGATATTTTTATACACAATATCATTATTAAATTGATATTTGCATACATAGTCTCAATATTAATGTGATATTTGTATATACAAAATCAATATCAAAGTGATATTATCATACATAGTCTCAATATTAGTCATATTTTCATCCATATAAATGAACTGCTCCAGTGGCCTAGTGGTTAAAGCATCTGCCTCAGAAGCAGGAGATTGTGGGTTTGAACCCCCGCCGAGTCATAACAATGACTTACTAAAATGGTACTAGCAGCTGCCTCACTAGGCACTCAGCATGAAGAGGTTAGTGTTAGGACTGGTCGGCTTGGTTTCAAGAGAATGTGGCTGGGTGGGACATCATGCTACATGTCTGCAGCATGATGCCCCAGTGCTAGACATCACTATAAACTGCCACACTGCAGACATCATAGCAATATGACTGAAAAAAAAGCTATGTTAAAAATCCTAATCATATACTCACACACACATCCATATCATGAATATTAACCTGACACCGTCATACACTGCATCAATATGAACATTGATTCATTAAGAAAATCATTATGCATGGTCATATAAAAATTGAGAACAAAATAGCAAAAAGAAATTATCCATGTGTAAACTTGTTGTCTTGAGGTTCAAAGTGTTACAATTTAGCACAAGGTTCAGATTTCAAGAAAAATAATTCCTCTGGCAATCCTTATTATAAAAAAGAAATGTGTAGGGATAACTAACAAAAAATGAAGTACATAATGCCTATACTCTGAAAAACAATTTACATACTGGTATTTATGGAGCAAGCAAATTAGTGTATTCCATGATACATCTAGACTAGTACAGTTTTTCTCAACACACAAATACTTTTTGTGTTATCAGCTGTTTGCGACAAACAACACATGATGTTCCTACTAGTGACAGCTAATATGTCAATCCAAGTACAGCACATGGTGTTCCTACTAGTTACAGCTAACATGCCAATCCAAGTACAGCACATGGTGTTCCTACTAGTTACAGCTAACATGCCAATCCAAGTACAGCACATGGTGTTCCTACTAGTTACAGCTAACATGCCAACCCAAGTACAGCACATGGTGTTCCTACTAGTTACAGCTAACATGCCAATCCAAGTACAGCACATGGTGTTCCTACTAGTTACAGCTAACATGCCAATCCAAGTACAGCACATGGTGTTCCTACTAGTTACAGCTAACATGCCAATCCAAGTACAGCACATGGTGTTCCTACTAGTTACAGCTAACATGCCAATCCAAGTACAGCACATGGTGTTCCTACTAGTTACAGCTAACATGCCAATCCAAGTACAGCACATGGTGTTCCTACTAGTTACAGCAAACATGCCAATCCAAGTACAGCACATGGTGTTCCTACTAGTTACAGCTAACATGTCAATCCAAGTACAGCACATGGTGTTCCTACTAGTTACAGCTAACATGTCAATCCAAGTAAAGAGTATAGTGTTCCTACTAGTGACAGCAAACATCATAAGTATAATTCTTTCTTGATTACAAATCTGTATTTATACATGTAGAATAAATGGTAGATCAATGGCAGTAAATGAAGGATGGTGTACGATTGATATTCGTCTCACAAATGTTTAAGGTCTGTGATCTTTATTTGTCATTTATACCACATATCTAATGAAAGACGATGAAGATGGTGAATGAAAAGTGGAATTAAATGGCAAATCAGATGGTACCTTCAAATTTACTGGCTGTAACTAGGCTTGGCAAGAGATGGGAGGGGTAACATGACATTTTTTCTATCTTGTGAGAGTGTAGACAAAACAAATATGTCCTATGCATTCTCCGCTGTCAGTGATACTCTGAAACTCCAGATAGGTGGAGGCGATTTGTATTTTCATTATTTACCATAAATAAGATAGTTCTGGGTATGCATGTCGGATAAGCTAATGTTGTGGTCTGTTGTGTTTCTTGAATACGTCATGATGAATCTAAATGACCAGTAGAGAATTCTAAGATCAACTTACCTATATATGTTTTCTTCTGTTCACATGAAAAGAGAAACAAAATTTGGAGGTTTTTGTCAGGATTAAAATGTGGTGATATTTTATTTATAAACAGTGACAACCACATTGAAAAGGAGATATGTACAAACACCGTCATGGTATTTGCCGCCTTTTACTAGTAATCATAAATATTAACTTCATGGCATGCACTTGTCATCATATTTATGTAAATTTCAAGCCAGATGGGTAAACCTGTTTATCAATGACCATCCATATACATGTATTAAGTGCTTTATTGTCTTCCATCCCCACATAATGGGTAAAGCACACACACACAGAGGTTCGTAACATATAATTGGTTTGTTCTTACATACACATAAACATTGTCACATATTGTAACTTACTTGATTTGTAAACTATTTATTACTGAAATAGTAATGAAAAATCCTCACCAAGAGAAAGTTGTTCATTCCATGGTGGTGACCCCCAAATTTTGGCTTTTCTTGCAAACAGGCAGTTTGAGTTCTCTTTTATTCTCTCAAATCTATTAAGAGCATCTGAATTCTCAACATCATACATCACAAAGCGAAGAATAGCCTCTGTAACCTTGACCTCCTCCTCATCTTTTGATAGCTTAGGGTAAAGTTCATTTACAATTTCTTTGGTCTTCATAACTTTTTCCTTGTGATTCATTGTATAGTGTCCAAAGGGGAGAAAATATATGGAACCTGAAAAATAGATACATGTATATACATACAGGATTCTCTGGGACATCATAATCTGCATAAAACTAGGCATATTTTTAATTTCTACAAAGCAATCGTTTGGGTTATCAAAGTTCAAGTAAATAGATTAGGTGAAGCCACAATCTTAGCAGAGATTCAGACACCTTTTAATCAAAAGAATAATTACATGCACATGTGCTTTGACACCACTCTATGAAAGCATCAATAAGCACTTTTAATCCATACATTTTAAATCATTCTGTTCTGTTTGCATCACTTGCATTTTATTGTATACTGTATTTAGAAAAATAATGCATAAAACTCATTAAGTTGAACGAAATGAATAAAAAAATATATTAATATTGAAGAAAGTGTTTAGACAGCTTCATTTCATTATAGATTCTTGTCATCCTTTTAACTGATTTCGGTATTCCCGGCTTCCATTGCATTCTGGCCAAATGAAATGTAGGTCAACCGAACCTGAAAACAATTATTCATATCCGTTTGCTGGTGTGGGAATTTCTAAGAATTTATTAGGAAAAAAAACATCCGAGTAATTAAGGTCCGACTAAAACATTACAACTTTAATCTGTAGAAAAGCGCCGATATCGTGTGCCAAGTGTGTGAGATATTCCTGAAAATTTGACTCAACATCAGAACAGGCTACACAGCGCCGTTATTTGGGCAGTAAGACCACAACACCCACAACATAAATATCAGGGTTAAGGTCTTACATTGTAGGACTAATGGACAGATCTGCCAGCAAACATTCCTCGATTTATAAATGCATGTCACACCTATAATTGTCCATCAGTATTTGGTTTTGGATTAGTTTGGGGAGGGTAAGGGAGGGGGACGAGGCTGATCTAATGAGCTATGGTCGTTTTACTAATGGTAGGCATCTGACATGACAGAACAATTTACGGACAGGGTAACCAAAATCCAGAGAGACAACAGTGAAGAGGGAATAAACACTTACCAATCAACGCCAGAAAAGACAAGCACGATGACCAGGTAATGTTTATTGACGTATACAAGAAAATTAGAAGGCAGCTTAACCTGAAAATCTTTGTTGCATCAAATAATGCCATAATGTCAGAAAAAGTGGTCCTAATGTAAACCGAACACACAAATATCCTCTCGACACCCAGTGACGAGATCCTACATGCATGTATCTGAATGAAGTGTTAGATCTATGTGGTGATTATCAAGTGTTAAAACATCGACACCAACTTATAAAAATATGTGTTAGACTGATTTCAACTTTTCAGTTGTAAGTATAGACTGTAACTTGTCGATACATTTTACAGACTGGAATGGAAAGGAAAAAAAAGGCGTTTGTTTCAATATATTCTTAGCGACTATTTGCATTGCCCGGAAACGATCATGTTCTTCCGGGTATCGTAAATTGTCTGAGTTGTGCGTTGCGACATTTATTATATATGAACTGTTATTAATAACAAAGGAAATCAAGTGGCAGATATGAATAGAGTAAATACATACTCTAACTGTCTTAACAACAACATTTCATATGTGAATTTGTTAAAACAACTTAAAAACCGGTGTAAGGGTCTAATTCAGCATAAAAGTTTTAAACCAGAATGATTTTATTTTTTTTTGGGGGGGGGGGGTCATTTGCTAAAGTATTTTTAAAAAAGTCACACACACATACCCACACCCCAAGTCATGTTTAAAATGTGAATGTTTGTAGGCCTGTAAAGATGAAAGTTTTACTGCCCCATTACGGCACAGTATTCCAAATCGTAAAGAAAACTGGGATCCAAAACTTAAGAAAACGCATATCTTCAGTTACAGATTTTATTCTTGCTGTAGTGTTAGCTTACTTGAAAATGAAAACTAGTTTTTAGAAGATCAGCTTCTCTAAAATTCCATGACATTTCAAAGACTTTTTATCAATCACTTATCTTTTGTGGGGGTAGATTCCCCAAACCCTAGTCCTACAATGCAAGATGTGTCACGTGTTATTTATGTTTTAGCACCAAAACAAGATTCTTCGTGATACGTCGTACGTTGAAAGACTTCACAAACCCTGCTTATAATGCAGTACTTTCAAGGGCTTTTGCATTCACCAGCCCCTATTAGCTATTCCATCCCACAGAATGCTTGTCTACTTGTTTACCCGCCATGGCGATATTCTTGAATCCGTCCCTGTTAGGATTTTTCAGTTTTATTTCAGTCGTTCGAATATAAAAAAAAAAATAAAAAAATAAAAAAAATAAAACGTGTTTTTCTCTGTCAATTTGAATTGCTTGTTTGTTATTACAAAGTGTACTTATTAGCAAACCGTATGAAGTCTACACTTCTATTTCGGTACAAAAATGTAAAATAAGCAAAGAAGAAAATAACGCAAGTCACTGAATGTGAGAAAGTTCAAATAAGGCAAATTCTAATTGTGAAATCAAACATTCGAAGCAAAGAGAATCGATAACATCTGTGTTATAATATATACAGACTAATACGAGTTAGTTTAACCTACGTGTGGTTTGTGTGTGCCAACTTTGTCATGGTAATGCCTTAATTAAGTAACGACGATTTCATTTATGATGGATGAATATTTTCATTTGCGAAGACTATTCACTCTTCCTGTTTCACATATATTCACGTGGTTCAAATCCTACTTGGTCACCAGGACACAAATTGTATCTGCAAATGGAATACACTCCAGCCCAGTTGATCTATATTGTGGTGTTCCACAGGGGTCTATTCTTGGACCTGTTCTCTTCATTCTGTACACTCAGTCGCTCTCAAGTGTCATAGATCATCATCTAGTGTCTCATCAATTGTACGCTGATGACGCCCAAATATACAAATCTAGCCACCCAACTGAAGTTAATGCTACCTTCCAAGGTGTAGAGAGGTGCATTTCTGATGTGAAACCACGGATGACATGTAACAAGCTGCAGATGAATGATGATAAAACTGAGGCCATTCTGATCACAACAAAAAGACTTTCTCATTCACATCCTTTACCTCAAACAATAAATATCATCAACACCAACATTAAATTCACACAATCAGTACGAAACCTAGGCGTTACTCTGGACAGTACTCTCACATTGCACCAACATGTCATGAACATATGCAAGGCTGCATATCTTGATCTGAGACGCATCAACTCAATTCGCAAATATCTTTCAGCTGATGCCACTAAAACACTTATGTGTTAATTAGTACTTTCAAGACTGGACTATTGTAACTCAATTTTGTCTGGTTCATCTCAATATCTGCTCCAGAAACTTCAAAAAGTTCAAAACACAGCTGCTCGGATTTGTACCATGATCAGAGCACACCGCCCCGCTGCTCTGTACCCTACAATGGCTATCCATTCGATCTAGAATCAAACACAAACTTTGTTCTCTGTGCTACGTTTCACTGTCGGACTCTAGTCCAACATACCTATCCGACCTCACCCATGTGTATACACCAGCAAGATACTTACGCTCCTCTTCTGACAATCGTATACTCATTATTCCAAGTATGAAAACAAAGTCATATGGACAGCGTTCTTTTGCATACAAGGGCCCAGCAACGTGTAATAAATTGCCCACTGAACTTAGACACAAAGACACAATAATCACATTCAAGAGGGCTCTCAAAACTCACTAATTTCGACTGCAAGAAGAAACTTAAAGACCTAATAATGTTTCCTACCTTAAATATTCTCAACATGTTTTTTAATGTTTTCTAATTTATTGGTGTTTGTTTCTGTAATCATATCATTATATGGTTTTTTTTTTATCTTATAGGTGTTGTCAAATGTTGTAAAGCGCTTAGAGTTTCTAAAGATTAGGTGCTATACAAAGTCCTCATTATTATTATTATTATTATTATTAATAATATATATTCAATATCGTTAATACTTGTGTATGCGTATGGCCTGTTTAAATTTTAGTGTACGTCGTCCATGTTATCTCTCAGGTCAAACTCTACAATATGTTTTTTGATAACGTTTACTTGTGGACTATTTAAGTTTTAGTGTAGGTCTTCCAAGTTGTCTGTCAGTTCAACTCTACAATGGTAAGTTTAATCTTGTGAAGCAATTTCGGCTCATTGCTTTCATTTTCTTTGTTCGTTAGCTTTTTATGTGCATATTTACAGAAAATCTGAAACTTTAAATCAGTGTAAAACTGGACTAGAACAAACGTAAATTGAAACAATATATCATTCTGTGTAAATTTCAGTCATGAAGAAGAATCTGAGATTTATATTTCAAGAAATAAAGGAGAAATGAAATGATTGTTCCAACATTAGTCTACTGTAATCCTTGTCCAAAGATACGCACAAAGCACATAAAATGCAGCAGACAAAACGGAGAGTACTGCAATGAATAATTGAGACAAAGATGCCACGAGATCCAAGTTTGAGGGTAATTAAAACAGTAATATATGTTTTCGCGCATTACGAATAAACATGTAAAAGGTTTAAAATATTCGTTCAACAGACTTCCTGTATATTCAGTGTTCCTTCAATAGTCTTCGTGCATGCTCTGTGTTTCTTCAATAGACATCATGCATGCTCAGTGTTACTTCAAAAGACATCATGAAAAGGTGGCAAGGCTATAATGAACCTGAGGATTACCTCCATAATGCTCCTTCATTTAATGACCATCAGCTGGTTCGTTTGATCCCGACGAACAAAATAGATGAGTCCACTTGTCAAACAGTAGAAACAATTTAAAAAAGTGATAAACTGTTCCACTTGTCAAACACTAGGCGAACAATAGCAGGCAGTTAGAGCAAGCATTCTACAGTTGTTATCGCATTAAGCGAGGTGTCGCAAAAGGAGAACAATATTTTACAAATTCTTTTCAGTTAATCTTTGATTATCTTTTTGCATATTCCAATTGCAATAATTGCGTTTGATGATGTTCGTTTTCTTCAAAATTATGGTGAAGTTTGCCACTGTAGCTATATTTTCTAGTTGGGTTGTGTCCATTTAGCAAAGATATTTCTTCTTTATTTGCATGCACAAAGAACTGGTTGAAGACCTTGAAGGTATTGAACAGGTCGGGGAAAATAATATTGTTTGCGATAATTATACATTTTCTTCAAGAATTAAATTAGTAACTGATGATAATGTTTGTGTGGCAAAAAGTTTTAGTCAAATTACAGCAATTGCTGTTCTTTTGAAGCTATTGCCGAGAAATAATTTCACTTTAACTTGTTCAAACATCAGATTAAAAAGGTATTTTGTATAGATGAAGAACAGTGCGTATTGATAAGAAATTACTTAACAATCAGACAAAACAGTAAAATATGAGAATCTTCGTAGTACGATCGTTCAAAGAGTGCGGAAACATAAAATTTAAATTATATTAGCATGAAGCAAATTAACAATCTGGACTCGAAGTGAATTTTTGAACATAGTAGTAGGTTTGGCATAACAAAAATGAAAAATCACAGTGAATAATTCATGTTGATGATATAAAACGTAACAATACATTAGAACCCCACTGTTGTACAAAGAAACCTGATATGCAAATGATGAGTCGTTTGACCAGCAGGTAAAAAGAGCCGAGGCTATAATTGACGAGTGTCACGAAATAATTCATAATGGAAAGCTTCCACCTGCAATGAAACTGTTATTCTCTGCCCAGCTGGAATTAAAATAAATGGGCTGTGTACATGATGTTGAGGCTGTCAAATACTAATATTTCTGAAATTCTTGACGATAGGATGATGAATGACGAATCATAGATGACACCAATATAAAAAACATATCCAAGTACAGAAAGGTGTTTCGCAAGAAGGATCAGAGTGACACCCGCAAGGAAGCATATCCAAACACAGAAAGCTGTAGCACAAGAAGAATGAAAGATTACACTAGCAAAGAAGCATATCCAAGAATACAAAGGTGCAATGCAACGTATAAAGAATCAGTGATGACACGGGTCAAAGAAGCATATCCAAGCATACAAAGGTGCAATCCATCTTATAAAGAATCAGTGATGACACGGGTCAAAGAAGCATATCCAAAGTAGTAAATGGGGATAGATTAGCGACAATGGGAATTAGCATTACAGAGACCCCTGGGTCAGATTAGCGACAATGGAAATTTAACATGGCGAAAAATCGTGGGTCAGATTAGCGACAAGGGAAATTAACATGGGGAATAAATCGTGGGTCACTCTAGCGACAAGGGGAATTTAACATGGAACTATAGTGTGGGTCTGTCTAGCGACAAGGGGAAATTAACATGGGGAATAGAGTTCGGGCTTTTGGGATTTTTTTTTTTAAATTTAAATTTAAATTTAAATTTAAAAAAGGGGTAGGCAATGGAAAGGCAATCTCTTTTCGAGAAATATGGCTGGCCCTGAAAAGGGCCTTTGGGTTTATGTTAATGTATTCATTAACATAAATGGTACCGCATTGGTCTTCTTCTTGTCCTTAGGCTACGTCTCACTGTTGGTCCGTAAATCAGCACTCTTTTCAGGCATCCTTGTCTTTCAACGTAGATCCTACGTATCCACAGGCTGGTGTTTGTCCTGTGGACAATGGTCCACTTGGATCGGACATACATGAGCATGTCCGTCCTAAACATCATGGAAGACACAAGCGTAGAAGATTGCACATCGGTCCACATCTTGAAGCGACGAGAACAAGTGAATCAATGCAGTGAACTGCGCTTATTTATAGGTACAGGAAGGATTGAAACGGATTGAATTCATTCACCAATCCGAACACGCGTTACAAAATTCAGTCAGCTCGCATCCAATCCGAAGAGAGCAGTCTGTGACGTCACGTGGTCTATATAGATTCGTTAGCGCTTGTGTGCAGTCAATCTATGCGACAGTGATTCAACATGACGGAAACTCAGAAAACGATCCATTGGGGTGCACCAGCAGGGGAGACTGCCCAAGGGAACCCGGACTTATTTTCAGAAGAGGTACATTGGGATTTTGTGGATTTTCTTACCTCGCAAGAATTTGTTCCGGAACCTTCGTTACCTTCTTCATTACCGCAAGTGGAGAATTTTAGACAGAGACAGAAAGAAGAACTGGAGAAATTTATGCAACGACAAAAGGAAGCGGAACAAGCTTTTCTCCTACAGCAACAGCAACAGCAACAAGAAGAGGTAAGAAAAAAACAACAGCAACAACAGCAAGAAGAAGTAGCAGCAAAGAAACAAGAGGGTGAAAATCAAACGGCTACGGTACTGTTGGACATTTTAGCGGAGTTAAGAAGTCTGAAACAAATGTATCAGACTTCTTTATCACGACCGAAGAGAATACGACCTTCCCGAGCTAAACACGCCAACCCTGTGACTAAGCCTGTCGTACCACCCTTAGTGATTTCAACCCAATCATCAGAAGTAGGCCTTGGCCGTGGCAAAGGCTTAAGGCAGTTAAAGTTGATTGGTTAAACTCACTCCTACACCATAAAGAAAAAAGGCCCTTTTCAGGGCCACCCACATTTCTCGAAAAGAAATACAATTTCAATTTGCCAATAACTCAAAAATAAACCCCACCCATTTTACCCTTATAGTACGTGTCTGTGTATGAGTGCTTGAGTGTAGCTTCTTATTTTAAAATCAAAACTCAAAGACACTTACCTTATATCATTCATGTATTCTTTTATCCATTTTTTACAATCCAATTCACAATTTCCCACAGAACACTTTAAAAAGTTCTTACACATCTTCTTTCTCCTTATTTAGTCTCTCTGTTTTTTCAATTTCTTCACCGTTTTTTCCTCATTTTCTTCCTTTCTTCTTTTCTTCTCCTGTTTCTTTTCCTCTTTTAAATAGAATTGTCTTCTTTCTTCCTCTTCTTTCTCTGAAGAATCCCTCTCTTCTTTCGAAGAATCCCTCTCTTCTTCTGAAGAATCCTTCTTTTCTTCTGACTCCTCTTGTTTCTTTTTTGGGCAATCTGGAGACCAATGTCCTTTTTCTTTACAATAATAACAGGTATCTTGACTTTTGTCTTTTTTAGCCCCTGTTTTTTTTTTTTTGACGGTCTGGACACTCTGAAGACCAATGCCCTTTCTTCTGACAGATATAGCAAGTATCTTGACTTTTATCTCGAAAGGAAGGAGAGTAGTCCGTCGGCTGGTCTGAAGAGAATTTTCTAATGACCCCTCGCAAAGCTCTGACGAAACGTTCCATCTGGGTAGTCTCTTCCATCGTTGTGCTCGGCTTGAGAGTGAAATGAATAGTGAAAGGACAAGACACACACCCTTTTTATATACGCTGGTTTGCCAAGACTATAAATTAGTCTATGGTGTTTAAACTTGAGTCATTTGACGTTTTGCACTCAAGATGAAACGATCCCATTCATTCGAGAAGAAAGAAGAAGAAGAAGAAAGTAAGAGGCAGAAACGTGATCTATCGCCTCGTACCAGGGCTGAAATCTTGGCACAAATTCATGCCAGTGATTTTGAAGAGGACATGAGTGAACCAGAATCCGAACCCTCTAAACCAAGTTCACCACCCTTAGTCAACCCTGAAAAGTACTATTCCATTCGAGAGACGGAGAAGCGCTCCTCTAGAAAATTTAGAACCACGGCTTACACCTACACGGTGAAGTTTAAAGATTTCAAGGCCGACGTACCCTTGGAGAAAGCAGAAGGGTTCATCACCGAGATGTGGGATTCTTTGCTCACCGCACTCAAGCGACAATGTCAAGCCAAAGAAGACGATCGCTTGACACTATCCATAGATCACGACGGTTTGAAATCCCCTGTTTGGATCGAGTTTAGCAGACCAGCAGAACTGACCCCTTCCAAAGTCATGGACAAGATACAACAGGTGCAACAATCTAATGACCAGTTTGACATCACCGATGGTAAAGCCACACTGAAAATGGCCCACGTCTCTCCTCCTCAAGGAACTGGATGCAAAAAGATGTTATTGGTGGACGACCTTCGCAACACCAAAAAGAGTCTCGTCCGAATTAACAACCCTCAAGACCAGATGTGTTTAGCCCGTGCCATCGTGGTGGGACGAACCTATGCCAACAAGAACGACACGGTAGAATGGAAAAGAACCTGGAAAACTATTCAACGATGCGATCGAGCCAAACAACGAAACGAAGCAGAACTCCTGTTACAACAAGCCGGACTGTCCAAAGACACACCCTGTGGCATTCCTGAGATGCAAAAATTGCAAGATGCCCTAGCTCCACGCTACACCTTGAAAGTGCACCCTCAAGAAATGCGTGGAACTCTGTTGTTTCGA
This sequence comes from Sinohyriopsis cumingii, assembly GCA_028554795.2. Classification (NCBI taxonomy): domain Eukaryota; kingdom Metazoa; phylum Mollusca; class Bivalvia; order Unionida; family Unionidae; genus Sinohyriopsis; species Sinohyriopsis cumingii. Next base: position 5,822,597 of record CM068838.1, on the reverse strand, counting down.
GGGCAAGATTTTAAGGACGGAAAATACATTCATGTCTATCATCACGATGACCATTTCGATACCATTACCAGTATCACTGGATTCCTGGGATACGGTTATTATTGTGAGAAATGTGACTATGGTTATAACAATCGAGAGCAACACAAGCATTGTGGAATAAAATGCCCAGGATGTTTGGCCTCTCCACCCTGTCTGAGCGAAGGACCAGTGCCTTGTTCGACTTGTTTGCGCACGTTTGTCAGTCCTACCTGTTACCAACAACATCTGAAGACGCAAGGTTCACAGCAGAAATGTGCTTGTCAACTCTTGAGATTGTGCCCTACGTGTAGACAAGGCATACGTACCAATAGTACCAAGGCACACGTATGTTCAGGAAAAAAAAAATGTCACATTTGTCACCGCATCGTGGACTTGGAACACCAATGCTACGTGCAAAAATACCAACCCCCACCAGAGAAAGAGGACGGTCACAAGAAGAAAGGCAATTTCATCTTTTTCGATTTCGAATGTATGCAAGAGACCGGCATTCACATTCCTAATTTCTGCGTGGCTCATCGAGCGTGCGAGAAGTGCATTCAAGAACCTATCTTCAGTCATTGCCCTCACTGCAGCAAGATTCCCGGAGGGCGTGAAAAAATCTTTCGGGGACCAAACACGTTAGCCGATTTTGCCCAATGGGTCTTAGACCCCATCGACAAGACGTGGAGCCAAGAGGACATCGAACGTTACGGAGATTGTCATCGTCATGCCACGGTGATGGCTCACAATTTCTCCGGATACGATGGACAGTTTCTTTTGAGGTACTATGCGGAACAAGGCACCGAGCGTCCTAAAGTCACTTTGAACGGAGCCAAAATCATTTTCATGCAAGTGGGACAAGTACAGTTTAAAGATTCGATGAGTTACTTGGCCATGCCTTTGAGTCGAATGCCTAAAACGTTTGGAATGACAGAAATGGCTAAAGGGTACTTTCCACACTTTTTCAATACGGAAGCCAATCAACATGCCGTTCTACCCCATTTGCCTGAGGCTCACTATTACGACCCCGACAACATGCGTACCGAACAACGAGAAGCTTTCTACGCTTGGTACCAGGCTCATGCCTCCGACCCTTTCGACTTTCAGGAAGAAATGCTAAAGTATTGTCGTTCCGACGTGGACATTTTACGACGTTGCTGTGGAAAATTTCGAGAACTGTTCATGGAACACGGAGGGGTCGATCCTTTGAAAGAAGCTTGCACCATTGCCAAAGCGTGTTCCTTAGTGTACCGCCAACGATTCATGCCTGAAAACACCGTGGCTGTCATCAGTCCTCAAACGACCCACTATGTCAAGCGTCAATACTCTGTCAAAGCCCTACGTTGGTTACATTACTTGCGCGACAAGGAAGACAAATGGATTCAGCATGCCCGCAACGGAGGAGGCGAAAAGACCATCGGAACGTATTCGGTAGATGGCTGGGACTTAGAAAACCCCAAGATCGTGTACGAGTTTAACGGTTGCCTATTTCACGGATGTCCCGTCTGTTACCCTGACCGTGACACTAAAAATCAGTTTTTGCAACGAACCATGGAAGACTTGTACCAGGACACTTGTCAGCGACGCCTAAAGTTAGAACAGCAAGGATACCAAGTGGTGGAAATGTGGGAACACGAGTACGATCACCGTTTGAAAACCGATCCCGAGTTTAAACGCCTCGTGGAAAGTTACCAGTTCATGGACCCGCTGAACCCGAGGGATAGTTTGTACGGAGGAAGGACCAATGCCACCTGTTTGCTGTACCAAGCCGACGAAGAGAAAGGAGAAGAAATCAAATACTTGGACGTGTGTTCGCTGTATCCCTACGTGTGCAAATATTGTCGCTTTCCTGTAGGGCACCCGCAATTGTTGACGGAACACATTGACCTGAAAAACATTCGACAATACGAAGGCTTGATCAAGTGTAAAGTTTTGCCTCCCACGAACCTATACCATCCCGTCTTACCTCACCATTGTCAAGGCAAACTGATGTTTCCCTTGTGCCGTACTTGTGCCGAAACGTGCAACCAGGACCAACCTTGCCATCACAGCCAGGAAGAACGTGCCTTGACGGGAACCTGGGTCAGCGTGGAATTGTTCAAAGCTCTGGACATGGGATACCAACTGTTAGAAGTGTACGAAATTTGCCACTTTCCCAAGACACAACAGTACCACAAGGGTGACCCTACTCAGAAAGGCATTTTCGCCGACTACGTGGATGCCTTTTTGAAACTGAAACAAGAAGCCAGCGGCTATCCTTCCTGGTGTCACACTCCCGAAGACCAAATACAATTCAAAGAGAAATACTACGCACAAGAAGGCATCTCTTTAGACCACATCGAAAAAAACGAAGGCAGGCGATCGTTTGCCAAAGTGATGTTAAATTGCTTGTGGGGAAAAATGGCACAACGACCGTGTTTACCCAAGACGGAATATTTGACAGAACCTTCCCGCTACTTCCAGATGATTCACGACAAAACCAAATACATGAAACACGTGGACGTCGTTCGAGAGGATTTGATCTTGATCAATTACGAAGAAGATCTGGACTTTGTACAAGACGACCCTTTTGGAAATGTCATCATTGCGGCTTACGTGACAGCTCATGCTCGCTTAAAATTGTACGAAGCTTTAGAACTGTTAGAAGAACGCGTCCTGTACTTTGACACGGACAGTTGCATTTACATCCATCACCCGATTCAACAGCACCCTGACATCGAAGGAGACCGTTTAGGAGCCTGGACAGACGAGCATCCCGACGACAAGATTCTAAGTTTCGTCAGTGGTGGTCCCAAAAATTACGGCTACGAATACCGGGACAAACAAAGAGAAGTGCACACGACGTGCAAAGTGAAAGGACTGACTCTGAATCATCGTACCAGTCGAGTGGTCAACTTTGGGGTATTGAAAGAAGCCTTGCAATCGGGAGAGGATGGAAACTTTAAAGTGACCACCTATCAACCGAACAAGATTGTACGTTTACCCACTCACCAAATCGTCAGTCGACCCTTGGAAAAAGTCTATCAAATTGTATACCAGAAGCGAGTGCGACTTCCCAATCTATTCACCTTACCGTACGGTCACGTCGGTATTGGTCTGTATATGAAAAGGAACCCTAGGCAAGATCGATAGTTCATTGTTCATTGAAGTAACTTACCATGTCGTTGACGAAGAAGAAACCAGATTGGTTAGGAGTCAAATGTTGGACATCACCGAGACCAGGGTTTTGAGGCTTGGACACAAGAGGTGGCCTAGTATGCATGAGAGTTATTCAAGGAAAAAAGTTACTTTTCAACCTGTGTTAGTGACGGTGCCAGAAGAACCCGTCACCCAGGACAGGACTCTCGTGGACAGGCCTGAAAGACCCTTTCGGGAGGACAATTGTGTGACCTTACCCCTACATTAGAACTTGTTAGAACTTTACCCAAAACATCTTGTACAGACACTTGTGTTTATTCCACGTTCATGGTTATCATGTGCCTTTTATTCTTGTACTTAAGCCTTTGGCTTTTATGCATTTTTGTCTTTCGTATTTATGTTTGAAACATTCAATAAACGTGTTCTGAAAAAGTATATAAACTCTTGTCTTGTTTGTTTTTCGTGTCACAAGTGACATTTCTCACACCATGGCTACCTCTGCTGTCTCTGCTCCCTCTTCCTCTACTGTCAAAGTCATCGACGAACACTTAGATCGTGCCAGTTGGGAGGCTTTGTATCTTCGCCATCCCTTTAACATGCTCATTGCTGGACCTAGCGGTTCAGGCAAAACCGAATTCGTCAAACGTTTGATCGAACATAAACATCATTTGATCGATCGACCCCCTCAACGAATTGTGTGGTGTTACAAAGAGTGGCAATCGGCGTACAGCCTCTTGCGAGAAAGTCAAGGCGATTCCATCGTGTTTGTGGAAGGCATTCCTAAAGAAGACGACGGCATCGTCTCTGACTCCCGTCTAACCCATTTGGTCATTTTCGACGACATGTTAGGAGAAGACGAAGAAGAAATTAAACTGTGGTTCACGCGCAAAGGGCATCACCGTAATGCCAGTGTCGTTTACATCACCCAAAATTTGTTTCAACAAAGTAAAGCCCATCGCACCATCAGTCTCAATGCGCATTACGTGGTCTTGTTTAAAAGCCCTCGAGATAAATCGCAAGTGCAAGTCTTAGCCAAACAGTTAGGAACGCCTTGGCTGACTCAGGCGTACGACGATGCCACTCATACGCCACACGCCTATTTACTCGTCGATTTGAAACCTACGACTCCCGAGGATTTGCGATTTCGTACCCACTTGTTTCACCACTGGTGCCAAGACGGAGGGCCTGTCCTGTACACGTCTCCGTCCTCGACTTCATTTCACTCCCCATAAAAAAATCTATAAAAACCTCAGACCCTTTTTCGTCTGTCTCACATAGTGCGAAAATGACGTCCCTTCAGTCGCATCTTCCCGTCAAATTGATTCGTGCCTTGTATGGCATCAGTCGAGAAAAAAATCCACAAATACGAGCTCGTGTCTTAGAAGCTAATCTCAAAGAAGTCTTACGATGGTTCACGGTGACGGCACGTCAATTACTCCAAGGAATCATTCAGATTCCTCATCAAACCAAACGCTTTTTCGATCGAAACAAAGTCGCTTTGGTCCAACTGGCCGATCCCCGCATCGACACTCAAACCAAAAAACAAATAATTTTGAAACCTGGAGGGAGCGGTACTCTAGGAGGGGTCATCATTCGCTCACTCTTAAAATGGGATCCTAATGCCCCCAAAGTTATACCCAAGACAAAAGTCCAACGAAGCCCCAAGAAGAAAAAGACCAGGTCCCCAAGGATAACTTCTCCAGTGGCAGGACCCTCCTCTGACCAGACACCACCACCACCCCGGAAAAAGAAAAGAAGCCCCCAGAAAAAGAAAAGTCCACAGAAAACTAGTCGCAAGAGAGGCACTTCGGCCAGGACGCAACCTTACACTCGCAAACCACGACCTGCCACGGCAGTGACTGCGTCTCCGGCAGCTTCACGTTTGTCCACTTCTCCGTTAATGACACCCAGAACTGAAGAGTACTTGGAGACGTTGATCACACCAAGAACTTCTCCGTTGATGACCCCCAAAAGAACTTCCCCAGTGGCAGGACCTTCCAATTTAGTGGCAGTGGCTGCTGCTCACAAAGTACCTTCTCCCAAAATCAAAGTTCAAGAAAGATCGGGCATGTTACAAAGTTTACTGGATTTGTCCAAGCAAGAACTGGCTCGATTTAGACCGTTACGTACCCCTGCACGACGTGTCATGCCTGTCCTCAAACTAATACGACGTAAAGACAATCAGTGGCGACGCGTTCCAGTATAAAAAAGGCCTGTGACCAAGTCGGGTATCAGTGTTTTTTGGTGCTCCTGAAGACTCAAAGATGTCACCCTCCAGAAAACCCCAAGGAAAGAAAAGGAAAGGACTGCCACCACGTTTAGCCAAACATGGGGACATGTTATCTGTCCTGTCCAAAGCTTCTCCACCCCTACGAAAAAAACTCATTCAAACAGCCTCCAAAGAGGTCATCGATACCGTGTGCGAATGTTGTTTGAACGTTTTGAAAGGCACTATCCCTTTGTCCAAACACCACAAACAATGTTTAGGCAAACATCGTCACGTTCTTCGCCAAATGGTTCAAAAGAAAATTCCCATTCGTCAAAAAAAGAAGATGTTAGTGCAACGTGGAGGTATTTTACCTCTCTTGTTAGGCCCCATACTGAAAGGAGTCTTGGGAACCATGTTGGGAGGACTGGTGGGAGCAAGATAAAAAGGCCTCGGAAGTCCCAAGATCTCAGAATTGACCCCTGACAACCCCATGGAAGGACGAAAACTAGCTTTAGTGCCTTACAAACGATGGATGGAATACCATCGGTGGCAAGAACAACACACCCCGCAATTACCTCCCAATCCCCATTTGAGCGAGATGTCCCAGTTACAACACGAATTGCAGTCCTTGATGGATCGCCAAGATTTGTCCGAAACAGAAAAATCGCAAAAGTACGGTCAACTCTTGCAACGACTGCAACTCTTTCACCAGAAAGCTTTAGACGAAACAGCTCTACCCACTCTGAAAGATTTTAAGACCTTGATGAAAAGTCCAGCACCATCACCAGTACCAGTACCAGTACCACCAGTACCCGTGACCAAGACAGAAAAAGGAGAAGAAGAGGAAGGGTTTCAAACTCCACCAGAAAAAGTACGCAAGTTAACAACACCACCTACCTCCAGAATTGGATGGATTAAAAAGATGATGGCCACCCCTTCTTCCTCACAAGAGAAAAAGAAAGTGAAGACAGAAGTGAAGACAGAAGTGAAACAAGAACCGATATCCCCCGCTCAGACATCCTTCTCCTCTTCGACACCTATTGCTGGCCGCACACGCAAAGCATTGCAATCCAAGAAAATACCCCAAGAGAAAAAGAGTAGCATCCTCCAAGAGTGGGTGTCTTATTAACACACCAACCAACACAAAAAAATGGAAAAAGTCTTAGCCAGCATTTACTACGATCCCTCTCATCCTGCAGGTTACGCAGGAGTTCAAAAATTGTATCGTGCTGCCAAAACGCAACTGAAAAGTCTCCGTTTACCTCAAGTGCAACGATGGTTACAAGAACAAGCTACCTACACTTTACACAAACCCATTCGACGCAAGTTTGCCAGAAGTCGTACCCGAGTGGAAGGCATCGATCATCAATGGCAAGCCGATTTAGCCGATGTCTCTCATTTGGCCAGCTACAATCGTGGCTACAAATATTTGTTTTGTGTCATCGACGTCTTTTCCAAATTTGCCTGGGTCGTGCCCTTGACTTCCAAATCGAGCAGCGAGTTAGTGCGAGCCCTGCAACGGGTGTTGAAACAAAGCGGTCGTCACCCTCTTCGATGGCAAACGGACAAAGGCACCGAATTTCTGAACCAAGCTTTCCAAAAAGAATTAAAGAAACGTGACATTCATTTTTTTACCACCGAGAATCCCGAAACCAAAGCCAGCATCGTGGAACGTTTTCAACGCACTTTGAAAGAACGCATGTGGAAATATTTTACGCATCACCACACTCTGAAGTACATCGACATCTTACCGCACCTGGTGCAAGCGTACAACCAATCTTACCATCGAAGCATCGGACGTGCCCCGCAAGACGTGACTCCCGACAACGAAGTGTTGGTGTTTGAGCACCTGTTTGGTACGTCCCCGACGAGGGCTGTCCCCAAGAAAAGTGGAGAGTTGGCCGTAGGAGATTGGGTGCGCATTGGCAAAACCAAACGCACTTTCGACAAAGGTTACTTACCTAACTGGACGACCGAACTGTTTCGCGTCACTGGACGAGTGCATGGCCGTCATCCTGCCGTCTATAAATTGGAAGACATGAACGGAGAAGTGCTCAAAGGAACGTTTTATTTGCCCGAGTTACAACGTGTCACCAAAAAAGAAGACGACGTGTACGACATCGAAAGCATTCTCGAACGCAGAACCCGTAAAGTGGGCAAACGACGTGTCAAAGAAGTCAAAGTACGTTGGAAAGGATATCCACCCAGTTTTGATTCTTGGATCGACGCTTCGCAAGTCATCGACTATAAAAAGAAGTGACCATCATGCCCTTTCACACAGCAGACGCAGCTACGTCGACCACTCCTCCTTCACCTAGTTCTTCTGTGCAAGATTTACAAAAACAACCCTTGTGGGTGTGGTGTGGAGAACGTGTGCCTAAAACGCAAATCGTCTTTTTCTGCCAAATCTTCGTGGTGTATTGTGTCATCGGGGCAGCCATCGCCAATTTGAGTTTGCAACAAGGAGACAAACAATTGTGGACCATTTTATTGAGCAGTTGCATCGGTTACCTGCTTCCTAATCCCTCCCTGAAATTCACCTCGAACGGGAACCCCGGGAACCTTGCGTCCAGTGCCAGTGCCAGTCACCACTTCAATCACAACCAGAACCCCATTTTAGACGGAGACACACCTCTGACGTCCAGTAACCCCTCGGACAGCCACAGAACTCTGGAATTATGAGTCACCAAAACCAATTTTACTTAACCTTACCCAGTGACAGTTCCATGGAGGTGTTTCCCAAGAACACGTTGTGCTGTTACACGGCCAAATTACCTCAAGCCATCCAGTTAGATCACGAAGCCCATTGGGAAGTGGCTTTAGTAGAAATGATTCACCCGACCCAAGTCCTCAATGTCCTTCCCAATCAAAATTTTTTTGATGTGGAAGTTCATGACGAGCAAATGCAACAGTGGATGGATAGCAATGTCAAGTATGACAAGAAAACCCGTACACAAAAGTACACCACCTATCACTTGTTCATTCCCCCAGGCTATTATTTTAGTGGTCAACATTTGGTCAGCACCATAACCTCCAGGTTTAATGTCGTGTTTCTGAAAGCTTTGGAGCATGTCAACAAAAATGTCACCATGGAGTACCACAAAGCAGCTCGTCGCTTCTTGATGAAATTTGAACGGAGTAAAATCCTGTCCATTTTATTTTGTCCTGAATTGTTTGACATGTTGGGCGGAGACATGGACATGAGAAAGACTATGATCAAGAAAAACGAATTACCCATCGTTTACGACAACGAGTCTTTTAGCAAGTTATTTCGTGCCCCGGTAGAACTGAACCAAGGACTGAATTTGATGTTCGTGTATTCCGATGTGGTGGAGTACAACGTGGTGGGACACACCTCCGTACCGTTACTGCGTGTCATTCCTTTCAAAGTGGATTCTGCCACGAACACTGACGAGGAAGGTGGAAACACTTACCACGTCCACCGCGAATTTGTCCATCCTCACTATTTGCCAGTCAGTAAGTCGTATTTGGACACGGTCAACATTGCTATAAAAGGAGATCTGGGACAAAATATTCCATTCACCAAAGGAAAAGTCACGGTGAAACTCCATTTTCGAAAACGGTTCTCTCACGACTCTTAAGTCATGTATCCAGTGTACCGAGGGGTTGCTCGACAGCGAGGACACGGCTTAGGAGATATGTTAAAATCGGCCTTTCGTTCGGTGGCCCCGGTGTTGAAACCGATGGTGACACGCGGATTGCACGCCTTGAAAGATGCGGCACTGACACAAGGCAAAGAATTTCTCCAAAATGTCATCATCGACAAACAAAACCCTAAAGAAGCCTTCATGAGGGCAGGCAAAAATGTCTTGCTGCAAACGGGCAAAGACATTTTAGGCCAACGAGAAACACCTATAAATGCCCTGCACGCTACCGAGTCAGGCATTCAGCAAGGACAAGGCAGAAAGAGACGACGAAGAAAACACCCTTTCACCAGACTTCAAGCGAGAAAGGCCAAGAAAAGAAGAACCATTCGAGACTTAGACGTTTTCGATTATTGAGAAAAGAGACAAAAAAATGATGCACCGAGAATCTTGCGCTTGTTCCAAGACGGAACTGGATCTGTTTGCCATGCCCCCCACGATGATGACGATGCAAGAATCCCAGTGGGTGGAATTTCACCCCGTCTCCTCACTGACCGATTCCGCTCCCATCGAGTTTGAAATCAAAGGACAGCCCGAAGATTACATCGATCTGAATAGCAGTTACTTGTACCTGAAAGTCAAAATTCTAGATAAGACTGGAGGTGCTATAGACGATGAAGCAGTAGCTCCCGTCAACAATTTCATGCATTCCTTGTTCAGTGGAGTGGACTTGTATTTGAATAACAAACTGGTCAGTAGCAGCATGGATACTTACTCTTATCGTGCCTACCTGGAAAATCTCTTGACGTACGGAATAGATGCCAAGAACACTCATCTCAATGCCTGTGTGGTATGGGAAGCTGACGAACCTACCAAGTTTGAAATATTGGAAACTGATGAAAAGAAAGACAACAATGATGGATTTGTAGAACGAAGAAAGAGAATCACGGGAGCCGACACAAGTTTAGAACTAATGGATCGTTTGCATTTGGACATGTGGTTGCAAGAAAAGTATTTGCTGAACGGGGTGGATGTCCGCCTGAGACTGAATCGTAGCAGTGCCGCTTTCCATTTGATGGCTGATAGTGAGGGTTACAAAACCAAAATCCTAGAAGCCAGACTCTACGTACGCCGTGTGGAAGTGTTACCTAAAGTGGGAAACGACATCAGTCAGACGTTGAGCAGAACGACCGCCAAGTATCCCATACGACGCGTGGAAGTGAAAACCTTCACCATTCCCAAGGGACAGCGATCCATGATCGAAGATCATCTGTTCCAAGGACAGTTACCCAAACGTTTGATCGTTGGTATCGTCGAGAATACAGCCTTCAACGGAGCTGCCGAAAAAAATCCTTTCTACTTTCAACACTTTGGTGTGTCCAAAATCGAAGTCAGTCGCGATGGCAAGACCTTGTGTACCCGACCTTTCGAACCTGACTTTAAAAAGAAGAATTACTTGAGATCGTACTTGTCCTTGTACGAAGCCACCGGACAGTTAGGAACCAATACCAGTCACGGTATTACGTACGAGGATTATGCAGGAGGCTACGCTTTGTGGGCTTTCGATTTCACTCCAGACCAAGGCAGCGACGAGGGACATTTCCACCCTATAAAATCCGGCCAGATTCGTGTGGAAATTCAGTTTAAAGACCGAGACCCTGATGAAACGGTGAACGTCATCCTGTATGCAGAATTCGATAATACCATAGAAATCAACAGTTTGAGAGAAGTCATCCTAGATTACTAGAAACCATGGAAGACTGTTATCCCTCTTTACCTAGTGGAGAAACTTTTAGTGTTGCATTGTTGTTAAAAAATGTTAGAGTTGTTGTTGTTTAGTGTTAAGTGATTTTTGAATAAAAAATGTTGTGTTTTGAAAAAATTGTTTGATGATATATTGTTGGATTATTGTTAAAAATGTTAGAGTTGTTGTTTAGTGTTAAGTGATTTTTGAATAAAAAATGTTGTGTTTTGAAAAAAATTGTTTGATGTTATATTGTTGGATTATTGTTAAAAATGTTAGAGTTGTTGTTTAGTGTTAAGTGATTTTTGAATAAAAAATGTTGTGTTTTGAAAAAAATGCCTTTGTCTTTTGTTTAGCTATAAGAATGTTGGATTGATGCTCTTTCATTTCTTACTATCCCTCTCATGACACTCACTAAACGTTGCGACTCAAAAACCGTGTGGGGGATGTTTTCCTTCACGTCCGCGCTTTAACTTTAAGAACCGGGTTGTTTCCAGTCTAACCATCCATTGTCGACTCATCCTCCTAAGAAGATGTGCTCCAAACTAGCTAAACTCAACGAAGCCTACGTGAATTTGCATAGGGTCAGACACAGTCTGATACCGAAGCCAGAAGAAATAGAGAATGTGAGAATGTTAAAAATCACTGAAGACCTGATAGAAGAGCTCTTCAGAGAAGAAATGAACAGGGAAAAAGAAGAATGGACAGAGAAGTACAGACTTCAGAGACAGCAGCAACAACAACAACAAGAGCAGCAGCAGCAGCAACCTGAACCTGACAGAGGCTTTGTCGATTGCCGTATCGACACCAAAGAGTTCTTCTTTTCTTTCCGAAGAAGCAGACCTATCGCCAGAAAGTCTGTCCTCAGAGGACATCGCATTCTTAGAAACTAAAAAAAGAATGCCATAGCAAACAAAAAAAACAGCCCTTTTCAGGGCTACCCCAATACTCTAGAAAAGAAATAATGATCGATTTGCCAATGTGTGTAGGTAGAGTAGTGTGAAAATAAACACTAACTCTTTTTTAAAAAATGTGAGGGTATGTGTTTGTGTGTTAGTAAGTGCTTAAGTAAGTTGGTATGAATAGTAGATTACAATTATGTTTTTTTGTGTTTGAGGTGTATATTTGGAGTTAGATTGGATTGCTTTGCGTATGTGGATAGTCTAATGAAGTGATTTATAAAAATTTTAAAATAGTGATGGGTAGCATAAAAAAGTGAGTGAGTGTTTCTTTTAGGTCCGCGCGTTGTTGTTTTTGGTCATGATGTAGGTAACATCAATTTTATGTTTTTTTAGGGGGATGTTTTCCTTCACGTCCGCGCTTTCACTATAAATTGAAACTCGCTGGGCAGTCTAGCTACCCTTGTTGATTGATCAACACCAAAAATGAACACGAGACTGTCTAAACTGTTGGAACTTCATGTGCATCTGGAATATGCCAGGCGCCTGTTGAATGAACTGGCCGCGGAAGCCATTGTGGAGGAGGGAAGGATAAGAGAGGAGGAGGAAAGAAGAAAAAAAGAAGAGGAGGAGAGAAGATATAAAGAAGAAGAGGAAAGAAGATACAAAGAGGAGGAGAGAAGAAACAAAGAAGAGGAGGAGGAGAAGGAAAAGAAGAGAAGAAGAATAAATTTCAGAATCCCAGAGAGCGAAAATTGGGATTCTGAAGCGACATATCCTGCCTCTGCTCTCTCCCCCAAAAAAGTAAAAAGTAACTGGGGGATAAGATGTGTATGTGGCGCCAGGCCTGGAAGGTGCCACCATTAACCAGGTGTCCATGAAGTTCCAAAAAAACAGCCCTTTTCAGGGCTACCCAATACTCTAGAAAAGAAATAACCATCAATTTGCCAATGTGTAGGTAGAGTAGTGTGAATATAAACACTAACTCTTTTTTAAGATAGTGTGAGGGCATGTGTTTGTGTGTTTGTGTTTGTGTGTTTGTGTTTGTACCCGCTCACGTACGATTGTGTGGATAGTAGATTATGGATTTGTTTATTGTTTCTTAGCGTATGTGTTTGTGTTTGTGTGTTTGTGTTTGTACCCGCTCACGTACGATTGTGTGAATAGTAGATTATGGATTTGTTTATTGTTTCTTAGCGTATGTGTTTGTGTTTGTGTGTTTGTGTTTGTACCCGCTCACGTACGATTGTGTGGATAGTAGATTATGGATTTGTTTATTGTTTCTTAGCGTATGTGTTTGTGTGTTTGTGTTTGTGTGTTTGTGTTTGTGTGTTTGTGTTTGTGTGTTTGTGTTTGTACCCGCTCACGTACGATTGTGTGAATAGTAGATTATGGATTTGTTTATTGTTCTTAGCGTATGTGTTTGTGTGTTTGTGTTTGTGTGTTTGTGTTTGTGTGTTTGTGTTTGTACCCGCTCACGTACGATTGTGTGAATAGTAGATTATGGATTTGTTTATTGTTCTTAGCGTATGTGAAGAGTATAGTTTGGGTTTTGTAAGCGCTCACGTAAGATTGTGTGGATAGTAGATTATGGATTTGTTTATTGTTCTTAGCGTATGTGAAGAGTATAGTTTGGGTTTTGTAAGCGCTCACGTAAGATTGTGTGGATAGTAGATTATGGATTTTGTTTATTGTTTCTTAGCGTATGTGGAGAGTATAGTTTGGGTTTTTATTATATGAAATGAGAAAGTATAGTTTGGGTTTTATTATATGAAATGAAAAAGTAGGGGGATGTTTTCCTTCACGTTCGCGCGTTGTTTGGTCATGATCTAGGTAAGATCAATTTTACGTTTTAGGGGGATGTTTTCCTTCACGTACGCGCTTTAAGTATAAGAACCCACAGTATTCGTCGTTCAAACCATTCTGCAAAGAATAAAAAAAGAAGATGGCTTCTAACCAAATGGACAAAATACAAACATTACAAGACGTTTTAGACAACTTAGGAATGATGGAGCAGATGTTAATAAGACTGGTTGAAGACCATTATTCCTATAGTCCCCATCGTGTAAAGATGGAAATTAATAACTTAAAAAAGGTAAAGGACAAGATTAGTGGTGTCATGAAAGAGATAAAGGAGGAGAAGGAGGATGAAGAGGAAAGAATAAGAATAAGCAAATGGAACGAAAAGATTGAAAAAGAAGAAGAAAATGAGAAGAGGAAGAAAGAAGAGGAGGAAGAGAAGAAGAAGAAAGAAGAGCAGGAGAAAAAGAAAGAGAAGAAGAGAAAGAATGTTGGAGATAAAATAAGAACTTGGTGGAGAAAAAGAAGAAATTAGAAGCAGAAGAAGAAAACCCAAAGGCCCTTTTCAGGGCCAGCCATATTTCTTGAAAAGAGATAGCCTTTCCATTGCCTACCCCTTTTTTAAATTTAAATTTAAATTTAAAAAAAAAAATCCCAAAAGCCCGAACTCTATTCCCCATGTTAATTTCCCTTTGTCGCTAGACAGACCCACACTATAGTTCCATGTTAAATTCCCCTTGTCGCTAGAGTGACCCACGATTTATTCCCATGTTAATTTCCCTTGTCGCTAATCTGACCCACGATTTTTCGCCATGTTAAATTTCCATTGTCGCTAATCTGACCCAGGGGTCTCTGTAATGCTAATTCCCATTGTCGCTAATCTATCCCCATTTACTACTATCCAAGCATACAAAGGTGCAATGCAACTTATAAAGAATCAGTGATGACACGGGTCAAAGAAGCATATCCAAGCATACAAAGGTGCAATCCATCTTATAAAGAATCAGTGATGACATGGGTCAAAGAAGCATATCCAAGCATACAAAGGTGCAATCCATAGTAGTTAATGGGGTCGGATTAGCCTCAATGGGAATTAGCATTAAAAACACCCTTGGGTCAGATTAGCCTCAATGGAAATTTAACATGGAGAAAAATCGTGGGTAGGATTAGCCTCAATGGAAATTAACATGGAGAAAATTGTGGGTCAGATTAGCCTCAAGGGAAATTTAACATGAAGAAAATCGTGGGTCAGATTAGCCTCAAGGGAAATTTAACATGAAGAAAAATCGTGGGTCAGATTAGCCTCAAGGGAAATTTAACATGGGAATAAATTGTGGGTTAATGTACGTACAAGGATATTGAACATGGGATTTTTTTTTTTTAAAAAAAGGGGGTAGGCAATTGAAAGGCTATCTCTTTTCGAGATATATGGCTGGCCCTGAAAAGGGCCTTTGGGTTTCTTCTAACACTTCCACTTCTTCAACCATCTTCTCACTTTTGTCACTATTCCTGTCTTCTTTTTCTCCTTTTCCGGCATCCAGTCAGGATGACCTAGAGCTCTAAACTTTTCCTGAACTTTTATCCAATTCTCATTCAACCTCTCAAACTCTGCCTGTTTCTTCTTGTTTTCCACGTCTTTTCTTTCTTCCCTCCATTTCACTTTAATCTTCTCTACTTCTTCCTCCATTACTTTTCTCATCAGATCTTCCCCTTTCTTCCCCTTTTCCAATCCCCATTTTACATTTCTCCACTCTGTCCAGTACAATATTTTTTCTAGGAAGCACCGGACTTGGATGACATGATCCAGTGCTTCCTTCAAACTTCCCACTCTGAAGTAAGGTAGGTTAATGAAGCCTCTTGACTTATTGACTTCTTCTTCAATCATCCATGCTATGATATCTCTTGCTGTCTTTAGGCCTTGAACTTGACTCTTTGCAAAGTCTTTCATATCTCCATGCCTCCACTCCTCTTCTATTCTTCCTAAAACATATTCTACATCCATTATCCAAAAATAGATGTCTCTCAGTAGATTGAATAGAACTGATACTTGAGTCATTTTGTCTCAGTTATTCCGTAGAATGGTTCCAACGACGAACATGGTGGGTTCTTATAGTGAAAGCGCGGACGTGATGGAAAACATCCCCCTAAAACATAAAATTGATCTTACCTAGATCATGAACAAGCAACGCGCGGACGTGAAGGAAAACATCCCCACTTTTCTCATTTCATATAATCAAACCCAAACTATACTCTCCACATACTCTAAGAAACAATAAAGAAACCAATAATCTACTATTCACACAAACATACCTGAGCTCTTACAAACACAAACACAAACACACAATCACACAAACACATACCCTCACATTTTTTCAAAAAGAGTTAGTGTTTATAATCACACTACTCTACCTACACACATTGGCAAATTGATTGTTATTTCTTTTCTAGAGTATTGGGGTAGCCCTGTAAAGGACTGTTTTTGGAACTTCAGAGGCACCTGGCTAATGGTGGCACCTTCCGGGTCTGGCACCACAGACACAACGCCTACTCCAGTCATTGGTCCAATTGACTGAAGTTGTTGGAAGAGCTGACGGGGGGTGAGTGGCTTCACTATCCCACTCCTCCGTTTGCGGAATAGTGAACACTTCTTCTTCTTCCCTTTGTCTTCTTTCTCTTCTATTCCTCATTCGAAGATGAACAATTACCTCTTGTTGTGGTTGTAACTGCTGTGGTGCAGTCATTGCCTGTGGAGGTTCCATCACCCAGGGCTTCACCTCACATTTCTTTATCATCAACACGTGAGACCTTATCCCTCTCTTTTTTTCTTCCTCTTCTTTCAGTTTTCTTTCTTCTTCCTCTTGTTTTATCCTGGCTTCTTCCACAAGGGCCTCTGCAGCCAGTTCATTCAGGAGGCATCTGGCATACTCCAGATGCATCTGAAGTTCCATCAATTTACTCAGTCTGCTGCTCATTTTTCTAGTGTTGAACAATCAACAAGGGTAGCTAGACTGCCGAGCGAGTTTCAAGTTATGCTGAAAGCGCGGACGTGAAGGAAAACATCCCCCTAAAAACATAAAATTGATCTTACCTAGATCATAACCAAAAAAAAACAACAACAACGCGCGGACCTAAAAGAAACACTCACTCACTTTTTATGCTACTCATTCCTATTCTAAAAATTTTTTTATAAATCACTTCAATAGACTATTTACATACGCAAAGCAATCCAATCTAACTCCAAATATACACATCAAACACCAAAAAGACATCATTTTAATCTACTATCCATACCAACTTACTTTATCACTTACTAACACTAACACACAAACACATACCCTCACATTTTTTAAAAAAAAAGAGTTAGTGTTTATTTTCACACTACTCTACCTACACACACATTGGCAAATCGATCGTTATTTCTTTTCTAGAGTATTGGGTAGCCCTGAAAAGGGCTGTTTTTTGTTTGCTATGGCATTCTTTTTTTAGTTTCTAAGAATGCGATGTCCTCTGATTATAGACTTTCTGGCAATAGGTCTGCTTCTTCGGAAAGAGAAGAAGAACTCTTTGGTGTCGATACGGCAATCGACAAAGCCTCTGTCAGGTTCAGGTTGCTGCTGCTGTTGTTGTTGTTGTTGTTGTTGCTGTTGCTGCTGTCTCTGAAGTCTGTACTTCTCTGTCCATTCTTCTTTTTCCCTGTTCACTTCTTCTCTGAAGAGCTCTTCTATTAGGTCTTCAGTGATTTTTAACATTCTCACATTCTCTATTTCTTTTGGCTTCGGTATCAGACTGTGTCTGACCCTATGCAAATTCACGTAGGCTTCGTTGAGTTTAGCTAGTTTGGAGCACATCTTCTTAGGAGGATGAGTCGACAATGGATGGTTAGACTAGAAACAACCCCGGTTCTTAAAGTCAAAGCGCGGACGTGAAGGAAAACATCCCCCACACGGTTTTCGAGCCGCAACGTTCAGTGAGTGTCATGAGAGGGATAGTAAGAAATCAAAGAGCATCAATCCAACATTCTTATAGCTAAACAAACCACAAAGGCATTTTTTTCAAAACACAACATTTTTTATTCAAAAATCACTTAACACTAAACAACAACTCTAACATTTTTAACAATAATCCAACACTATAACATCAAACAATCTTTTTTCAAATACAAACTACTTTAAACAGGGCTGACAACGTTGTGAATGAAATTGTGATTTCCACTGTTGGAAATCATTAGGCCATTGATTGACACTACGTTTCCTAGCTTGAGACAAAAGATAAGCATAATGGTCACAAAACCATCGATCTACTTTCACATCGTTTCAAGTAGAAGAACGAGGATCAAAATGAGTCACTAAATGTTCTAAGGAATAGCCCAGGCTACGATGATGCAGAAAATACACACAGTACTGTCCACACACCAATGAATCTGTGCCTTGTAATTTCACATTATTGAATCGGGTGGTTTGAGCATTTCTTCTCATAAAATCAATGATATCGTCTTCCAAAGGGGGCAATCCGTACGAATCGAAATATTCCACACATCCTTCTTGAGGAAAGTAGACGGCTACCCAGTGGGTTCCTGGGAGATGACTGTCGTCCGTGTTGATCACGTAAGCTTGATGGTCTTGAGGTTTGCGATGAGGGAGTTCATCTTTAGCACAGACGACAGGATTCCAAGAAGCCGTATACGAACTGTGGTTCAAAAGGTAATAAAGTTCCCAGGTATCCATGTTTTTTTCTTCTTCACAGGTAATATTAAGTCGTCAATTCGATCCTGACTTTTTGCTTGAAAATGTCTGACGAATAAACGGTTATTCGTTCTGTTTCCTCACTCTGATCCAGGAGAGCTTCGATACGATGGATCTCTTGAGTGGTTAATGGTGGACAAGAATGTTCACGCAAGTCTTTATACCACTGGTGCAACACGTCTTTGTTTGAGATGAGACTCCAAGCTTCGTCCAGATACTCGTCCAATTTTTCTTCTTGACTCAACATCATGCATTTATCGTGTTGAATTGGACTGGGATGATCGTTTTGGCATCCATAGCAATTTTTCTTGATCAATTCCGTTATTTTGTCTACCAAGTGTTTGGCAAAACAGGAGACTAAATGGGCTTCTTGTTCTGGCCATCTCGACTTCATTATGATTACTTCTTCTTTTTCCAGGGTCTCCTCA
Organism: Sinohyriopsis cumingii; assembly: GCA_028554795.2. NCBI lineage: Eukaryota > Metazoa > Mollusca > Bivalvia > Unionida > Unionidae > Sinohyriopsis > Sinohyriopsis cumingii. The sequence continues at coordinate 5,804,014 of CM068838.1, read as the reverse complement.
CATTCCATGTCCAAAGTTTCTCCACTAGGTAAAGAGGGATAACAGTCTTCCATGGTTTCTAGTAATCTAGAATGACTTCTCTCAAGCTGTTGATTTCTATGGTATTATCGAATTCTGCATACAGGATGACGTTCACCGTTACATCAGGGATTCGGTTTGCAAACTGAATTTCCACACGAATCTGGCCAGATTTTATAGGGTGGAAATGTCCCTCGTCGCTGCCTTGGTCTGGAGTAAAATCGAAAGCCCACAAAGCATAGCCTCCTGCGTAATCCTCGTACGTAATGCCGTGACTGGTGTTGGTTCCTAACTGTCCGGTGGCTTCGTACAGGGACAAGTACGATCTCAAGTAATTCTTCTTGTCAAAGTCAGGTTCGAAAGGTCGGGTACACAAGGTCTTGCCATCGCGACTGACTTCGATCTTGGACACGCCAAAGTGTTGAAAGTAGAAAGGATTTTTAGCGATAGCTCCGTTGAAGGCTTCATTTTCGACGATACCAACGATCAAACGTTTGGGTAACTGTCCTTGGAACAGATGATCTTCGATCATGGATCGCTGTCCCTTGGGAATGGTGAACGTTTTCACTTCCACCCTTCGTATGGGATACTTGGCGGTCGTTCTGCTCAATGTCTGACTGATGTCGTTTCCCACTTTAGGTAACACTTCCACACGGCGTACGTAGAGTCTGGCTTCTTGGATTTTGGTTTTGTAATCGTCATCATTAGCCAATAAATGGAAAGCGGCACTGCTCCGATTCAGTCTCAGGCGAACATTCACCCCGTTTAGCAAATATTTCTCTTGCAACCACATGTCGAAATGCAAACTGTCCATCAGTTCTAAACTTTTGTTGGGACCTTTGATTCTGTTTCTTCGTTCTATAAATCCATCATTGTTTGGTGTTTTGCTTTCATCAGTTTCGAATCTTTCAAACTCACCTGCTTCGTCAGCTTCCCATAGCACACAGGCATTGAGATGAGTGTTCTTGACGTCTATTCCGTACGTCAAGAGATTTTCCAGGTACGCTCGATAAGGGTAAGTATCCATGCTGCTGCTGACCAGTTTGTTGTTCAAGTACAAGTCCACTCCGCTAAACAAGGAATGCATGAAATTGTTGACGGGAGCTACTGCTTCAGTGTCTATATCACCTCCTGCCTTATCTAGAACTTTGACTTTCAGGTACAAGTAACTGCTATTCAGATCGATGTAATCTTCGGGCTGTCCATTGATTTCAAACTCGATGGGAGCGGAATCGGCCAGTGAGGAAACGGGATGAAATTCCACCCATTGGGATTCTTGCATGGTCATCATGGTGGGGGGCATGGCAAACAGATCCAGTTCCGTCTTGGAACAGGCGCAAGACTCTCGGTGCATCATTTTTTGTTCTTTCTCAATAATCGAAAACGTCTAAGTCTCGAACGGTTCTTCTTTTCTTGGCCTTTCTCGCTTGAAGTCTGGTGAAAGGGTGTTTTCTTCGTCGTCTCTTTCTGCCTTGTCCTTGCTGAATGCTTGATTCGGTAGCGTGCAGGGCATTTATAGGTGTGTCTCGTCGGCCCAAAATGTCTTTGCCCGTTTGCAGCAAGACATTTTTACCAGCCCTCATGAAGGCTTCTTTAGGGTTTTGTTTGTCGATGATGACATTTTGGAGAAATTCTGTGCCTTGCGTCAGTGCCGCATCTTTCAAGGCGTGCAATCCGCGTGTCACTATCGGTTTCAACACCGGGGCCACCGAACGAAAGGCCGATTTTAACATATCTCCTAAACCGTGTCCTCGCTGTCGTGCAACCCCTCGGTACACTGGATACATGACTTACTTACGAGTCGTGAGAGAACCGTTTTCGAAAATGGAGTTTCACCGTGACTTTTCCTTTGGTGAATGGAATATTTTGCCCCAAATCTCCTTTTATAGTAATGTTGACCGTGTCCAAATACGACTTGCTGACAGGTAAATAGTGAGGATGGACAAATTCGCGGTGGACGTGGTAAGTGTTTCCACCTTCCTCGTCAGTGTTCGTGGCAGAATCCACTTTGAAAGGAATGACACGCAGTAACGGTACGGAGGTGTGTCCCACCACGTTGTACTCCACCACATCGGAATACACAAACATCAAATTCAGTCCTTGGTTCAGTTCTACCGGGGTACGAAAATACTTGGCAAAAGTCTCGTTGTCAGAAATGACTGGTAATTCACCTTTTTCTTTTTCTACTTTCTTCCTCAGCTCCATGTCACAGCCCAACATCAAACAATTCAGGACAAAATAAGAAAGACATGATTTTGGGCCCCTCAGGAAATTTTATCAGGAAGCGACGAGCTGTTTTGTGGTACTCCAGGGTGACACTTTTTTTGACACTATCCAAATCTTTCAAAAACACACCATTAAACCTGGTGGCTATGGTGCTGACCAAATGTTGGCCACTAAAATAATAGCCTGGGGGAATGAACAAGTGATAGGTGGTCCACTTTAGATTTTGTGGGCTACGGGTTTCTTGTCATATTTGCTATGGATATCCATCCACTGTTGCACTTGCTTGTCATGAACTTCCACATCAAATTTATTTTGATTGGGAAGGACATTGAGAACTTGGGTCGGGTGAATCATTTCTACTAAAGCCACTTCCCAATGGGCTTCGTGATCTAAGGGGATGGCCTGAGATAATTTGGCCGTGTAACAGCACAACGTGTTGTGGGCAAACACCTCCATGGAACTGTCACTGGGTAAGGTTAAGTAAAATTGGTTTTGGTGACTCATAATTCCAAAGTTCTGTGGCTGTCCGAGGGGATATTACTGGACGTCAGAGGCGTGTCTCCGCCCAAAATGGGGTTCTGATTGTGGTTGGACTGGTGACTGACACTGGCACTGGACACAAGGTTCCCGTTCGAGGAGAATTTCAGGGAGGGATTTGGAAGCAGGTAACCGATGCAACTGCTCAATAAAATGGTCCACAATTGTTTGTCTCCTTGTTGCAAACTCAAATTGGCAATGGCTGCCCCGATGACACAATACACCACGAAGATTTGGCAGAAAAAGACGATTTGCGTTTTAGGCACACGTTCTCCACACCACACCCACAAGGGTTGTTTTTGTAAATCTTGCACAGAAAAACTGGGTGAAGAAGGAGTGGTCGACGTAGCTGCGTCTGCTGTGTGAAAGGGCATGATGGTCACTTCTTCTTTTTATAGTCGATGACTTGAGAAGCGTCGATCCAAGAATCGAAACTGGGTGGATATCCTTTCCAACGTACTTTGACTTCTTTGACACGTCGTTTGCCCACTTTACGGGTTCTGCGTTCGAGAATGCTTTCGATGTCGTACACGTCGTCTTCTTTTTTGGTGACAAGTTGTAATTCGGGTAAATAAAACGTTCCTTTGAGCACTTCTCCGTTCATGTCTTCCAATTTATAGACGGCAGGATGACGGCCATGCACTCGTCCAGTGACGCGAAACAATTCGGTCGTCCAGTTAGGTAAGTAACCTTTGTCGAAAGTGCGTTTGGTTTTGCCAATGCGCACCCAATCTCCTATGGCCAACTCTCCACTTTTCTTGGGGACAGCCCTCGTCGGGGACGTACCGAACAGGCGCTCAAACACCAGCACTTCGTTGTCGGGAGTCACGTCTTGCGGGGCACGTCCGATGCTTCGATGGTAAGATTGGTTGTACGCTTGCACCAGGTGCGGTAAGATGTCGATGTACTTCAGAGTGTGGTGATGCGTAAAATATTTCCACATGCGTTCTTTCAAAGTGCGTTGAAAACGTTCCACGATGCTGGCTTTGGTGTCGGGATTCTCGGTGGTAAAAAAATGAATGTCACGTTTCTTTAATTCTTTTTGGAAAGCTTGGTTCAGAAATTCGGTGCCTTTGTCCGTTTGCCATCGAAGAGGGTGACGACCGCTTTGTTTCAACACCCGTTGTAGGGCTCGCACTAACTCGCTGCTGGATTTGGAAGTCAAGGGCACGACCCAGGCAAATTTGGAAAAAACCGTCGATGACACAAAACAAATATTTGTAGCCACGATTGTAGCTGGCCAAATGAGAGACATCGGCTAAATCGGCTTGCCATTGATGATCGATGCCTTCCACTCGGGTACGACTTCTGGCAAACTTGCGTCGAATGGGTTTGTGCAAAGTGTAGGTAGCTTGTTCTTGTAACCATCGTTGCACTTGAGGTAAACGGAGACTTTTCAGTTGCGTTTTGGCAGCACGATACAATTTTTGAACTCCTGCGTAACCTGCAGGATGGGAGGGATCGTAGTAAATGCTGGCTAAGACTTTTTCCATTTTTTGTGTTGATTGGTGTCTTAATAAGGCACCCACTCTTGGAAGAGGCTACTCTTTTTCTCTTGGGGTATTTTCTTGGATTGCAATGCTTTGCGTGTGCGACCGGCAATAGGTGTCGAAGAGGAGGAGCAGGAGGATGTCTGAGCGGGGGATATCGGTTCTTGTTTCACTTCTGTCTTCACTTTCTTTTTCTCTTGTGATGAAGAAGGGGTGGCCATCATCTTTTTAATCCATCCAATTCTGGAGGTAGGTGGTGTTGTTAACTTGCGTACTTTTTCTGGTGGAGTTTGAAACCCTTCTTCTTCTTCTTTTCCTTTTTCTGTCTTGACCACTGGTACTGGTACTGGTACTGGTGATGGTGCTGGACTTTTCATCAAGGTCTTAAAATCTTTCAGAGTGGGTAGAGCTGTTTCGTCTAAAGCTTTCTGGTGAAAGAGTTACAATCGTTGCAAGAGTTGACCGTACTTTTGCGATTTTTCTGTTTTGTCATGAACTGCAATTCGTGTTGTAACTGGGACATCTCGCTCAAATTGGGATTGGGAGGTAAATGTGGGGTGCGTTGTTCTTGCCACCGATGGTATTCCATCCATCGTTTGTAAGGCACTAAAGCTAGTTTTCGTCCTTCCATGGGGTTGTCAGGGGTCGATTCTGAGATCTTGGGACTTCCGAGGGCCTTTTTATCTTGCTCCCACCGGTACTCCCAACATGGTTCCCAAGACTCCTTTCAGTATGGGACCTAACAAGAGAGGCAAAATGCCTCCACGTTGCACTAACATCTTCTTTTTTTGACGAATGGGAAATTTTTTTCGAACCATTTGGCGAAGAACGTGATGATGTTTGCCTAAGCATTGTTTCTGGTATTTGGACAAAGGGATCGTGCCTTTCAAAACGGTCAAACAACATTCGCACACGGTATCGATGACCTCTTTGGAGGCCGTTTGAATGAGTTTTTTTTCGTAGGGGTGGAGAAGCTTTGGACAGGACAGATAACAGGTCCCCATGTTTGGCTAAACGTGGTGGCAGTCCTTTCCTTTTTTTTTCCTTGGGGTTTTCTGGAGGGTGACATCTTTGAGTCTTTAGGAGCACCAAAAGAACACTGATACCCTACTTGGTCACAGGCCTTTTTTATACTGGAACGCGTCGCCACTGATTGTCTTTACGGCGTATCAACTTCATGACAGGCATGACACGTCGTGCAGGGGTACGTAACGGACTAAATCGAGTCAGTTCTTGCTTGGACAAATCCAGTAAACTTTGTAACATGCCCGATCTTTCATGGACTTTGATTTTGGGAGAAGGTACTTTGTGAGCAGCAGCCACTGCCACTAAATTGGAGGGTCCTGCCACTGGGGAAGTTCTTTTGGGGGTCATCAACGGAGAAGTTCTTGGTGTGATCAACGTCTCCAAGTACTCTTCAGTTCTGGGTGTCATTAACGGAGAAGTGGACAAACGTGAGGCTGTCGGAGACACAGTCACCGCTGTGGCAGGTCGTGGTTTGCGAGTGTAAGGCTGCGTCCTGGCCGCAGTGCCTCTCTTGCGACTAGTTTTCTTCTGTGGACTTTTCTTTTTCTGGGGATTTTTTCACTGTTTCTTTTTCTTGGGGCTTCTTTTCTTTTTCCGGGGTGGTGTCTGGTAAGAGGAGGGTCCCGCCACTGGAGAAGTTCTTCTCTTTGGGGACCTGGTCTTTTTCTTTTTCTTCTTGGGGCTTCGTTGGACTTTTGTCTTAGGGATAACTTTGGGGGCATTAGGATCCCATCTTAAGAGTGAGCGAATGATGACCCCTCCTAGAGTACCGCTCCCTCCAGGTTTCAAAATGATTTGTTTTTTGGTTTGAGTGTCGATGCGGGGATCGGCCAGTTGGACCAAAGCGACTTTGTTTCGATCGAAAAAGCGTTTGGTTTGATGAGGAATCTGAATGATTCCTTGGAGTAATTGACGTGCCGTCACCGTGAACCATCGTAAGACTTCTTTGAGACTAGCTTCTAAGACACGAGCTCGTGTTTGTGGATCTTTTTCTCGACTGATGCCATACAAGGCACGAATCAATTTGACGGGAAGATGCGACTGAAGGGACGTCATGTTCGCACTGAGAGTGAGACAGACGAAAAAGGGTCTGAGGTTTTTATAGATTTTTTATGGGGAGTGAAATGAAGTCGAGGACGAAGACGTGTACAGGACAGACCCTCCGTCTTGGCACCAGTGGTGAAACAAGTGGGTACGAAATCGCAAATCCTCGGGAGTGGTAGGTTTCAAATCGACGAGTAAATAGGCGTGTGGCGTTTGAGTGGCATCGTCGTACGCCTGAGTCGGCCAAGGCGTTCCTAACTGTTTGGCTAAGACTTGCACTTGCGATTTCTCTCGAGGGCTTTTAAACAAGACCACGTAATGCGCATTGAGACTGATGGTGCGATGGGCTTTACTTTGTTGAAACAAATTTTGGGTGATGTAAATGACACTGGCATTACGGTGATGCCCTTTGCGCGTGAACCACAGTTTAATTTCTTTTCGTCTTCTCCTAACATGTCGTCGAAAATGACCAAATGGGTTTGACGGGAGTCAGAGACGATGCCGTCGTCTTCTTTAGGAATGCCTTCCACAAACACGATGGAATCGCCTTGACTTTCTCGCAAGAGGCTGTACGCCGATTGCCACTCTTTGTAACACCACACGATCCGTTGAGGGGGCCGATCGATCAAATGATGTTTATGTTCGATCAAACGTTTGACGAATTCGGTTTTGCCTGAACCGCTAGGTCCAGCAATGAGCATGTTAAAGGGATGGCGAAGATACAAAGCCTCCCAACTGGCACGATCTAAGTGTTCGTCGATGACTTTGACAGTAGAGGAAGAGGAAGCAGAGACAGCAGAGGTAGTCATGGTGTGAGAAATGTCACTTGTGACACGAAAATAAACAAACAAGACAAGAGTTTATATACTTTTTCAGAACACGTTTATTGAATGTTTCAAACATGAATACGAAAGACAAAAATACATAAAAGCCAAAGGCTTAAGTACAAGGATAAAAGGCACATGATAACTATGAACGTGGAATAAACACAAGTGTCTGTACAACATGTTTTGGGTAATGTTCTAACCAGTTCTATAGTAGGGGGTAAGGTCACACAAGTGTCCTCCCGAAAGGGTCTTTCAGGTCTGTCCACGACAGTCCTGTCCTGGGTGACGGGTTCTTCTGGCACCGTCACTAACACGGGTTGAAAAGTAACTTTTATCCTTGAACAACTCTCGTGCATACTGGGCCACTTCTTGGGTCCAAGCCTCAAATCTCCATTCTTTCCAGGCACGGACATCTGTCCAATGGGGATGTAAGTCACAAGCTACACACACATCGTCATACACGTCTTGGGTAGCTAAAAGTTGACGAATCTTTTTTTCCTGTTGAGGTCGAGAAGTATCCAGATGAAACCGCAAGGGTTTGAGCAAAAGAAGTTTTTCGTGACCATTTAAGACCATGGAGGTGGTAAGTACTGATCGTAAAGAGTCCACAAAGAATCGGCTGGTAAACGAAATCCCAGAAAACAAATCACTAAGACACACACCACTTGTCGTCCCAAATTGAATGGATACAGTTCTTGTAATAATCGATGGTAATGATCCACAGTTTGAATATGGTCATTGAGTTCCTTCCACGGAATCTGTTGGATGACATACGACATAAGTCGTGACATAGCAGCCTGTTTTTATAGTCTCTTTGTTTCGAAAAGAATACACGTACTTTCTAGCCAGTGATCTACGTTCTCCAGTTGGGAATGTAAATCTTGCATACTGTAACCGAAACGTCAGAGTTCGATTAGAAGTTTCCTCTTCCGCTAAGTAGATTCCACGTAACAAATGTTGGTAATCTTTTACCTCGTCTTCCTCAAGGGGTTGCTCTAGGTGAATCTCGAAGTAACCAAAATGATCAACACGTGAATCATCGGGGGCCTGGAAGTATTGAACAAGGTCTGACCATTGAAACAATTTCTGACGAATCAGTTCTCTTATACCATTCAGGTACCAGTGGTTAAAGATCTGGTGACGTAACGGATCCAATTGTTCTTTACGTTTCACTTGTATTTTCACCAGCTCTCGGTAAATCCTTTCTCTCAATTCCACAGGCAAAGCACGAATGTTCTCTTGTAAAGTACTCATGAATAGGTCAGTCTGTACAATTCACAAAAGTAATCCACATAGTGAGTAATTTCTGACCACTGCCATTCAGGGTAACGTCCAAGAATGTCACTGAACTCTTTTGATGTAAACGGTCTAAAGCGATATAATAGGAGGAATGCAACCTTGACCCAAAGAAATCTAACACACTGGTTGACTTTTTTCACTTTCCTCTTATGAATTTCTCGACACAAAAGTTCTACAGTGACCCATTGAGATTTCACTCTGGCAAACCCTGCCAAACTTCCTTGTAAATCTTCTCTTGTAGTTCTTTAGGTAATGATTCAATATCGTTTTTGAAATGAAGTTTAAATACTGGTCTCGGTGATGTCCAACATTTGACTCCTAGCCAATCTGGTTTCTTCTTCGTCAACGACATGGTAAGAAGTTACTTCAATGTCTCGGTCCCACTAAGGGTAAGTAATGACAATTCGGTGACCATCGAGCATGTTCTACGTAGGCCGAATCTTGCGGTTCCCAGTGGTGAAGTGACACACCGCAACTGAAGCACTTGACTTTATCTCCTTCGCCCAAGTAGAAAAATCCGGCTCTGGCTAATTCTTCGGGGGGTCGGTCCTCCCAGATACTTAGGCCATTTTCCTTTGAACGATTGAAGACGATTTTCAAAGTCGCAGTATTCCGACAAACGCACAGGAAACGAATATTCGTCTTTCACAGGTTCGTTTCGATGAGGGTTGGGTGACAGGAACAGGAGTTTGCTCAGGGCTGGATGACATCCGTAGGGGGGTAGACGTGAAGGTGAACATTCCCCTTTAAAACGAAACCCAGTAAAATGTCCAAGAGGACGAGCGGCATCACTTTCGCATCCCTCAGGTTTGACACGCACAGCATCCCTTTCCATGACAGGGGCAGTGAGAACAAAGTTCCCATGATGCTTTACGGCATCGCTCAGTTCACAACGTACAGCATCGTACCCATCGCAAGGCTCACAATCGCACTCGTCTGCAAACTCCGTTACGCAATTACAATGGTAACCACATGGACAATCGCAGTTTCCTTCCGGACATTTTCCGTCGCAATGCCTGGGTCTTATCCATCCAATATTAGTCACACTAGAGGAAGATACAACTTTTTTACAATCCCCAAACTGGAACGATGTCTCTTTCAAAGCATTCATCTTGTTCGCTCGATCTTGGTAGTCACAATGAACTATCGATCTTGACCATAGCCCCCTTTTTATACTAGTCGCAATGCAGTCTCCAGCTTGTACGTCTTTCCTTTTTTACGTTTTTTATGTCTTGTTTCGGAAGGTACCGTCTCTAAGGTACCGTCAACATTGTACCGTAGTGTGATGGGTGGAAAGGCCAAAGAAAGGTAAGGGCAGTGCGGAGACCATCGAGTATGTTCCAGAATAGCTGAATCTTTATAGATACATAGATCCATTCGTAACTTCAGTCCGCAAGCGAAACACTGTACCTCGTATCCCAATCCTGACTCAGGTCCCAAGTAGACAAATCCTGTTCTAGCTAAAACATGCGAAGAAGGTAATCCTTCCCTATCCGTAGGCCATTTCTGAAACGTGTCCAATCGACGGGCACAATCACAATAGTCAGGTAAGAAGACTGGAAAATGGTAGGGTTTGAACTTGGAGTTCTCATCGGGTTTCTCACTCGATTCTTGCTGTGGCGAAGTCATCTTTCTGGTGGGTGACTATCCTCTTACAACCAATGTTTTATACCAACGTGTCCATACGGTAAGGTGAAATGATTGGGAAGTCGCACTCGCTTCTGGTACACGATTTGATAGGCTTTTTCCAGGGGTCGACTGACGATGTGGTGAGTGGGTAAACGTACAATCTTGTTCGGTTGGTGAGTGGTCACTTTAAAGTTTCCATCCTCTCCCGATTGCAAGGCTTCTTTCAATACCCCAAAGTTGACCACTCGACTGGTACGATGATTCAGAGTCAGTCCTTTCACTTTGCACGTCGTGTGCACTTCTCCTTGTTTGTCCCGGTATTCGTAGCCGTAATTTTTGGGACCGCCACTGACGAAACTTAGAATCTTGTCGTCGGGATGCTCGTCTGTCCAGGCTCCTAAACGGTCTCCTTCGATGTTAGGGTGATGTTGAATCGGGTGATGGATGTAAATGCAACTGTCCGTGTCAAAGTACAGGACGCGTTCTTCTAACAGTTCTAAAGCTTCGTACAATTTTAAGCGAGCATGGGCTGTTACGTAAGCCGCAATGATGACATTTCCAAAAGGGTCGTCTTGTACAAAGTCTAAATCTTCTTCGTAATTGACCAAGATCAAATTCTCTCGAACGACGTCCACGTGTTTCATGTATTTGGTTTTGTCGTGAATCATCTGGAAGTAGCGGGAAGGTTCTGTCAAATATTCCGTCTTGGGTAAACACGGTCGTTGTGCCATTTTACCCCACAAGCAATTTAACATCACTTTGGCAAACGATCGCCTGCCTTCGTTTTTCTCGATGTGGTCTAAAGTGATGCCTTCTTGTTCGTAGTATTTCTCTTTGAATTGTATTTGGTCTTCGGGAGTGTGACACCAGGAAGGATAGCCGCTGGCTTCTTGTTTCAGTTTCAAAAAGGCATCCACGTAGTCAGCGAAAATGCCTTTCTGACTGGGATCACCCTTGTGGTATTGTTGCGTCTTGGGAAAGTGGCAAATTTCGTACACTTCTAACAGTTGGTATCCCATGTCCAGAGCTTTGAACAATTCTACGCTGACACAGGTTCCCGTCAAGGCCCGTTCTTCCTGGGTGTGCTGACAAGGTTGGTCTTGGTTGCACGTTTCGGCACAAGTACGGCATAAAGGGAAACATCAGTTTGCCTTGACAATGGTGAGGTAAGACGGGATGGTATAGGTTCGTGGGAGGCAAAACTTTGCACTTGATCAAGCCTTCGTATTGTCGAATGTTTTTCAGGTCGATGTGTTCCGTCAGCAATTGCGGGTGCCCTACAGGAAAGCGACAATATTTGCACACGTAGGGATACAGCGAACACACGTCCAAGTATTTGATTTCTTCTCCTTTCTCTTCGTCGGCTTGGTACAGCAAACAGGTGGCATTGGTCCTTCCTCCGTACAAACTATCCCTCGGGTTCAGGGGGTCCATCAGCTTGTAACTTTCCACGAGGCGTTTAAACTCGGGATCGGTTTTCATACGGTGATCGTACTCGTGTTCCCACATTTCCACCACTTGGTATCCTTCCTGTTCTAACTTTAGGCGCCGCTGACAAGTGTCCTGGTACAAGTCTTCCATGGTTCGTTGCAAAAACTGATTTTTAGTGCCACGGTCAGGGTAGCAGACGGGACATCCGTGAAATAAGCAACCGTTAAACTCGTACACGATCTTGGGGTTTTCTAAGTCCCAGCCATCGACCGAATACGTTCCGATGGTCTTTTCGCCCCCTCCGTTGCGGGCATGTTGAATCCACTTGTCTTCCTTGTCGCACAAGTAATGTAACCAACGTAGGGCTTTGACCGAGTATTGACGCTTGACATAGTGGGTCGTTTGAGGACTGATGACAGCCACGGTCTTTTCAGGCATGAATCGTTGGCGGTACACTAAGGAACACGCTTTGGCAATGGTGCAAGCTTCTTTCAAAGGATCGACCCCTTCCGTGTTCCATGAACAGTTCTCTAAATTTTCCACAGCAACGCCATAAAATGCCCACGTCGGAACGACAATACTTTAACATTTCTTCCTGAAAGTCGAAAGGGTCCGAAGCATGAGCCTGGTACCAAGCGTAGAAAGCTTCTCGTTGTTCGGTACGCATGTTGTCGGGGTCGTAATAGTGAGCCTCAGGTAAATGGGGTAGAACGGTGTGTTGATTGGCTTCCGTATTGAAAAAGTGTGGAAAGTACCCTTTAGCCATTTCTGTCATTCCAAACGTTTTAGGCATTCGACTCAAAGGCATGGCCAAGTAACTCATCGAATCTTTAAACTGTACTTGTCCCACTTGCATGAAAATGATTTTGGCTCCGTTCAAAGTCACTTTAGGACGCTCGATGCCTTGTTCCGTATAGTACCTCAAAAGAAATTGTCCATCGTATCCGGAGAAATTGTGAGCCATCACCGTGGCATGACGATGACAATCTCCGTAACGTTCGATGTCCTCTTTGCTCCATGTCTTGTCGATGGGGTCTAAGACCCATTTGGCAAAATCGTCTAGCGTCTTTGGTCCTCGAAAGATTTTTTCACGCCCTCCAGGAATTTTGCTGCAGTGAGGGCAATGACTGAAGATAGGTTCTTGAATGCACTTCTCACACGCTCGATGAGCCACGCAGAAATTAGGAATGTGAATGCCAGTCTCTTGCATGCATTCGAAATCGAAAAAGATGAAATTGCCTTTCTTCTTGTGGCCGTCCTCTTTCTCTGGTGGGGATTGGTATTTTTGCACGTAACATTGGTGTTCCAAGTCCACGATGTGATGACAAATGTGACATTTTTTCTTTCCTGAACATACGTGTGCCTTGGCACTATTGGTTCGTATGCCTTGTCCACACGTAGGGCACAATCTCAGGAGTTGACAAGCGCATTTCTTCTGTGAACCTTGCGTCTTCAGATGTTGTTGGTAACAGGCAGGGCTGACAAACGTGCGCAGACAAGTTGAACAAGGCACTGGTTCTTCGCTCAGACAGGGTGAAGAGGCCAAACATCCTG